>JACERP010000740.1:0-39954 GCA_014080715.1 Scenedesmus sp. NREL 46B-D3 | reverse complement strand
TGGCGTGGAAACCGAGCAAGTTGAGCCCTGCTGGCTTTAAAGGCAGTCTTGTTCAACAACCCTGGCCGCAGCGCATGCCTGTTTGCAACTCTGTTCTGGAGTCTGCGAAGCAGGCAGCAGTTAGCACTGTGATGCTGTTCAGCTGCTGACCTTGGCTTGTATCCTGCACTGTTGGCTGCTCCATCTGTGTCGGCACCTAGTCATCCTGCCGCACCACCTAGTCATCTTCAAGTCTGGCACGGTTCCAGCAGCTTAATTTGTCAGTACTGTGCTCAACTCTCTTCATTGCATTGGCATTTACGGTCGATCACTGCTCGTGCTTCACTCTCTTTCTGCCTGCAGGACTGATGTCATCCAGGCACTGGGTGGTGTCGAGGCATCCTGGAGCACACGCTGTTCAAGGGCACCTACTTCCCAACATGGGAGGGACTCTTCTGGGAGAAGGCCTCAGGTGAGCAACAGCAGAAGCTGCAAAGTATTGGGTTAAGCAGCGCAGCAGCAGCTGGAGTAAGTGTGCACTGCAGCACTCAGTTGATTGTAGTGAAAGCGTCGCAGCTGTGGGCGCGCAGTCACCCTGCACCACGTTGCTGGGTGTGGCAGCTGTTGGCTGTGTTCGTTGATATGTCTGCCGTCGCTTCAGTGTCTTGTGTGGTGGCTGGCAGCACCGCGCGCTGACACACTGCTGCTGCGCTGTGTGAACCCCCAACAGGCTTTGAGGAGAGCATGAAGTTTAAGAAGCTGACCAATGCGCAGCGCAGCGGTTTGAACCAGATCCCCAACCGCCGCTTCACGCTGTGGTGGAGCCCCACCATCAACCGCGCCAACGTGTACGTGGGCTTCCAGGTGCAGCTGGACCTTCACCGGCATCTTCATGCACGGCAAGATCCCCACACTCAAGATCAGTCTGATCCAGATCTTCAGGGCGCACCTGTGGCAGAAGGTGCACGAGAGCGTGGTATGGTAAGCCGCAGCCTGGAGCACCTGGCAGGTTCCACCGTGCGTTGCCTTCAGTCAGATTTGATTGGAGCCGGCACACGAAACCACACCAGTCGTAACTCATTAGCTTCAGTCAGCCGTCTACTCACTGGTGCTCTTTGTACCGCTGTCATTGTGTTTGTACACCACTTGCAGGACCTGTGCCAGGTGTTTGACCAGGAGCTGGACGCGCTGGAGATTGAGACGGTGCAGAAGGAGACTATCCACCCGCGCAAGTCGTACAAGATGAACAGCTCCTGCGCGGACATCCTGCTGTTTGCGGCGTACCGCTGGGCCATGTCCAAGCCCAGCCTCATGGCAGACAGCCACGACCAGTTTGACCAGAAGCCGGGTGAGCCACAGGGCAATCAATCCAATGCCTGTGCCACTTTAATCAAGCGGCTTGTGCTCAGCCTTCCTTACTGCAGCTACACGCAGCTACCCTGGTTTGCCGGATGCGACTGGTATCGCTTTGTCGTCGCTCAGTACTGGCGGTGGCTGCGGCTGGTGCCCCGCCAGGATGCCGCTGGGCAGTAATGTGTAGGCAACGGCACCAGCTCCTCGTCATCTGCTGCATCCCACTGCAAATTGCCATGAACTGTCATCATTGATTGTGTCATCTGGTGCATTCAGCTGCAACCACTGCGCTGTCTTTGTGCTTGTCCATATCTGTGCAGGCAACAAGTACTGGCTGGACGTGCAGCTGCGCTGGGGTGACTACGACAGCCACGACATCGAGCGCTACGTGCGCGCCAAGTTTCTGGACTACACCACGGACAACATGTCCATCTACCCCAGCCCATACGGCTGCATGGTTGGCATCGACCTCGCCTACAACCTGCACAGGTGCGGCTCGAGCTGGTGTGCCCACGCCTCGCTGGCATGTCCGCATGTGTGCATGTTTTTCGCCGCTGTGTGACCACATGGACATGGCTGATGCCCTGAGTCCAGTTTCATGTCCTACAACTTGCACAGCTAGCGCTTGGCATTGCATCGGGTTGGCTGGAAATGGAGAAAGTACACCACGATGGAGGATGGGTGTACCATGTGCACTACATGCATTGGTGTTTGCATGGTGCTTTGCTCTCGTGCAGGCACTGCAGGGTGTTGAGCACATGCTGCAACTGCCATCAGACGGTTGCAGACGTTGCAGGGTGTGATCTATTTGTTCTCAGCGTGTTGGTTGTTGCTGTGCTGGCACTGCAACGTGTGGGCTTCAAGCGCGTTGGACAGGACAGACCTGTTCAGCACATGCAGCTAGCATCATGCAGTGCCTGCCTGTGCTGCTTCTGTGGTTGTTCCTCCGTTCCCCCATCTTTGTTGTTCGCATCATGCGCTCATCACATGGCTGCACCAATGGCATCCCTCTCAGACTCCCCACACCCAACTCTCTCTCTCAGATGCCCCATACCCAACCTGACACAGCCCAGGACACAATACCATATCATGCGCGTTTTCTGTGTCTGTGCGCAAGCAGAGGATTTGGTACATCAACTGACACCGAGCACGCACTGTCCTTGCCCTGCTGCCTCTGCAGCGCGTTTGGCAACTGGTTCCCCGGCGTGAAGCCACTGGTGATCCAGGCCATGGCCAAGATCATGAAGAGCAACCCCGCGCTGTACGTGCTGCGCGAGCGCATCCGCAAGGGCCTGCAGCTGTACAGCAGCGAGCCCACGGAGCCGTACCTCAGCAGCCAGAATTACGGAGAGCTGTTCAGCAACCAGATCATCTGGTTTGTCGACGACACCAACGTGTACAGGTGAGGCTGGTGTGGGGCTGCAGCGGCCGCGTTGGTACTGCTGCGTTGTTTGCAGTCCTAGGTTTTGCTAAGGCTGCCACACTTACCCCTGCTAGCGGTTACTAACCTCTGCATCATGATCATGCAAGCTTGGCACCCGCCTTACAGTGCATTTGAGTAGTCTATCAGCAGCACATGCTTGATCTTCTGACCTTGTGTGGTTTTTGCTTGTCATGTGTCCTTTGTCGCTCGCAGGGTGACGATCCACAAGACGTTTGAGGGCAACCTGACCACCAAGCCCATCAACGGCGGCATCTTCATCTTCAACCCGCGCACGGGGCAGCTGTTCCTGAAGATCATCCACACCAGCGTGTGGGCGGGGCAGAAGAGGCTCAGCCAGCTGGCCAAGTGGAAGACGGCAGAAGAGGTGCGGGCGCTGCGCACCGTGCTGTGGCGGCATGAGCGATGCTTGCTGCTGTGCTGCAGCAACCGGCAGCACATGACGTATGGCGGGGACTGCATGTGTTCAACACAGGTGCTTTGCTGGTGCCGTTTTGCATACCTGAGTGACACTCTGTCACCCAGCCAGGGGCATGTGCACCAAGCTCTGCGTTGCGCATCCTTCGCCTGCAGGTTGCTGCGCTGGTTCGCTCGCTGCCTGTTGAGGAGCAGCCGAAGCGCATCATCGTGACGCGCAAGGGCATGCTGGACCCCCTGGAGGTGCACCTGCTGGACTTCCCCAACATCGTCATCACGGGCAGCGAGCTGCAGTTGCCCTTCCAGGCGGCCATCAAGCTGGAGAAGTTTGGCGACCTCATCCTCAAGGTAGGTGCTCGCGCACAGCTGAGCACAAACACGGAAACTTGTGGGCGGCTGCTGTGCTGAGCTGCCTTTGCTTGCTGGCGGGGCTGCGGGAGGGGAAGGGTATGTCTGGAGCGAGTCCACGGCATCTGGTGCAGAGCTCAAGGTCGTCTGGCATAGCTCAAGGTCACTGCAGCTTCTTTTGGCTACTTCACCACAGCTGTTGCCTCCTTCAGGACATGCAGGCTAGTGAGCGTGGCATCGTCCATCATCTGCAGCTGCCACGCTCCTGCTGACGCGCATTCTGTCCTCTGTGCAGGCGACTGAGCCGCAGATGGTGCTGTTCAACATCTACGACGACTGGCTGAAGACCATCAGCAGCTACACGGCGTTCAGCCGGCTCATCCTTATCCTGCGCGCGCTGCACGTCAACCCGGACAAGGCGCGCAGCCTGCTGAGGCCCGACAAGTCCATCGTCACGCAGCCGCACCACGTGTGGCCCAGCCTGACCGACGAGCAGTGGATCAAGGTGAGACGCAATGGAGCCACAGGAACGGCTGTCCGGTGTTGTGACAGAGCTGGTCGACACCATGGTCGCGGCAGGATTGCCAGCGCACCTGCTTTGCGGTCGCCGCCCTGCAAACCACACAGTATGTGCACTACACGCCCTCACCTGTCGCTGCGCAAGTGAGTCTGCGCCCATGTGTACAGCTCGACTGATGTATCGTCTCTCTGGGCCTGCTGCAGGTTGAGATTGCGCTGAAGGACCTCATCCTGGCCGACTACGCCAAGAAGAACAACGTCAACCCCAATGCGCTCACGCAGTCCGAGATCCGCGACATCATCCTGGGAGCCGAGATCACGCCGCCCAGCCAGCAGCGCCAGCAGATCGCCGAGATCGAGAAGCAGGCGCGCGAGGGCGGCAACATGACGGCCGTCACCACCAAGTCGGTCAACGTGCACGGCGACGAGCTGATCGTGACGACCACCAGCCCCTACGAGCAGGCCGCGTTCGGCAGCAAGACGGACTGGCGCATCCGCGCGATCAGCGCAGCCAACCTGCACCTGCGCGTGAACCACATCTACGTGAACAGCGACGAGGTCAGCGAGAGCGGCTTCACGTACGTCATGCCCAAGAACCTGCTCAAGAAGTTCATCTGCATCGCAGACCTGCGCACACAGGTGAGGAGGCTGGGGTTGGGCCTTTGGCGGAGCATGGTGCTGCTTACCTTGGCATGTGCAGGATGGTGTGCTTGAGCAGTCGTTGGGTTAGCACAGCCGCCCTGTGAGCTGATGTGGGCGGTGCAGTAGCCTTGTGTCACTAGACACAGGGCTGGTGGTTGCTAGCTGGCATATCAACGGCACCGCCCTCAGCACTGGATGCTTAACTGGAAGCAACTGTCAGCCTCACGTATGTGTGCGTTCAACCCATGCTGCCTGCAGCTGCATCCTGTTCATCTGCCCACTGCACCGACGCCTTGCTACACCATTACCTCACATGTGCCGTGTTGCCGCTGCCGTGTCCTCCGCAGATCGCTGGCTACATGTATGGCGTCAGCCCGCCCGACAACCCCCAGGTCAAGGAGGTGCGCTGCGTCGTGATGGCGCCGCAGTGGGGCAACCACCAGCAGGTCAACCTGCCCGCCGCGCTGCCCGACCACGACCTGTTGCGCGACCTGGAGCCGCTGGGCTGGCTGCACACGCAGCCCAACGAGAGCCCCCAGATGAGCCCGCTGGTGGGTTCCCTGGGGCCCTTGCGCGTGGCAGACCGGGCCATGTGTTGCACTTGGGCGGTGTAGCTGTTGCATCAGTGACTGAAGAAGCACACGGCGTACACTCAGGGGGGGGAACATGCCACAGCGTGCTGTGGTGTGCAGTCGTGCATTTTGTTTTTGTGCACCTGGGAGTGCAATGCGCTGCAAGCGCTGCGTGTCCAGAGCATCCGCTGACTTTGTCAGCGTCCCTGGCTGTGCCGTGTGCCCCTCGCCCCTGCAGGACGTGACTGCTCATGCCAAGATGCTGGAGGCGCACAAGTCGTGGGACGGCGAGCGCTGCGTGACCGTCACCTGCAGCTTCACACCCGGCAGCTGCAGCCTGACCGCCTACAAGCTCACGCCGCCCGGCTACGAGTGGGGCAGGCAGAACCGCGACAACAGCGCCAACCCCAAGGACTACTCGCCGACCTTCTACGAGAAGGTGCAGCTGCTGCTGAGCGACAGGTGAGGCAAGCGGCGGATTTTTGCGTTTTGCACACGTCACCATGTGCAGCTGTTTGCACAGTGCTGTGTGCAGCAAATACAACCTTCTTAATTTGGTGGCAGCTGCTGCACCGTCTGCCACACAGCCGCTCCTCTCTGAGCCGATCTACTCAAATCGCAAAAGGCCATGCAGGGGCATGCCCTGTTGCGTGGGGACAGGCACGTGCCGTCGTCTGCTTTGCTTGAGCCACATGCCTCTCGGCAGCATGTTTGTGGCAGATACCACAACCAGTTCCGTCCCGCCTCAACCCCGCCCGGACCCGCCTTGCTTTCCGCAGGTTCATGGGTTTCTACCTGGTGCCCGACACCGGCAGCTGGAACTACAACTTCATGGGCGTGAAGCACTCGCCCAGCATGCGATACGGGCTGCGCCTGGCCAACCCGCGCGAGTTCTACGCGGACGTGCACAGGCCCGCGCACTTCCTGGAGTTTGCCACGCTGGAGGATGCCGACCCAGGGGTGGACATGGAGAACCACTTCACGTGATGCAGCAGCAGCGGCAGGCAGCCTGCGGCGTGAGTGGACGCGGCGGCGGCAGCAGCAGCGGCAGCATCATTGAGGAGCAGCGGGTGCAGCAGGGGTGCACATGTGTTGTGGTTTGATGTGGCTGCGGCGCTGGAGGTGCGGGTGCTGCGGTGTTGTGGCTGTTGTGCGTGGCGTCCACAGCGCTTCACCCGCAGGCTTTGTCGCTGGCTGGTTGCCTGGCTGTACGAGGTGTGTACGCTCAAGGTTGTGGCCGGCTGGGCGGCCGTTGTTGTCTGCCTGTGCTGAAGCGCTTGGCTGACTGGTGCCGCCTGGCTGGTTGGCTGAGTGAGCCATGCTGGGCAGCTTGAGGTGCTGGCCTGTAGTTACGGAGGGGTGCGCGGCTGTGAGTGGTGCGCGAGTGCTGTCGCATGCGGCAGCGCGTGAGCGACAGTGCATGAATGGCTTGCCCCTGCAGCAGCTGCTTGTGCTGTATTCGTACATCTGCTGTGAGCGCTGCTGCGCAGGGTGTGGGCTGGGTTTTAGGGTGCAGGGTGGTGAGTGTTGTGCTGTGGGTGTGTCCTGGTGCTGCAGCCAGCTGGGCTGCGGACAAGACACAGCTAGGCAGACGTGCTCCACCTGGGGGCTAAGGGGCTGTGCTTTGCGAATATTGGGCAGGATCTTAGGGAGTGCCAGTGCATCAGGAGGGGAGGGGGTGGGTTGTGGGGTGGGGACAATAGGTAGGGGAGGACAGTTTCAGGCAACAGCAGCTGTGCTGGATTTGTGTTGGTGGCTACCATGTCGTCTGTTGTGCATGTTGTTGCTGCTTGATAATGGCTGATCAACCAGCAATGATGAGTGGTGATGATGAGCTCTGCTGTCATGTGCATGTGTTGGCAGCTCGTATGGTGTGGCAGTTAGCAGCTCGTATGGTGTTGTTGCGCTGGACTGACGTTGTGGCAGTAGCCTGCAATGCGACGTCAGCCTAAATGTGTGCGTCACCTGCTACTGCAAGCAAGTTCTGCTTCGTGTGAGCTTGGCTGTGCAGCTGTTGTGCAGGAGCTGTGGTTTTTGCAGTGTGGTGCTATGCTGGTTGTGCTGCTTGCTTCAGCGCTTGAACCCTTTGCTGACAGCTTGCCTTTGGTGCTGGGTCGCGTTCATGTGGCATGATGGCGACTGCAAGGTCTTGCCAGCGCTGATGTGCAAGCAACCACAGTGGCCGCCACCGCAGCACAGCGCTGCTGCAAGCCACAGGTTCATCATCATCATCATCATCATCATCATCATCATCATCATCATCATATTACCCAATCAAGCCACAGGTTTGTGTCGCTCCTCTGCTGTATGCACATGCATACATATGTTGGGTGGGCTGCCGATGTACTGCATGCTAGTGCCGTGTCCTCTCACATATGTTGCTGTGTAGCCATTGCTTGAATGCATCATTTTAGTTCTCTTGGCCTGGCGCGCAGGACCTGTGCAGGTAACCTGCCAGTGACAGTGCAGGTTATGCCATGGTGTATGCATACCACCAGATTTGCTTACATGAGCAGCCTCGCAGGCAGGGGTAGGGCGACACTTGCTTGCCTTTTCATGCTAGAGTGCTGCTTATTCATCGCATACCATACCACCACTGTATGTGAAGGTAAACGTTACTAGCATGTATGTATCTCGGCAGTGACCCACAGTTGACACTAATGCAACTCTGTTCACCCAGCGTCACTGCATCATCCCGGCGTGCTACAAATGTTCAGGCTGTTAGGGTCTGACAACAAGCCGGGGCAAACCCTGAACTTCTCTGCTGTCTGCAGTTGCAGCCACGATACACCAAAAGTAACAGCAGCAGCATGAGTGATGACAGTGCAGAACCGTTGCTGTTGTTCAAGGGGCGACGTCGCATCGCTGGCAATGCCAATTTTGACATAAATTATGATGTAATTAAGTGCAAGATACGATGTTGCTGTCTCGTGGTAACAGCTGCGGCACTTAGTCGTGCTGCAGGCGATGACACCACTGCTTTGTAGAAGACGATTGCACAGACTGCTGTAGACGACTGCTCAGACAGATTGCACAGACAGCTGAAAACGACTGCTCAGACAGATGGCCTTCGGCCTACGACATGGATGCGATACATCACATTGCTATTTGAGCTTAGGTTCGCCACCCCAGCTGCTCTGGGGTGCCCGGGCCCACCACGGGGAGGTCGCTCAAACCAGGCCCATAAAAATGTTGTTGGCGCATGCTTGCTGTGCATGCACCCAGACAGGTACCCATGCAACCAGACAGCCAGCGGCTCGGGGACCGATCGCGCTGGCTCACCAGCCGACAGTGTCGCACTGGATCTCTGGCAGCTTGCAGGAGCGGTGGTGAGCGCACCCATCACCCTTTGTCAATTCTCCCGCAATACTGAACAGATGCCCGGTTGCTTGGGACTGCCATGATGGGGAGAGCAGATACACGCCTTATATACAGCTTCGGATGGGATATTATGTGACAGCTTCCGTAGCTTCCTGACCTTCCGTAGCTTCGGTGATAAGCCGACACACTTTGCTGGAGTAACCAGATGTCAGACGCATATGCAAGGACTGGTTTATATATAATTAGTTTATTTGATTATAAAACTGTGTTGCTAGCACCAATGACTCGCACCGTCAGCTCAAGGATGTCGCCCCGGTGGTGCAGAATGCCAACATCTATTGGTGCAGCTAACAAAGAAGTTAACAGAACAAAGAAGTTAACATTATGTTAGTATATATACACATTAAAGCGGGTAAAAGGAGCAACAGCATCTTGCCGCTCGTCTGATCAAGGTGCATACGACTAGTCGTTCCAAAGAATAGTACTATCATTAGTCGCCTAACTCTTTGGGCACGTACTTTCCCCAAACCTTTACCGTGCTGAATTGTTACACTGTTTTATTCAGTACAGAGTTACAGGCAGCAAAGAACAAAACATGCTGCAACTCCTGCTCATGATGACTGTTGAAACATGAGAGCCATGCCTAGCTGCACAGCTAGCTGGACGACATCGACTCAGCCGATGTGAGGTGGGTGCTGCACTCCCCATTGTAAGGGCAGTTCAGGACTTTGGGTGCCATGTAAAGGCCAGTCAATCGCTGCATGGCTGCCTGGCAAGGCCAACAAAGATTGGTTAACCACTCGCGCGAGTGCTCGATCATGACACCCATGCACAGCAAAACGCCTTGGCTGCAGAACGCGTGTTAGTTCTTGTCACGATGAGCGGAAACCCATTGCAAGCGGTTTCAAGCATCGCGGCGGGCTGGCTGCAGGTGTCAAATAGTAACCACCTGCACCGCACTCCTACGGCGCAGGCTCGGAGGCTGCTGCGCCTACCATCAGTCGTGCATGCACTACATGCGTGATATCTAACAAACACTGACGGAGCATGCATGCAGCCATGCACGCTTGTATGGCCTGCGGTTTCTGTTGTGGCAGAAACGGCCACTGGCCGGCAGCACGTTCTGTCAGCACAGAATGAACTGCGCTTCACAGATCTTGGTGTCGGGTGCAAAACAAGTAATGCTTGCCACTCCGTGCGGATGCCGTATTTGTGATCGGTGCACGAATTACGCAATCTTCGACCTCTGATTGTATGTTTGTGCTGCTGCTGCATTTGCTGCGAGTGTTACTGTCATGGCGGGCTTTGACATGGGGTCTGCTGGAAACTGCTTGAAGGTGCTGTGAGGTGTCGCAAGTGGCCGCCCCGGGTGTGCACTTGTTGACACTCTCACCCTGCACTTCTGTGCGCTACAGGTATGTTACAATGTTGAGCCTTGCTGCAGGAATGCGTGCCTGCATGGCAGCCCACTCAGGGCACCAGGGGAACTTGGGCGTGGGTCTCCTGGTCCAGCATTGCTCAAGGTACGCAGGTGTTCATGCACCAGGAGCTCAGAAGCCGTTCATCCTCCTCTTACATCCGCTTTTGTTCACACTACTCCTCATTTTGGATGTTACACGACGGGAACATCGCCCATTTTGGCTGGATGATCACTAACAAGTTGAGTGATATTTGTCGGTGCTTTCAATGATGGTGTTGTGACCTGTCTTGTTGTGCTTGGTGTGGTTACCACCGTTTGTGCTGCTTCTGTCTGGATGGAGTTGCGGAGTGGCTTTGGCACAAGATGATTGACAGCTGTGCTTTGCCTTGCTTGTGTACATGTCAGCCTTGGGAGGCGCCCCAAACCTTGCAGCCTTGGGCGGCGGTCCATCTGCTGTAGGGCCCGGCTCCTGCAGGACAGCAAGCAGCAGCAGCGTGCACACCAGGCTGTGAGCTTGTGCAGCAATGCATTGATACAACAGGCTGGAACACAGCGCACTCTGTGTTGCACAAAGCACCACACAAACGTATGTGTCGCAGTGGCAAACGCGCCCGTGGCACATGCGCAAACAGCAAAGGCTGTGAAAGCCCGCACTGGCACCTCTTGCTGGTGCAGTGACCGCCTACAGCCTGCTCAGGATGACTTTGCTCATATGCATCGACCCCGGCATCATCAGTGCATCAGCATGTGTGCTCAGCAACGCTCCGTCTATGCGGGTGCGTGCAGCGGCCTGCTGCCACACAAGCAGCCTACCTGTGTCGCTCCGGACAGCGCGCTCAGGTCGCCCAGCCCGCCGCCTGCCCCGGTGGCACCCGGGCCGCCCACCTCCGCGCCGCCGCGTGCCCAGTCGCGCAGCTCTGGGATGCGGCCGCTGGCAGCAGCGCTGCGCACGACGGCCAGGAAGCGGCGCTGGTTGCCGTCGCACATGTGGCTCGCCTGGCGCTCCACCAGGTCTGGCAGTGACATGTCGATCACTCCCAGCACCTGCAAAGGTGGGGGGACAATGACGGCAGCGGTGCGCAGGGGGCCTCAGACACGCAGTCTGAGGCACCTGCAGACTTGCGATGGGGGTGCCATCCTCACACCCACACACCACACAACCGGCAAGCAGGCACATCATCATACCAGGTCATACGCAGGCAAAGCAGACAGCCACAAAAACTCGTCAGACACCCGCTGCGCTGCACCGGCAGAGGCCACTTTAGCCGTTGGCTAAGGCCTGTGAGCCGCCTAGCTCGCGCGACTTGCCGTGCACACACGTACACATGTGCAGCAACAATGACAAGGCATAACACAGACAACCTGGCGCACCCCAGCACACCAAAAACACAACGCCCACCTGCGCACGCATCTCGCAGCTGGTGAAGTTGATCGGTGGCTGGCCGCCCGCCTGCCTCAGCACGTCAATGATGAGGGCACCATGCAGGCTCTCATCGTGGCCGATGTTGCCGGCATCAACACGCTGCTGCTTGACGCGGTAGCGGATGGGCACCCGCAGCGCAAAGGAATCGTGCATGTGCATCCTGTTAACGCCAATGTAGCCAAAGTCCTTCACGACCGCCTGCAGCCGGCCCAGCAGCACAGCAATGCAATCATGCCCTCAGAGCTGTGCAGCAGTACGGTACGTGGCCAGCAGCGGCTGCTGATGTACTTATCGGCCAGCCCGCCTTACAGCTGCCCGCTGTCCTGGGTTGCGGTTGTTTGCTATTGCATTGTGACGCGGCGGGTAACAGTAGTGATCACACGTTATGGCAGGCCAGGGGGAACAGGCAGGCTAGCAGTGTTAGCAGCTCCTGGCCAGCTCTAACAGCAACGTGCCGGCAAGCTAACGCTGGCTACAGGCTGACAAGGTTCTTCCAGGTGATGATGCTGCCAGTCCCGCTCACCGTGATGATGGAGCCCTGCTCCTTGGCCAGTGTGTCCAGGCAGGTCTGTCGCAGCGGCAGGCCTGACAGCTGCTGGGGCTGCAGCAGGTCCTCCCGCACAAACAAGCGGCCCTGCTGCAGGTTGCTGATCATCAGCACACCGGATGTAGCTGCAAGTGCAGCAGGACAGCGGCCGCTTGAACTGAGTGGTGAATACACGCACTATGCACAGCTGCACTTGAAACGCCAAGGGGAGCTGTGGCGGCAGGGGACACATTGATTTCCAGCTGAGCATACCTCCCGCAACGGCCATGAGCCACATGCCTTGCACTGCTGCACCTCAAATGCCAATCCAGCCTGCTCACGCATGGAGTGTAGAAATAAGATCACATGCTTGACAAAGCTGACACAGACGTTGGCGACAGCTGAGCTTCACATCGTTGAGCAGCTGGGCGTCAACATCAGCAGTACTCACCCAGGCTGTGGACGACAACACAGTTGGTGTCACTGCTGCTGCTGCTGCTTGCCAGCAGGCCCGCTGCATGGTGCCAACGTCCGTTAGCACCGCAGCAATGAGCGTGCGCCGGACAGCTGCGGCCTTGACCGCAGCTGACACTGCCCGGGATGGCCGTTCTGCATTATTGTACCAACGTTGCTTTGACATGCCAGATTGCACTGCAAACTGTTCTTCCAACAGGTGTCTGACGGTTGTTTTTGTTTCCACGTACCCTAGCCTGGTGTCTTGTGATGGAGCAGCAGCAAGCCGCTGCTCCGCAACCATCATGGCAGCCATTGCAGTTTGCAGCGGTTAATTTAAAATTGAAATTTTGACACTTTTCTATAGAGATTTATAACTTTAAAACTTTTAACAAAGGCGAAGCTTCTCTTTAGCGAAGCCAAATCTTGGTCTCGTTTATACTGCACCACAGCAGCAGTTGCGAAGGCCGCCACACTGCGTTGAAACCGCATCCACCATGCAAACTGTGTGTCAGCAGTTGCTGACGATGGCCACGGGTGAGTGCCCATATAGGTAACAACGTATGGTTCAAATTGAGGTCCCAGGATTCTACTACGGAATACCCAACCTGGCAGTGGCCGGTCTGCAGGATCAACCGGCCCCGACAGCTGGCTGCCACACATGAAGCAGCCGCCAGGCCGCGTTGTGATCGGACGCAGGGAATGTGTACACTCCCGAGCGTGCGATATGTTCGGACCAATGCGACGATACGTTAAAGTGCTCTAGCCTAGATGCAGCACCCGTCAAGCCATGAAAGGTGTAGAGCACATCTTGAGGGTACAACATCCGGGTGGCATCTTGGAGTGAGTACGCCTGCGCACACTCCTGTACGGCTGCCGCCACTGCTGCATCAGTGCTGTTATATGGTGACGACCGTCCAGCTGAGACATATGCACATTCATGTCACCCAGCATGAGCAACGGTGATTCGCTGGGCAGCAGCTGCTGCAACACGGCACGCAGCTGCTGCCACCATCGCACTGGCTGCGTGTTCCTGTGACACACCGGCGCGTGCATGCCACGCACCACCCACCATCTTCTGCAGCTGGTCCTGTTGGTCCTGCGCCATTGGCAGCAATAGATGCCGCAAACCAGCTCCCGTCCAGTGCTTGCGCCTGCAGGGTGAAACGTCATGCAGGCCTGATTTAGCTTTAGCCCTGGCTGCTTGCTATAGCTGTAGCACAGGCTTTGAGGATGTCCCCCTCAACCTTCGCAGCTGGTCCTCAATATTTTGCGGCATGTACCAATACACTGTTGCATCAAATGATGGTGAATTTCATATGGAAGCGTTGGTGGTCACACCCCGCACACACAAACATGATGCCATGCATGGTAATCACCATAAAAGGCCATCCATGCTCGAGTATGCACCAGGTTTGACTGTGCGGGGATTCGGCCACCAGCGCGCAACTGCATCAGATATACCAACTGAAAGAAAGCCCCTTGACTTCTTTGGTGGAGTGTAGCCCCGTTTTGACTCTTGCAGCAGTGTTGCTGATGATCAACACAAGCAAGCATACTACACTGTGAGAAAGCATGATCCCTACAACCTGCTTACAATCAGTCTACAACACATGTTGTAGCTCGTGTTGTAGGCAGAGGTTGTAAGACCTTACAACCTTGTTGTAATTCGCAGTGTGTTCAGGCCTGTAACGTTGTTAGAAGCAGCGTTCTTGCGCGGATAACTGCATGTATCTTGTATATATTGATTGTTTAATGCATTGTAGTGCAGCCTTTGCAAGATGGCCACGATGCATCTGGTGTGCTGCAGTCGTGCGACTAGTCGTGGTTGCCGGACTTATGCATGACCTTTCAAACCTGTGGACACGATGAGCAAAGCTTCTTGGGTTTATTTTTTGGATACGTGATCAGGCTCGGAGTGTAACCTAATTCATTTGACACAGCAACGACCGTCTGCAGTAACTCGTATGTGTGATCAGACAACAAGGGTTGCAGGAAGAATTGTAGTACACATTTCAATGCAGCAAATGCACACGGTGCATGTAAGAAGACACATCACCATGGGTCATGTCTGCAGCTGTCAAGTCTATTTGAATGATAACAGCAGTTGCTTGACTCCTGCAGACTGGTCCAGCGCGCATCATGAACCCAACAAATGCATGAAAAAGAACACTCGATCAAGCGCAAGACAAACAGGGTCTCTCTCATCCTGACAAGTGCATGCAAGCAAAGCCAGCTTTGCAAGCTGTAGCAAGCTGCTGCAGCACTGTCGACCCCATGAGGCAAAGCCAGCGCTGCACACACCCTTGCTGCCTGCTGCTTTCCGTCCAATGCTTGCACAAACTGCACTCCCAAACTGGACAGCTGCAGGGCAGCTGCGCCGGTGCATCCACAACATACATTATGCAAACCATGCTGCACACCAGAACGTCACATGCTGTGAAGTTTACATGCACCATGCTTGAAACACTGCACAAACACATGTGACGCCATGACAGAAGGCTTGACCCTGAATCGAACAGGGCAAATCCCTTAAGGGATCGGGCAGCCAGCCCTTCAAGCCAGGTTGGTTGTTTGCCAGCCCATGCTGGCTGGTGATGCAAGTCAGTAAGCCCTGTCAGCTCACGACATGTTGTACAGTATGAAACATGCATTTGTTCCACCAGGCACTAGTGCTGCCACATGCTGATGTTGCAGTTCGTGGGCCTGGAAGCACACAACATAGCTTGCATGTGTTGGCTCATCAAACGATGCAGTATGCCACAATACGCCAACAGCTGCAGCTTGCTGCTGCACGCGGTGCAGCTCGCACACAGCAAATCACAGATCTATGAGCAGACAACTTGACAAAAAACAACACATTTGCCATGTAGGTAACCTCCACAGCAGGTGGTGTGCCCTCTCTGTACTTGACAAGCACAAAGTAAGATTTCTTTGCGTTGCCCGCAGATACATGGTTGAGTGCAGCAAGTTGCACCCCCTGACATCAGCATACTTGTACAACAACACAGTTGCCACAGCTGCGTTATCAGATCCCAGATCACCAGGGAACCAGTCTGCAGCTCAGTATCATGCAGAACAGCGGGGACAGGGACAGGGTCAACAGATGGAGCTTGCTGTGCACAGCACGTGGTTGCTGGACACACTGCACTGAGTAGTAGCACTGCCCAGGTGCACACTGCACTAAGGCCCGCACCTGCTGCTGCGCTGGTCTCCTCAACAAAGTCCCAAACACGGTCAGCCTCAAGGGGACAGCCAGCTGCCGCTGCAGCTGCCAAGATGTCGTCAGCAACCTGCTGGTAAGGGTGCGCGCTGCCGTCGTCGCTGATTGCGGCAGGATCGAGATTGGACGCACAAGAATTGTCGTCGTGGTGGTCTCCTGCCCCATCCAGCTGCTGATCCACGTGGTGGTGTTGCTGCTGCTGCTCCTCATGGTTAGATGTTTGAAAATCTGGTGCTGCTGCTGCTGCTGCTCCTCACGGTTAGATGTTTGATAATCTGTATGGCGTTGCTTCAAGCTTGGGTCAGCCAAACCAGCAGCCTGCTGCTGCTGCTTGTCTGCTGCTTCGGTGACAGGCTGCAGCTCGCAGGCGGGCAACTCGCTGTTGCATCTGCGCTTGGGTTTTGGATACTGCCATCCCCTTTGTACCGGGCGAGAGCACTGCCACTGCCAGCAGAATAGTCACAAGAACGGCAACATGCTGCTCGCGGCCTCGCTTTGGCCATTGCGCCGGTGCATTGTCCACAGCAGCATTTTGCAAACAAAGATGTCAGATCTCGGTGTCAATCGCAGCAACAGCGTGCTGTATCCACCAGCACCGAGACCGATCTGTACCCTGCACCCCAGTGGCTTCAAAAAGCACAGACTTCCTCGTGGATGTAGCTGGATCGCGCCAGATCGCTCGCCAAATCGTGCTTTACCCAAAGCTTCGGCTACTATGCACGCTTTCAGGTTGCTGGTGTCCTGTTTGGTAGGAGAGCAGCAGCTGCAGTTGTGTGAAGAGCAGCCACAAGAGGTTGAGGTGTACGCTCAGGATGACGAAGAATCGCTGATGCGTAACATTTGCGATCAGTTTGATGTTCCTTACAAGTCGAGGCTACTGCTGTACTATGAAAAGATAAAGGACGTTCCAGACGACGCCACGGAGTACCAGCTCATCAGCGCGAACGCAGTGGTGGGGAAGGCGCATCAATACCCGGAAAGCAGGAACGTCGGTGTGCTCATGATGCCTCTGCAGGACGGCGTTCTTCAAGGCACATCAGCTGCCAGCACCAGCAGCAGCAGCTGGTGGCTTTGGGAGCCTGTGATCTCGTCAGCTGCTGCCTGCAACACTGCCGAGTTCGGCTGTGTCGGGGAGGGGGGCATCTCTGGCAGCAGCAGTGGGGCTGGGGCACGCGCACAAGCAGCAGCGCAGGAGCCAGCATGAGCTACAGCCACATTAAGCGTGCCAAGAGCGAGGAGCGCAGGAAGCAGGCAGGTGTCAGCAGTGCTTTGGATGCGGCACCTAGCCCTGTTGGTCGGAGCAGGGGCAAGTCGCGTGAGCAGGCTTATGCGTTACGCTGTCCAAGCTAATTCCTTTGACGCTACTCAGGGGTAGCAGCAGCATCAACTACCTGCGCACTGATCCAGTGCGCGGGAACCCAGGTGCGCGCAATGTGCCAACACAGCAGCAGTGATCAGCTTGCTGTTCTGTGCCGTATAACCCGTGTAAGTATGATGTTGCAACACGTGCTGTTTGCTACAGGATTCCACAAGGTCAAGAACCGTGCCTTCAAGGACATTGAGAAGAAGGTGCTGATGAAAATCCTCAGTGCCACAGGAGCTGGTGCAGGAGGTGCTCAACACGTGAGTGCCAACTCAGCCACAGCATGGTGCGGAATCTGCCGTCGTTGCTTTTATGCAGGCTGGCTTTGGTAGCGCAGACTGCAGCACCAGGAACACATCAATGCACAGCCTGCTCACCTGTTCATGTGTATGTATTTGCTGAAGGGTTGCTATTCACAACTGCCATCTTGCTTGTTCCTCCTTTCGCACTCCTGTCTGTGGATGTGTACCCTCAAAAATTTTCAGGCGGCAACTACGCTTGCAGGCGGCTCACCCGGCTGAACGCGGCGCAGCGCAGGTGGAGGCAGCCAAGAAGCAGAGGGCAGACGCACGGCTGATTGCAGCTGCTGGTGCCAGCCAAGGCAGCAGTGCAGCAACTGCAGGTCGTGGCAACACAAGCAACGCGCAGGATGCCAGCCGTGGATGCAGTGGTGCCGGCGGTCGTCGTGGCAGCAGGCACACAGCTCTTGACAGCAATACGGTGAGTGCACAATGCCATGGTCACAATGTAAGGATGATCTGCAGCCGGTGTGGCATAAGCACTTTTGTTACCAACCTAGAATGGCTGCAGACATGGCTGGCTCTTGTGATGTTGCAGCACGCTTGATGATGCACAACCCATCATGCACACTGTTAGCACAGCAAAACTTAACCGCGATTCATAGCAGGTCAAATACAGTATGCTGCAGCATTTCCCTTTATTGCAGCTTGCTTTCATGGTGCCCACATATCTTTTGTATATGCCCATGCAGATCCTGCGGCCGCACTGCAGCAGCAGCACATGCAGTATCTGCAGCTGTGGCATCATCCATGGCAAAATCTGCAACCTCAGAGAACAACAGAGCACGCAGTGTGCAGGCACACAATGTCTTGAGCATATTCTATTGTCCTGCCTGCTCACTGACCCTGCATTACCAGGCTGATGAGGACACAGATGACGATGACTTCAGCGATGACGATGACGAGGATGACGAGGTAGAAGCAGCTGGTGCGCTCACATCCATGCGCGCTGCAGGGCAGGCAGCAGCAGCAGGTGGCTGTGGACCAACGAAGAGGCAGCAGCAGAAGAAGAAGCAGAAGGCAACTGCCAAGCGGGCACGTGTGGTGGCCCCTCCAACGCTGCCAGAGCAGCCAGGTGCTCCGCGACTGAGCAGCAGGGAGACCCGGCCAAACCCGAAGTACACTGATTATAATGTGCAGGGATGTGTGATGGAGCCGATGAAGTGGTCATGTGTGGCGTGGCATGGTTGTGTGCAAGCATGCATGCTGCCAATCTGGGAGTGAGCAGGTGCTGTTGGTCCTTGGTGACTTGGCTGGGTTGCATGTCAGCATGTTGGGAGTAATTCAGTATTTATATCAGGCTATTCAGACGCCTTTCATAACTGCACGCACGGCTGAGACATCTTGGTTTGGCAGCGGCTCAGTATGGTGTGCTGCAGTCCTGCAGCATTGTGGTTGTATGCACTTGTTGTTGTTGTTGCTGACAGACTGTGCAAGGTTATGGCAGCATGTATGGGCTATACAAGGCACAACACTCATAACTACAACCATTTTTGTAGCTGGAACCACACTACAACTACACTACAACTGTGTAGTTACAACCGCACTACAATTCCCACTTTACTACAAAAAATTACAACACACAGGCTACAACCTGTCTACAACCTCACAACTACAACCATTTTTGTAGCTGGTGATTGACAACTACAACCACACTACAACTACACTACAACTGTGTAGTTACAACCGCACTACAATTCCCACTTTACTACAAAAAATTACAACACACAGGCTACAACACGTCTACAACCTGTTGCACAACAGGGCTACAACAAGGCTACAACAGGGCTACAACAAGGCTGTTGTTGTAGTGCGGTTGTAGGATCCTGTATTTGTTGCAGTGCTATAATACTTGCTGGGCCTTTACCAAGCGCAGCTTCAAACCCTGAAAGGCGGCGGTGCTGCCATTGCTGCTGAGCCCAGCCACTTGGTCATCCACGCATGCTGTCCTGCCAGCTCCACCTGAACCTCACTAGGAGCGCCAGGCTGTAACACTTCACAAAGTGTGCAGCCATGCAGGGCCTTGCACCAACAAGGTTAGAGACCGAGGGTTACCTCATTTCGCACACCTGAAAGGACTGTTGTTTGCTTCTGCCCTCTGCAGCAACTGCGACTGCCGGCCAGGGCTGCACAACCACCAGTATGCTTTGTCTCCACCATACACGTCGCTAGCAGTGGTTGCTGTTTGATTTCTATTGCCGTTATCCGTGGAACAGACACTCAGCGGCCATGGTATCCACACGGCGGTCACGGTCTCTGACCGAAGACGCTGCTGAGGCAGGGCAAGGTAGTCAGCAAGAAGTCTCTAGCGTAAAGGACAGCAGCAAACCGCAGGCAAACGCTGCACACGGTGCTGGATGGCAGCTGCAGCCGATTGCAGAGGAACAAGCAGTAGCAGCAGTAGCAGCAGCAGCCGCAGCAGACCATGTTGGGGCAGCACAGCAGCAGCAAGAAGGACAGCAGACATATGAAGAGCAGCCAGATGTAGCAGGGGGCAACAGCAGTGGCAGCAAGGGCGGCAGCAGCCTGCGCTGTTGCCGCTGTCAGCTGCCGGGCGTGGTGATGGAGGTGGATCTGCTGCTGTTGCTGCTGGTGACGCTGCTGCTGCTGCCGCCAATGAAGGCGGAAGTGAACTCGAAGAAGAGACAGACGACGGTGATGAAGATGGTTGGGACTTTGACGGGTCTGACATGCTGCAGAACCTAGCAGCCACCATCCGCTCAGCGCTTGGCAGCAGTGAGCCAGGGGGCCAGCAGCAGCAGCAGCAGCAGCAACATCCCGCCGCCGGAGCAGCGGGTGATGGCAGTGACGCAGATGACATAGAGCTAGACAGCTTACGCTGGCGGCCGCAGACTGGCCTGCAGCTGCCAGGCCGTGCAGCACGCGTAGTGGCAGCAGCAGCTGCAGCCAGCCAGCAGCAGCAGCAGCTTGCTGCGGCAGGCCCACAGGTGCACAACCCTGCAGCAGCAGCAGCTGCTGCAGGGGAACAGGACCTGGCTGGTGGTGCTGCGCCAGCACCTGAGGGACCTTCTGTTACGGCAGCCACTAAGCCCAAGGGGTTGGCAAAGCAGCTGCCTGCAGCAGCAGTGGAGGCCAAGCAGCGGGGCAAGAAGGGCAGCAGCAAGGGCCGTTCTGCTGCCGCTGCTGGTCCGGAGGGCGCCAACAGGAAGTGGTACCAGCTGCCTGCTGTCGAGATCACGGACGAAGTGAAGCGCGACCTGCGGCTGCTGCGGCTGCGTGGCGCGTACGACCCCAAGCGCTTCTACAAGAGCTTCGACGAGACAAAGTTCCCCAAGCACTTTGCGGTGAGAACGGTGTGCTGAAGCAGCAAGCAACCGGGAGAAGGCATGCGCGTGCAGTGCTCAGGCTGGTTGTGGGGCTGCATGTGCCACCAACGTGCAAACTGCATGTGCGTCGGGCGAAGCTTCCAATGTCTGCCTGCACAAGCAGTCGCCCACCTCCTGCTTGCTGCTGCCCGCCGCCTGCTGCAGATTGGCACCGTGGTTGACGACGCGCTGGACTTCTACGGCGGCCGGCTGAACGCAGGCCAGCGCAAGGCCACGCTGACCGAGCAGCTGCTTGCCGACCAGGAGCTGCAGCACACACGCAAGAAGCGATATGGCAAGCTGCAGGTGAGGCCCCCGCTGCTGCCTGCACGTGCGGCGTCACCGCTCGACTGCCGCTGTGCTTCAACCGCCCTGCCAGAAGCAGTGCATTCCTGGCTTTGGTGAGGCCGTTGGGTGCGCGATGCTGTCAGAGCCATGAATGCTTGGTTGGCTGGCTGGTTGTTGTCTGCTGGTTCGACACGCTGTGTACAGCTAACAATGGAGCGAAGGGCACATGCACACATGTAGAGCAGGATGCAAGCTGTGTGTGTTGTTGGCATGCACTTGGACTGGCAGCTTTTGCAGGCACTCCCTGACGGTTGCGGTGCAGGCGCACATGCATCTGCACACACGCCGTGCGTGGCAGCCGCTTGTGAACTTAGTGTGCCGTCAACCACCAGGGCGTTGTGCACTTACACTGCTGCTGCTGCTGCTTCTGCTGTCGCAGGAGGAGGCTCAGAAATGGGTGAAGCACAAGAAGCGCAAGACCAGCCAGCCACGCAAAACGCCCTCAAAGCACAGGCCAAAGCACTGAGCAGTGCCCATTGGCAAGGCTTGCAGCACAAGCACAGCAGGCCCGCAGCAGCAGACTTGACCGCAGAATAAGTGGCACGGCCCCTGAATATTTGCGGGGTGTGCCTGCAGTGCTGCGCTGCTGACTGTCATTTGCTGTTTGTGCCTTCACGAGGTACTAGTACATCATGTGGCGTGTTTGAAGTCATGCCAACATCAGGCCATCATAATGCAGCCCTTGTTGCAAGTCTGTGGTGGTTACAGAACGGCTTTAATCAGCCCCTTGATTGATAAGTATCTGCAGAGGCAGGGCCCGGCAGCGACTGTGCCTTTGATCATGGGGGTATTCGTTGTTGATGATCGATGATTGGCTCAACCTGGGGCATCATTGCAGCTGCCCTTGTTCAGCCATGCGTCAGTGCCCTTGTGACATGCAACCCACATCGTGATGTGGAGAGTTGTAACAAGCTCAGCACTGAAGCACTACTAGTTTTCGATGTCCAGTGCTGGTGGTGGTGTGCGGTTCCAACCAGTCGGGGGGCTTTTGCGCTTCCTTGCTGTTGGGTTTTTGTTAGGACGTCAGTAACATAAAAAGCTTGTTACCTCAAGGAAAATGGCGCTTCTAGCTGCTTGTCACTTGCTTTGTTTCCCTGCTGAGTAGGAGTGATGCTGCTGAATACATCTTACATATCGGCTGGCAACAGTCACTGTTGAAATCTAAATCTAGGCATCCAATCTAGGCTTCAGTGGTGGTCACACGTCTTTTGAGTCTCATGTGCTTTACTGCATCGTGCATGCCTTGCTGCCTGTATTAACTTATTACGAGGTTTGAAACTTTTACAAGTCGGGAAGCCAGCTTGGCTTGCATAGCATGCTGGTGACATTTGCAGGGGCTACTTCTTGCAATGTAAGCCTGCTTACATGCTGCTTTGTGCCACTGTTCAGGGCAGCTGCTGCCCCTGCTGCTTAAGCTGCTCCAGTCAGTCTGAAGGTTGGGTAGTATGTAACCAGCCACTTGCGCAGCTCTGCCAGAGGGAACCTGGGCGAACCTGCTGCTTTGCTGAATTGCAGTGCTGCTGCTGCTGCTGCTTGATTATGCTAGCCTACACCACAGCGGCCAACAAGCTACCGATGGCACTAAGCATGCTGCTGCTGCCGCTGCCACATGGCATACAGTGGCATGGGTAACATGATGATGATGATGGCATACATTGGCGACAAGTGTTACCATCACAGAGAGCACCTTGGGTACCACGCTACTTCTGCGCAACTGTACAAGGTACATGGTTGCGACGGTCTGACCCTGAAACACTCCAGGCACAGTGCAGCAGAACCATGACTACTGCAAGCGCCTAAGCCTGAACCACCCACAGCCCCAGAAGCTGCTACACCCAACCGCAGCCTGCAGGGCAAAACAGCAGCAATATGGCGCAAGTGTCAGTGACCACATGCAACACGCACACGCCCTTCAAAATCAAGAACCAGCGCAAGCACAAATAATGCAACCAAACACTATCAATGCACAAGCCACACCCACAAGTGACAGTTGTTATCATACAGGCACGTTGATGGTGCTGCCCTGCCTCCATGCACAGCATGCAAGGACTGCTGACAACACTCCCAGCAACACCCTGACGGCTGTCACGCAACCGCTCAAAGCAGGTGTGATATGCGTGCTGCACTTGCATGCATCACCTACCATGCTCAAGCACCGAGCTGTAACAAGCAGCTGTGCTTCGCCTCAGCACCACCCACCTGTGTGCGCTGCTGTTCAGACGATGCTGTTGGCAGCGCTGGCAATACGGGGCCACAAGTCCGCGCATTCCTTGGCCACAGGACCAGTGATGGCAGACCCTGCAAGGAACAGCGGAAGCAAATCAGGGAACAGCACGCCAGTAAGGCACGCTTAACACGAGTGTGCAAAGAGAGACTGTGGTGCTGAGGTGCTGTCATGAGGCAGTGCCAACAAGGCAGGCTTGAAAGCAGTAAGCCGGCCACCGCACGCACAGAAGCAAGATACTTGCCTGCTAGCAGACCCTTAGTCGATCGCTGCTACACACGTGCATTGGAAGGCAAGTTGCACAATGTTGTGCACAGCAAAGACAGCACAGTTGATGCATGTTGTCGTGCCACTGGCTAGTACTGGTGGCAGAACACACAGAGCAGCAGTGCATGCAAATTGCAAGACTGCTTGGCTGCAAGCTGCATGTTGAGGCACTCTATGGCGCTCAAACAGGGCTACGAGGTAGCTGAGTAACAAGTACACCATCCTGCTGTTGGCTTTACGTGATGCTGCTGCTGCAGCTCCTGCAAGCCTCCAAAGGCTGTACGGCTCCGCCAGCGCTGCTGCAGCTGGTGTCGCTGGCGCTTCCTCCTCTCGCTCCTGAGCCTGTGTTGCCACTGCAGCTGCTGCGTTGTCACCGCCAATGCTGCTGCTGCTTCTACTGCTGCTGATGGACAAGTGCTGCGCGTGTGCTGCTCACCCTTCATCTCGCCCTTGGGGTTGACAATGACACCTGCATTGTCCTCAAAGTAGATGTAGGTGCCCTCCTTTCTCCTCCAGGGCTTGCGCTGGCGCACGATGACAGCGGGTGTCACTGTACAGCAGCAAGGAGCATGCAAAAAGCAGTAGCAGCATTGAACAAGCATCATGTGACAGCCTGTAACAGCCAAAACCTAGACCAGCACCACGTCAAGAGCATTTAAGTCCGAAGCCTTACTGTTGTGCTTCTACATGCACTAAGCACGCACACCACTGCCTGGCTGCTGCAGTCCTCGCTGCTGTGACTGCTGCTGCTTGATCAGGGTCCATGCTGCTGCTGCTGCTGCTGCTGCTGCTGCAGCTGGTGCACCACAGTGCTGGATCAGAGCCAAGCGCACCCTTCTTGCGCAGGTCAGGCTTTCCCTTCTTCACAGTCGCCATAACCATGTCGCCGGGGCCACCAGCGGGCAGACGGTTCAGCCTGCTGCCCCAGCCGCACACGGAGATGATGTACAGGTTCTTGGCGCCTGTGTTATCTGCGCAGTTCATCACTGCAGCCACTGGCAGACCCAGTGACATGCTGAACTTGTTGCCAGAGGTACCACCTCTTCCTCTTTTCGACATCTTGGCGACCTGCAGGTGAAAGCGCCCAGTTCAGCCCGTGCACGACTTCAAAAGCAATTCTTTGGGCATTTATGATTACCTGTGCGGAACCAGTGGGGCCTCCACACGCCAAAGGATCGAGCACCGTGAAGCAGCAGCCACTTGAGCTCTGCAGTGAGTCGAAACACCTAAACCACTGCCATGCTTGAAAGCCAGAACTCAGTGCAGTCAAAGGTACTTTGTGTTTTGGCTTGGTCGTATTGACGAACGCATATTGTGTGGTCATATAGGCTCGAGCGTGTCTTGCACTTGTTGACCCTGCGCTCGTCCGTAGCCCTCCATGCTGCCGGACTCCCATACAAGAAGCTGCCGTCGATCTTTTAAGTAAACTTTTATCCCCTGGGTGCGCCTTCTGATGCTCACGGAAGTACCACACCAGAACACTGGAACAGTACACGTTCCACTGGGAACTGCGACCACAAGCAACTGTGGCATCGTGGTCAAGCCAGCCTAACAGCATAGACCGCCCGTCTATAGCTAGTGTCAGCTGGTCATTGGGATCCGGCAGCTCAGCTGAGCAGCAGCAACCGCTGGTGCCAACTGCTGCGCGGCGCACCACACCTGGTCTGTGCTGCTCGCCACAGTGCCCTGTGCAGCTGTAAGCTGCGGCCAGCAGCATGGTGGCATTGGAGGAGCTGCTTCCGCAGGCTGTGCTGCGCCAGATAGGCGACAAGCTGTATGAGAAGCGCAAGGTGGCAGCTCTGGAGGTGGAGCAGATTGTGAAGCGCTTGGCAGCTGTTGGGGATACAGGGAAGATCAGTTCCATACTGGACAAGCTGATCGCAGAGTATGCCTTTTCAGCACAGGCCAACCACCGCAAGGTGTGAATGGTTGAGGGTTTGCCTGCAGAGGCTGTGATGCAGCGCGCTATGCGTGCGCAAAGTGCATGTGCAAATGCCTGCCAGCATGCTGGTGGCCACAGGACCGTCGAGCACCCCAACACCAGCTTGTGTGCAGTACATGCAGGCACATGGCATTTGCACATAGCTGTGACACAAACGCCAGCAGGTGTAACGGCGTCCGGGTCCAACACCTCCCGCATGCCTTTCAGCTCTGGTGCATGGCATATTTGCCTGCACAGCACGCTTCATGCAGCAGCGTCCACTGCAGGCGTGTGCACTTTTACATGAGCACCCGCCGCAGCAAGTGCTGGTGCTCTGGAGATCCTCAGCGCGAGTATTCCCCCTCATTACATGCCGTTTGCCTGACGTCTGCCTGCGTGTCGCTTCGGCTGCTTCGCCTTGTCGCGCTGCCTGCCCAGGGTGCGCTGCTGTGCTTGGCTGCCGCTGCTGTCGGCCTGGGCGAGCCGAGTGAGGCGTACCTGCGTCAAATCGTGCCGCCCGTGCTGGCGTCGTTCACCGACCAGGACAGCCGCGTGCGCTACTATGCGTGTGAGGCGCTGTACAACATCGCCAAGGTGCGTGCGCAGCAGAGTGAGGAAGCAGTGCTGTGGGTTGTGGATGTGGGGCTCAGCAACAGCAGGAGGAATGTGTCGGGCCTGGCACGCAGCGCGGACGGTCGAGGGCCCAGGGGTGACATGGTATGTGTCGTCATCTGCTCTCGCAGCAGCAGCAGCAGCACTGGCAGGTAGTTGCTGGTGTGTTCTACTTACAGCAGCGATCAGAATGGCTGCCTCGTCACAATCAGTTGGGGCTGCCAGCCCCACGCCCACGCGCACTTGTTTTGAAAAGCTAGGGCTGTATCACTGCGGCATGTCAGCCGCCAGTTTGCAGCGCCTGCCCTGCCTGCTAGCTGGTCGCCTTGCGGCGTGTTGTGGAAGCAGCGTTCCATGCTGTTTATGTCGCTGGCTGTGCTGCAGGTGGCTCGTGACAACTTCATCGTGTTCTTCAGCGAGGTTTTTGACGCCATGTTCAGGCTCTGCGCTGACAGCGAGACTAACGTGCAGAATGCGGTGCAGTTCCTGGACAACCTGGTCAAGGTGAGCAAGGTCTCAGGGCCTGGCAAGACGTGGGAGCCTAAGCTGGAGGTGGTTTGTTTAAGGCGGTGTGTAGCAATGTGTGGCAGGCAACCATTAGTCAGGGTCGAATTGCAGAAGAGATGTGCCGCTGTGCAGCAAGCTATGGTGCACTGCCAGCAGCACATATGGCTGCCTTGGTGCTGGATGCATCCATCTTTTGCTGTCCCTGCGTACACGTGCCCAGCCGTCTTGTCGCCGCTGCTGCTTGCAGGACATCGTGACCGCGTCGCCGCACTTCAGCGTGGAGGGCTTCATCCCGCGCCTGCGTGACTACCTGCGCGTGACCAACCCCTACAAGCGCCAGTTCCTCATTAGCTGGGTACGGTTCCCTAGGCGGCCGCGACAAGCAGCTCTGGCTGACACTGATCAGACAGCTGGCAGACGCGGCATGCTGAAGACGCTGATACCTTGAAACTCTTGATGCACGTATGAACATCATGGTATGCCTCAGTTGCAGCTCTGAAAGCCAAAGCTGGGGACCAGCCCTGCCCTTGGTGCTGGTAGACCAGTCATGGCTGGGCAATTCAGTTCCAGCCGTACCCTTGTAGGAATACGGCGCATGTGGCGTCTGTCGCCATGACACAGCGCTCCGTGGCCCTGTCTGTGCCTGCTGGTGCGTCTTGGTGGCTGCAGGTGTCCGTGCTGGACAGCGTGCCTGACCTGGACATGCTGGCGTACCTGCCCCAGCTGCTGGACGGCCTGATGAACTTGCTCAGCGACCCCAACAGGGAGATCCGCGTGGCGGCGCACAAGTGCATGATGGAGTTCCTGGTGGAGATCCAGGTGCGGTGGACAACTGAACACGTCCCAACAATTGTTTACAGGCCTCAAATTCAAACAAGCTGGAGTGGGTCAGGTTCAGCAGCAGCAGCCCTGGTGAGGCGCACCTGTGACTGGCACTGCTGCCGGCGTAGGTGTGCTGCTGTCTGTGCACTGCACCTTCAATGCGCTGGCAGCTGCTGTCTGCGTCTTTCACGGGCCTGCCGCCCCTGCAGGCCACGCCCACCGTGGACTGGGTGGCGCTGGCGTCCATCCTCGTGGACAAGGCCTCCAGCCAGGATGAGTTCACACGCATCACGGCTATCAAGTGGATCAAGGTGCGCAGGCATGCCCACCGCAAGAATGGAATGGGCGCGTTGCGGCTGTACAGCATGTGGGTCTGTGCAGCGCAGACTGACCACTGCAGGCATGGGATGGGCGCGTTGCAACTGTACACTTGCGCAATGAGGAAATTACCTGCCTGCATGCTTGATGGTGAGTGAGCCTTGCAATGCATGTATGCTGCAAAACAGTGCACTGCTGATGAGAATTCTTGTATGTTGGCTGCTGCTGCTGCTGCTGCTGCTGCTGCTGCTGCTGCTGCCTGCAGGAGTTTGTTGAGCAGGCCAGTGGCGCATTGGTGGGGCTGTATGCTGAGCTGATTGGCGCAGTGCTGCCCAACATCAGCCACCCCAACCCGGACATACAGCAGGTGGGCAGAGCAACAGGGCTGCACACATGCCGTGCCGCCGCACAGCACCGAGCCCTTGGTACAGCTGCGCTTGTAACACCCAGCATCTGAGGACCTGCCAGCAGTCGCCCTTGCTTTGCTGCAGTCCCGACCTTCCACTCGCGGCCGCTGCAAATGAGGCTAAGCGCACGCGCCGGCGCAGCGTGCTCGTGCACATCGAAAACAAGCAAGCTGCTGCATCTCACCTCACCATGTCTGCCCCACCGTGCCCTGGCGGCCGTTCCCGTCGCTGCTGCCAGGTCTCCAAGGAGGCCAATGCCGCGCTGCTCAACCTGCAGCCATATGCAGACCAGCCCGTCAAGGTGGAGGTGGGCCCTGTGCTGGCCATCATCGGCAGGGAGCTGCGCAGCGAGCAGGAGCCAACACGACTGGAAGCGCTGCGATGGTGGGTGGGTGTACAGTGGGCCAGCTGCAGGGTGTGCCAGACGGCCTTTCCCAAAACGCAGGCAGACTTGTGTGCACGCCTGGTTGCCTCTGGTGTGCAGCTGCGCAAAATTTTCTTCGCCTGGGAGCGAGCCCGGCCTGGCCCCCACGGTGCCGTGACTGCTGCCGCACCAGGCTGCTTGTAACAACCCCATCACTGCACACCTGCTATAAGCTGACGGCTGCACAGCTAACCACCCGCTTGCTGCAAAC
Source organism: Scenedesmus sp. NREL 46B-D3 (assembly GCA_014080715.1). Taxonomy (NCBI): domain Eukaryota; kingdom Viridiplantae; phylum Chlorophyta; class Chlorophyceae; order Sphaeropleales; family Scenedesmaceae; genus Scenedesmus; species Scenedesmus sp. NREL 46B-D3. Next base: position 11,268 of record JACERP010000740.1, on the reverse strand, counting down.
CACCCCCTTTGGCGTGCTGTGTCAACAAGCAGGATCCACTTCCTGCTGGTGCGGAACGAGGAGGAGGTGTTTGGCCAGCTGGCGGTGCTGCTGGCGGCGCTGCTGGACGCGCTGGCCAGCGACAGCGAGCGCGTGGTGCTGCAGGCGCTGAGCGTGCTGGGCAGCATCGCGGCGCACGCGCAGCACTTCAGGCGCGTGCTCATGAGCCTGCTAGACAGGTGCGCCCGGGACCCTGTCTGCCATACACAGCCCTCCTGAGTGCTGCTGGACAGGTGCGCCTGGGACCCTGTTTGTTATGTTGAGCCCTCCTGAGTGCTGCTGGACAGGTGCGCCTGGGACCCTGTTTTGCCATACGCAGCTCCCCTGAGTGCTGCTCGAGTGAGACGTGTGCAGCATGGTTTGTGGTGCAGGGTGACCATCTGTACAAGACAGGTGGGAGCCGCGCCAGGAATTTGACAGTGTCCTGCAGTGCTCTGCAGAAACTGTTGGGCGACGCTGGTGCTGCGAGGGGAAGGGCGGCGGGTGTCACCCCGCAGTGCGGTACTCCTCTGTCATGCGGCGATGCATGCGCATGTGGGAGTGGCAACTGGCTGCATGGCAGACTCCCCAACCTTCCTGTGCATAACCGGCCGATGTGTGTTTGTTCACACCCGTTGCTTACCTCCCTGTTCTCCGCGCACATACGCACGCGCAGGTTCCGTGGCGATGCTGGGCTGGTGCTGCTGCAGAAGGGGGCCCGCTTGTCATCCGCCGCCTGTGTGCGGCCATGGGCCCTGAGGTGGTGTTCAGGGAGTTTGCCAGCATCCTGGACCAGGAGCAGGACCTCAGTTTCGCGTCTACCATGGTGCAGGTGCGTGGCAGTCCCACTAGACCTGGCCACCGTGGTTGTCACGTCATGTAATCACTCGCCTTGAGGGTGTTGCGGTTGATGAAGACAGCCGCGTAGCCGAGGACTGCTGTGGCTGCCCTTACGCTCATAGTACACGCAAACGTGCTGATGCAGTGTGTGCTTAAACAGTTTTTGGCATCAGCGCAGCTCAATGCAACTGACCCCACAGCCTGAAGTCGCTCCACTCTGTCCATGCATCACTAGTTGGTCACTCTGCTCGCGTATGTACGTTGGCGCAGGCGCTCAACCTCATCCTGCTGACCGCGGGCGAGGTGCGCGAGCTGCGGGACACGTTGCGGGACGCCGCAGGCAGCAGCAGCGGCAGCACCAACTTCAAGGCACTCTACAGCTGCTGGAGCCACAGCGCAGGTGAGCAGCCGCACAGCACGCATGCCTGCCCACCTCAGGTCCGCTGCCCCATGCAAGGCAGCAGCTCCCTCAACCAGCCTGTGCAGGTGTTGATGCCCATGAACCGACCGCTGCAGGACCCTGGATGTTTAAACCATCGAGACATCCCTTGCACAGCCGCATCTCACTGCAATGAATGCCCCCTGCGATTTCACACAACCTCGCCTGCTGCTGTGCCGCCCTGAATGTGTTGCTGCCGTATGGCCAGGTGCCCTGCTGAGCCTGTGCCTGCTGGCGCAAGTGTACAGCCACTGCTGCGACATCATCCAGCACTTGGCAGTGCTGCCCCTAGGTGCTGAGGTGCTGGTGCAGATAGACAGGCTGGTGCAGCTGCTTGAGACGCCCGCGTTTGCGTTCCTACGGCTACAGCTGCTGCAGCCCTCCCGCCACCCGGACCTGCTGCGTGCACTGTATGGCCTGCTGATGCTGCTGCCGCAAAGCAGCGCATTCAAGACTCTGGCGGCGCGGCTGCAAGCTGTGCCTGCGGTCACGCTCATGCAGCTGGAGTCGCTGCAGCTGCAGCAGCACGGCGGTGGCGGGAAGGGCAGCGGGAAGCAGCAGGAGCAGCAGCAACCTGAGCAGCAGCAGCAGTGGGCAGACTTTGATGAGCTTTTGAAAAACTTTGTAGAACGGCAGCAGCAGCATGCAGTGGAGGAAGAGCGGCGGCGACTGGTGGTGGAGGGGCTGCGCATTGAAGAGGATATCCAGAAAGAACAGCAGCATCAAGCGTCCATGGCGGCCCTAGAACAAAGCAGTCCCAGCAACAGCGGAGCGGTGACAGGTGGCGGGAATGACCCTGCGGCAGCAGCAGCAGCAGTGAGTGCTCGGTCTGGTGGTTCTTGAGCAGTCTCCCATGGCAGAGCCCCGACAATCATTGGTGATGTAAGTATTTTGGGTGCGGACAGGAACTTGCATTCCTTTGCCTGGTCACCATGGTGCAAGTCTTCAAGAGTAGTCCAGGTCTTGAGTTGTCAGGCAATGCTGGCAGGACCCGCATCGTCTTCATTTGTAGGAGAATTTTTCACTGATCATGCAGCTAGCATGTGGTTCTCGTGCCTGCACCCTCTCACTGGAAAGCCTTAGAGGTGATCTTCAACTCAACTGCCCTCAAGATGGTTCTTGGTGCTGTCACTCCATGATATACGACCATGACCTTGTATTTGGTGGCAAGGCACACTTGGCGACGACTGTACACATGACTGTCACATGTCAGGCAACGGTTGCCTGAAGCCTGAACAAGGTGAATTTATGTTAGCTTTCAGCAGCGGAAGGTCTTGACATGCTCTGGCTACAGCCATCATAGCTCTGATGGGTCTGTTTGATGCCTGGCTATGTTCAGCTAACGTAGCTGGGCACCGAGGGCTTGCCCGTTCATACCTGGCTTGGCACGTGCCAAGCCAGCCTTAGCACGTGCCAAGTGTGCGCACAGTACCACTAGTAGTGTGGCATACATTGGCTTCCTGAGATCAGACACACCGGGATGCATAGTACGGAAGTGGCGGCCTGGCAGATTGTCAGTCGGTTGGCCTGAGGTCGATGTAAGGCTTGTGTATGTTCAGAATATTCTGCCAGCATTAATGCTGGCTTGTGGCAGGAGTGCAACATGAACTGTATAACAGCAACCACTTGAAATGGCTTGTCTAGACATCTGAGTTCTGCTCCCCTTTCTCGCATGCAGCGGTGCAGCCACGCCAGCATTCAGCACCAGTGCATGCAAGCGATGCTGCTAAGCTTGTACAATGACGAGAGGTATGGCTGAGCAGCAGCTGCCACACCGGTGTGGGCTGCCAGTGTACTGCATGCTAGTGCCGTGTCCTTTCACACACTCTGGCAAACACGCTTTGTCAGACACAGGCAAATGTAGTTTAGATCTACTTTCGGATTGATGTCCGATCCAGGGGACAGCATCTGACCTTTTTCGGACACTAGTCTGAAATGTGTAACACAGCATCTGAAGGGCAAATTCATCAGACATTACAATATTTGGTCGGATGTAAGTCAGATGGATATATGTCAGATGCCAGCTACGGACGTCAGACACCTGTCCGAGGCAACGTCAGATCACAGATGGATGCACATCAGATACAGCTGTGTGCTACGAGCAGCCAGTGTAACATTCTGTGGCAGCTGGCAACACAAACACCTTGCATCATAAATCAAAATCATACACACACACGGGCCCTCTGCAGCAAAACCCACCAGCAAGTCCCAGGTGCATGTATGCGCATCCCATGGAGTGCGCATGCATGAGGCGCTGAACACTGAACAATAAGCGAATATGGTGACAGTCTACATGGAACCACTGCAATTAAGCAGCCAGCTGATGAACGGATGTGCTGTCTGTAGGTGTCTACAATGGCAGTCAACAGTATGTGTCTACACAATGTCAGTAAATTGTCAAAGCCATCACACATCATCATCATCATCATCATATTACCCATTCAAGCCATAGCAATAGCGCCATCGGCCCCGCGCCCCACCGGGGCGGAAAGAGGAGGGAGCACTGGTCCAGAATGTTTGCATGCATTGCGCACATCCCAAGACTTGACAAGAAAAGCAGCAATACACGGTGACACCATCCGACATCTTCCAGAACTGCCCCAAATATCATCAGATACAAAACGCAACACCTTGATTGACGAATCAGCCATGGACAAAACGCTGCGCAACTTTTCAGCGCAACCAGGCAGTGTCGTACAATGCCATTAAGGCACATAGCCACAACACAAACAATACTTTGTAAGCTCAAGCCATTATCTATCCTTTCATACAGCACAACATGTTGTCTACATTGCAAGCCACCTCAATCAGCTAAGCCTTTGCGCCGCAAGAGCGCTTCTGGCTTGCCGCAGCTGCCTTGGGCGCGCTTGGGTTGCCTGCATCGGCAGCTGCCGCTGCAGCAGCAGGGTTGTGTGCAGCAGCTGCCAGTTGCTGCAGATGTCAAACATGCAGCAGGACAGTGCGGCCACAAGCATCAGCAAACGCAATGAATTGTGCACATTTGCATGCTGTGACACTCAATGTCACAGATGACTTGTTAGTCTAACCATATGTGTGGCCATTGCATGACACCGCATACACTTGCAGATCAACATGTACAGCCAGCATGCATGTACACTCACAAAGGCTTCTTGTGCAGGGCAACATTTGCAGCTGACATTGACTTTCCCAACAAGCTACGGGCTGCCAGTGTACTGCATGCTAGTGCCGTGTCCTCTCACAAGCTACTTGAGCAGGTCCTCGTACCTTCTTGGTCCTCTCATCCTACGTAAGGACCGGCGCCTCCCTGTCTGTGGCCTTCTTACTGGCGCGGTCACCTGCAGTAGCTGCCCTTGCCTTGATCTTGGGGATGGCAGCACCACAGCTGCCCTGGCCAAACTCCGCGTAGAACTGCAGTTCGCTAGGCACATCTTTGCCATTGGGGTGGGCTGCGTAGAGGTTGCCATGGCGCTCAGCCGCTGCTGCCTCTGCAGTTCATGGGCAGACAGACAAGGTGCAACTACCCTTGCAACCAGGGGTGGTAAGTATATCATGATACTATACGACTTACAACCCCTGCCTGCAAGTGAACACTAGTGCTGCAGTGCTAAAACTGTCAGGGTTTCTGGTTGCATTCCATGCCTGGCTAGCTGCTGAACTTGAAGCAACAGGCTGAGTGCTGCAGCACAGCTGTACGACGGTTGTACAGGCGTATTTGACAATGCCATGCTTCACCGACAAGCACGACCTGTCTAGCTGCCGGGCACCGCATATCATAATGTGATAGGACACAGCACTGCATGCATGCAAAGGAGTGCCCCACAGCCTGCTACCCCACATTCTCCAGCAGCAGAGCACTGGTGCTGGCGATAATGCTACCATTAAACATATGCGCTCCCAGCGCTGCTAGCCCCGCATCTGCATTGCAGCTGCCACATTGCAGTACCGTAGCGGACACCACTGCTTGCTCACAGGGCATTCCCCGCCACATGCATGTAGACATGTAAGCACAAACGGCTGCTTGTTACATGGAGCTACTGTGGCACCTGTACAGGCTTGTGTACCAGCTGTTGATCATATCGTATCATGATAGCATACTTTGCTGCTGCTGGCATAATGATACAACTGCTAATGGAAGGCACTTTCTGTCGTGGCTCTGCTGCTGCTCACTAGTGGCTGCTGCTGGCCCGAGGACGTGTGGAAGAGCTGGGCTGCCTTGGCTGGCACCGGCAGCGCTGCTCAAGACGACTGCACAAACAGATGGCCTTTGGCCTGTAACTTATTACTCCCAGGCTAAGAATGACTCCGGGAGTACCCTGAGTAAGATTCCGGCTACTCCAAGTTTGGGTGTGGGGAACCAGGGCCCGCGAGTGTGTGTGTGGCGGCAGCTTTGTGGACAGCCGCATCTGGCATGCACATCACAAATACGGCACAACGGTTGTGCTGAGGACATGCATTCCTGCATCTACCACAGGGGTTTTAAACACTCAAAGGCCGCAATGGTCCCAGCAAATGCAGAGGTCAATGGAACCCATGGGTGATGTGCGCAATGCATGCTAACATTCTGGAGCAGTGCTCCCTCCTCTTTCTGCCCCGGTGGGGCGCGGGGCCGATGGCGCTGATGCTATGGCTTAAATGGGTAATATGATGATGTTGATGATGATGATGATGATGATGATGATGATGATGATGATGATGATGATGATGATGATGATGATGATGATGATGATGATGATGATGATGATGATGATGATGATGATGATGATGATGATGATGATGATGATGATGATGATGATGATGATGATGATGATGATGATGATGATGATGATGATGATGATGATGATGATGATGATGATGATGATGATGATGATGATGATGATGATGATGATGATGATGATGATGATGATGATGATGATGATGATGATGAACCCACGGGTGTGCATGCATGCGGGTGTGGCGCCGCAGACTGCATGCGGTGGGCCTGTCCACACCTCAACAGCAGCTGCTGCTGAGGTTGCTAACCTAAGCTCACATTGAGGTTGTGTGTTGTGTGTGTGTTGCAACTGCGTAGTTGCTGGCACACTGTTGACAGCAGCCTGCTGAGCATGCACCAGACATGCTGCTTTCCAGTCAAGGTTCGACAATCAGCATCGTTTACAGTGGGTGGTCCGCGTTGCATGCATGAGCAGCAGCAGTCATTCGCTTTCATGCGGGGGGTTGGGTGGGCTGCCAGTGTACTGCATGCTAGTGCCTTGTCCTCTCATAATCTGTCATGCTCTCTTTGACCACAACCAGCCCAGGAGCCGTTAAAACTCGTTTCATTAGAACCATACAGCCCATTGATGATGATGAGCCCATTGAATCACCCATCATCATCATCATATTACCCATTCAAGCCATAGTATCAGCGCCGTCGGCCCTGCGCCCCACCGGGGCGGAAAGAGGAGGGAGCACTGCTCCAGAATGTTTGCATGCATTGCGCACATCCCAAGACTTGACAAGAAAAGCAGCAACACACGGTGACACCATCAGACATCTTCCAGAACTGCCCCAAATATCATCAGATACAAAACGCAACACCTTGATTGACGAATCAGCCATGGACAAAACGTTGCGCAACTTTTCAGCGCAACCAGGCAGGGATCTGATCTCAGCAAACATATCATCCCTCTGAGCAGAAGTAGCAGGGCAATCAAACATGAAGTGTGACAAAGACTCAACTTCTGCACCACAACAAGGACATCCTGAAGTGGAGTTAGCTCTGCGACCGCCAAACTGACTAGTACGCTCATGTACACACAGACAACCCATACGAACACGCAAAAGCAATTCAATACCACGTGGAATTGCCACTGAACGCAAGTACGGCCTAGGCCTACTGAAACCCATAGCATCAACATGAGTGGGATGCACATGAGCCACATACCGACTCAGAGTGGAGTGTTCCAATGGTTCACATGCAATCCTTTCAGCATGTAGTGTCCTGACCTGCTTGTTGACATGGCTCTTGCACGCACTGGCTCTGCCTTCCGCGGTCACAACATTCACACCATAAAGTCGGCGACAAAAGTAACCGCAAAAGTGTTTTTTCCGCCACGAAGAAGAAGAGGGGTTACATGGTGTGCACAGGCCGCCGCGTTTTCCGCCATTGATTGAGGAGAGTTACATGGGTGTGCACGTCGGAGACGGAACACTTCGAGGACTGCAGCGCGCAGGACACGAGAATGAACCACAAAAAGCCTCAGAGAAGCAATTTGCAGCTTCCTCACCCAAAATAACACAAACTCTGCGCAGAGAAAAAGCATCAGGACGGAACAAAAGGTGTCAATGTCAGCGAAATAGGATTGGAACATGCAGACATGGCAACAACTAGCAGGTACTGGGCACCTCGGTGCTCCTGCTTCAGGTGTTGAAGACATTGTACAACATGATGATCAACATGATCAAAACTCTCTGCTACCAGGACGCGCACAAAGCAACAGCATAACCCGCAGCGCCGTGGCACCACAGGCACCTGCCACCCTACTGATGTGCCTGGCAAGGCCACACCCCTGGCAATGGCACCTGCCCAACACACCTACTGGCTGACACAGGCTGCATGAGAGTACTAACAGCACAAGACATGCAACCACATGTAGCAAAACGGATCAAAGAGCAGAGGATGCAAGAAATAACCCCAATTCATGCTATGACGCAGAGGCCAAGTCCCTTCTTGGTGCTAGCTGCAGCCGGCCTTCAACCACGCGTAAAAAGGGGTGATCAGCTGGCACAATATCCAGCCAGGTCAAGGGTGCCGCCTTGATGACTATGAAGTCAACCAGCAGCTCCCAAAACCTAGCCACCGCCGCCTTCTTCTTCGTCTGCACCAGCTCATCAAGCTCCTGCTGTCGCCGCTGCTGAAGCTGTAGCTGCTGCTGCTCTCTGTGCTGCCTCACTGCCTCATTATGAGCCAGTTGCGCAGCTGAGGGAGTAGCAGGCTGCAACAACTGAGTGATAAGCTGCTGGTCAGCAGGTGGCGCCCGGGCAGGGCCACCTGCTGGACTGGCAACAAGGTAATGCTGCCTGTTTAGCACATGCTGTAGGTTGGCTGCCCTCCTGCCAACATCCATAGCATTGAAGGCCGCCAAACACACGACACGCCACACGCATGTGAGCACACTCCGCCCACCATGCGGCGGTTGCATGAGCCAAATATGCTGCATACTTAAAGCTGAGGATCCAGGCGTGCGAGTGCACCATGCTGTAGGCAAATTCTCCACTATGGACTGTACCACCGCTTCCGCCACGAGCTCAGCATAGCTCAAATGAACTCGGTGTCACATATCAGTACTACACATCATCAGCCAACCTCTGCTAGCTGTCCCAATGGTACAGTGGTAGCGTGCTGGCGTGTGATCCCAGCGGTCGCACGTTCAATTCCTGCTGCTTTCATACAGTAAATATCACGCGCGCGCCTTAGCCTTAGCCTTAGCAGCAGCAGCGAACAAAGAGCCCTTCTTTTTGGCTGTCCAGGCCTGCCACCACTTTGAGTTGCAAGCCCCTGCTGTGTGTGTGGTGCCGCTTGTTGTGTTTGGCTGTGTTTTTGCTGTGCTGCTGCACCTGCTGTCTGCAGTGCTGTCATGTTTGGGCTGGCTATTGCTGCATCAGGCTGCTGCAGGCCCAGCAATGCATGCTTGACAAAAGTACATCATCTGTGGGTTACAGCATTAGGCTGGTTGGAATTGTTGGCATGCTTCCTGCTGGTGTGACTGTTGTGTGCATCATGCATGCCAAATCAGGCAATTTGAGGCCATGTGCAGGCTGCTGGTGTTGGCATGTTCAGGGGGGTGCTGGGGGTGGTTGGGGGGAGTGGCTTTCCCTGACCTGCAAGGATCATGTAGCACACATGCATACTAATGCTGCACTGCTTGGCACTCAGGTTCTGCAGCTGTTGTGCTGGACTGGTGTTACATAGTTCACTTGAAACAGACATTTTGGCAAAGACTTTTGTCGCCGACTTTACTTGCACAGCAGGCTCTGCACATACTTGTGCCACGGTGTCACCGCCACAGCACCACTAGGACGCCTCCATTCAGCTGTAAACACTTGATTTGGCAGCCGAACGCCCTGCATACGCTGAATCCTGTAGTAGTACTCCAAAGCCCTCTGATGAAGCCACATTTGCAACGGTTTCACACCCCATTCTGCCAAGAGAGCTGAAGCGCATGGGCGCTCCTTGCCACAGCGCATTGCACATTTGATGATGTCTGTCTGCACTTTGTCAATCAGCTGTAGTTACCTAGCTGTGGACGGAAACAAAACCTCACTGCCATATTCGACAATGGGACGGACACACGTCAGCAACAGTATGCGTTTAACCTCCACACTGATGCTGCGGCTCTTCCAAATTGGCATGAGCGCACCCTTCACACGTTGCACCTTAGCCAGCATCTTCTCAAAATGTGTGGTCCATGTACAGGTATTGTTGAACCACAGGCCAAGATAGCAGTACTCCGATACAACAGGCACAGGGACATTGTTCCAAACAATGCCGGAGTCGACCAGCTGGCTGGTCTGTCTTGTTGGCAGCACATGCATGACGGCAGACTTCAAGCTGTGGAGCTTGAAGCGCCACTGGCAACTGTAATTGTAAACAGTTGCAGCCACAGCCTGAACTTCAGACAGAGACCCGCAGACAGCAACAAAGTCATCAGCCTGCATGGCTGCCACAACTTGGCCTGCAGGTTGATTCACCCATAATACTGGTTACTGGTCGATCACACTTTCAACACGTATCAACGGCGATCCGGCACCAGCCTGGAGTCCAGTTCCCATGCCTGCAAGCTAAACAAGCCACCATAGGTAACTAGCAGACACCAAGACTCCAGGTGCGGATGACAGGCTGCAGGAAGTACAGTGCAAATATGCAGTGCAACGTGCTGCACACTGGGCACAGAATGTGCGCACCAACTCGGTGTCACTGATGTTCCTGATGCTCCAGCATGCCTCCGGTTATTGCAGGACAACGGCTGGGCCTGACACGGGCCAATGGCCCCCGCCACCATGCGTGCAGGGTTGCGTGGCAGCACCAAAGCTGCCATGCGCCGCCATACCGAATGGCGGCGCACGGCAGCGATGGTGCTGCCCTGCAACCCTGCATGCATGGTGGCGAGTTCAAGGTGACCTTTAACCATGCACAGGCAATGCTGAACATAACAACCACATCAGTGCCCACTACAGCCCTGTGCATGCCCTCCCAGGAGCGCACCACCACAGCAATCAGCCAAAGCCATGAGCATGCCGCTCATGATTTGACCCTACTCGCTGGTATGCCACCATGCATTTCCAACCGTGCACAGGTCATGTAATGGGACACAGCACAGCAGGCCATGTCAGTCATACTTTAGTAGCCAACAACAGCGCCAAGGCTCCGCGTTGCACTAGCCAAGCTACACACCGTAAAAGCAATGTTCTCAAGTCCGGATGCTCCTTGATCGTGCCACTCACCTCAGCGCCTGCAGCTGCACTGGCAGGAGCACTGAGTATGCACTGCCGCTTTGCATGCTGCTGCTGTTTGGGCGGTTCTGCCACTGGCCGCTTCTGATGTTGGCCATCAGCAGCTATACGTACTGCCGCCGCTGAAGCTGTAGCCTTGTTGCAACACTAGTAGCAGTAACAGCAGCAGGTGCAGCAGGTGCTAACTCTGCTCAAAGCTGCTGGCTGGACACGTGCTGCAGCTCTGCAGTGACCTGCCTGGCACGCATTTTGTAGGCCTGCAGGTACGCAACCCCAAATTTGAAACATGCAGGCTGTCCGAGCAGAATTATAAATGTGCTGCACTGTAGTGACAGTTGCTGAACAGCAAGCAAGCCATGTGCACGCTGTCCCTACAAGAGGTGCCGCCAGTGCTTGGTGTTCAAATGCTGCTGAAGTTGTTCTCCCACAACAGCCTGCAGTGGGCAACCCGGGTATCCAGTGCAGCCTCCCAACGATGACGATCTGACCGTACTCGC
>JACERP010000074.1:0-390513 GCA_014080715.1 Scenedesmus sp. NREL 46B-D3 | reverse complement strand
TACTCGTGCATGTATGGCCCTACATTACATTACATTACATTACAAGCTCCACCTAACAAGGAGTGGGAACCCCATTCAGGAGCCAACGAGAGGCTCATTGGGGTACTACAAGTGGTTCAACCTGCGTCATTATCTGTAGATGCATGGCAAAACATGCACCCAAATCCTGAGGGCCATCTGCAGCTGTACAGCGGGCTTTGTTACAAGTGGTAGTCCTGGTGTGGTTGCGCTTGTGTGAAAATAACAGTCATATTGAAGCATGGTGCATACTCGTGCATGTATGGCCCTACAAGTGGTTCAACCTGCGTCATTTGCTTGATATACATGGCAAATCATGCACCCGAATCCTGAGGGCCATCTGTGGCTGTACACCGGGCTTTATTACAAGTGGTAGTCCTGGTGTGGTTGCGCATGTGTGATAAAACCAGTCATACTGAAGCATGGTGCATACTCGTGCATGTATGGCCCTACAAGTGGTTCGGCCTGCGTCATTTGCTTCATATACATGGCAAAACATGCACTCAAATCCTGAGGGCCATATGCGGCTGTACAGCGGGCTTTATCACAAGTGGTAGTCCTTGTGTGTGAAAGTGGTAGGCCTTGAGGAGTCTGATATGCGCTGTGTGCATGAGGCTTATCAGTCTTGGTTGTATCAGCAATGGCATGACTTGATCAGACTAGTGCTGTATGCGGATGACTTGGCCCTGCTATCCAGCAGCCAGGAGGAGCTGCAGCAGCTGCTAGATGCTCTGAGTGCTTTTTGCTCTCATTATGACATGGAAGTAAATATTGGCGAAACAGAAGTAGTGGTGTTTGGCCACCAGCGCTGCCAGGGACATGAGCATTGGAATTTCCTAAACAGGGATGGTGTGCATGTGGTAGTGCCCAGAAGCAGCGAGTTCCGTTACCTAGGGTGTGTGTTTCATGAGACCAAGGGTGTTGCAGCGTGTGTTTCGTCCCTTGCAGCTGCTGGATCTTGGGCAATGTGGGCAATGCGCTCGCGCTGCTCCGATCACAACATCGCCGGCCTTGGTCTGCAGGTGCATCTGTTCAACTCACTCGTGTCCCCCATCTGGGGCTACTGCTCTGAAGTGTGGGGCCTTGCACTGCTACATGGTTGCGGCAGTGGGCCGCCGGGTGTTGGCAAGGCTCTCAGCAATGACATGCAGGCGGTGCAATTGATGTTCTTGCGCATGCTGGCTGGTCGTGTGCGCAAATCAACATGCATGCAGCTTCTACTACGTGAGTTGGCTGCCGACCATTAGTCAGTGGATAATTCACAGCTTGCTGGGACCTGTGGCACCGAGTGGTTGCACGGCCCCCCAATGACTAGTTGTTTCTTGCGATGCAGGAGAACAGGGATTTGAGTGTGAGGGCCTACCCCAGCAGTGTTGAGCAGGGCAGGCAGAGGTCGCTGTGGTTTTGGCAGTTTCGGGCTTTTGTGCGTACGCTACATACCCATACGGGAACGTTAGCAGACATTCCTGACCCAATGGTTGGCTTGCATTGCCTTGATGCCTTTGATTTGCGCAATGTACAGAGTGCTTTCCAAACATGGTTGTACCAGCAGTGGCAGGACTTGCCAGCCAACCCCAGAGTGGCTGGGTCTGATATGTCATGCACTCTACCTATGAGAATTGGTTTGCATGCTCCCCTTTTGATGAGCTTGAGTTAACGAAACCATAGAGTTGGTGTCCAGATTATGTGCACAACACAGCTGGCTTAAACAAGATGCATCTGCCATCTTTGATGCGTTTTCATCTGGGTGCGCATGACTTGCGTGTGGCTACTGGTCATTGGGAGAGGGCTGATAACTCTATATGCTATACCCCAGGCAACAGCGACTGTGCTCTCAGTGCGGTGCTGGCCAAGTTGAGGATGAGTTTCACTTTGTGTTTGAATGTGACGCATATCAGGTTGTTCGCGATCGCTTCTGGCGGCTTTTGTTGATTTTGGAGGGTGGCAGAGCCCAGCTGTGAGCCCTCTTGGACGGTGTCTGGCTGACTTTATGCAGCAGAGGCAGAGTAGTGTTGCTGCTTTCATCTACTATTGTCTCCTGGTTAGAAATGATCCGGCTATGGCGCATGCTGTGCTCCCAAGTGACACTAGCGCCTCAGAGACAGAATCCTCAGAACTTGTTGAGGCCTCGGATAAGTTGGTTATTGGTTTCCTTGGCTGTTGTGGGACCCCATGAGCCTTGTTTGGCTCCTTGGTGGGTGGGCCTGTGGCCCTACTTTAATATTTGGTATTGGGCATCTGATTTACCCACCAATCCCAGAGTTGCTGGTTTTGATACTGTCATGCATTCTACGTACGAGAGCTGGTGCGGTTTGCATGCACATCATTTGATGAGCTGGACATGACAAAGCTGTCTAGCTGGTGTCCAGACTATGTGCACAACACTGCTGGCCTCAACAAAGTACGCATGTCGTCACTGATGCGTTTTCGTCTGGGTGCACATGACTTGCGTGTGGCTACTGGTCGGTGGGAGAGGGTTGGCAACTCCTTGCTACCTAGACATCAGCGGCTTTGCACCGATGCGCTGCTGGCCAGGTTGAGGATAAGTTCCACGTGGTATTTGAGTGTGATGCTTACGAGCTAGTCCGGAGCGTTTTGTCGTGTCTGTTTGATGAGTTCGGTGGTTGGCAGCGCCCAGATGCCTTAGCGAACCCGCGCGGGCGATGTCTGGCAGACTTGATGCGGCAAAGACAGAGTAGGGTTGCTGCTTTCATCCACAGTTGCTTACTGGTACGTAGCAATCCAGAGTTGGCACATTTGTTGCTTCCCAGTGATGGCATTACTAGTAGTGCTTCTGAAGTTACTGATTCTCTGAGTTCTGAGCTCTCTGAGCTTGTTGAGGTTGCGGTTTCTTTCGTTTGATGGTCTCTTTCGAGTTTTGTGGACCCCATGAGCTTTTTTGGCTCCTTTGCGGGTGGGCCAGTGGCCCTACTTTGGTAATTCGGTAATTCGAAAGGACGGACACAACATGTTGTGTTGTGCGCTCATCTTTTCTCTGTCAGGCTTTGACACTGTGCTCATTTGGGGTGGCCCATACCATCAAAGATGGTGACTGGACCCACGTGTAACTACTCTCTCTCAATGGCTTGCAAGTCGTACAATCTTGCCCATGTGCCCTTGACTTGGCAACACCTAACAGTTGCTGATGTGCACTTGGCTGTTGCCTTGTTCAGCAGCTATGGAGATGTGGGAAGAGATGTTGGTGATAAATCAAGTAAAAAACGATTAATTGCATGTAGGGCCCAGCCCATAAATGCGATACATCTGCCAACAATGGTTGAACAATGGTTGTACGAGCCCGACCTTCGCGGCAAACGGACTGCATGACAAGACTGAGAATGACAACTGTATGCATGGCATGGGCAGGCACCAAGGGTCAAACATACAATGTGCGGTTGAGCTCAGCTAGGCGCCGAGTGCTGCCCTCAGGCAGCACGCCATACCGCGCCACATGTGCTTCCAAGCATGCCTGCCACGCCTGCTGCGCCTGTGGTGAGCCCCGTCCATGCAACTCACTCACAACGTCCTCCAACTTGGACGCTATGATCACATGCAGGTCAGAGCCGGGCGTAACTGCTGATGCTGCACGCAAGCATTTGGCCAGGCTGGCTGCTGCTGCCTCGCTATCACCCAGAGCTGAGTCGGCGTCTGCAATGGCCTCCATGCAGCTGTAGCAGCTGCTGAGCACCTGATCGCGCAGTACCGGCTGCACTAGATGCTGGCGTAGCCTGCGAGTGGCAGGGTAAGGAACAACAAGATGGGCAAAACCTGTCAGGGCATGATGGCGAGGCTGGGACCAGGTGCAGAAGAACAGAAGGCACCGCAGCAGGGAAATATGGCTGCCAAAATGTGCATGTGCAGTGGATGCAAATGGCTAGCGATCAAATAACAACGAGTCAGCCTTGCTCAATGTGAATCAAAGCTGCTATGCTGGAACATGACCGTGTTGGTATATATAGGTGAAGCCTGCATTGGCAGCACGTCTGCTGCACTTACTGTTGATACACCATTGTCATCATCGCTGCTGCTTGCCGCCGCACCTCCAACAGCTGCTGCTTGTCGCCTGACACAAGCCCACGCTTAAGACGTGGAGCAAATGATTGAGCAACCTGCGGCCGCATCGCAGGCAGGAACATCAGCACCTCATAGTTTCCAAAGGTGCAAGCAGGTGCAAGTACTTCTCGTCATTGCCATTAGGCAAAACTATAATCTTTTCAGCCAGGACTGCAACTGTATGTACTGTCACTACCAGCACTTCTCTGCAACCCAACACGGGTCTCCCTTGTGCTGGCTCCTGCACGTCCCAGGACCCCTCACCCTGCTGGCTGTGTCCTGCAGCAGGGTGGCCAGGCCCAGCGCCAGCTCCTCCTCAGCCCTGCAGCGCGGGCAGCCGCAGTCAAAGCCAAACGCGCTGCTGAGCGCCTCCCTGCGCGCATCAAGCGGCAGCAGCTGCGGGCCGCCCAGGTAGCTGATGGTCACCTCCTCACCTGAAGGGCGGGGCAGCGCCAGGGGCATGAGCAGTGGACGGCGGGAGAGGGGGTGGAGGCGGCTGGAGAGACCATGCCGGTGCAGCGTGTGCTGGTGTACTGATCTGCCAAGCTGCACCTGATGCCTAGGGTGCTGCACAAACTGGCAGGGGTTCGGCATGCTTGTACTGCATGCACACAACTGTGCTTGCCTGCCTCGGGTGGCGGCAGGGTGCCAGAGGCGTGCTGAAGCGCAAGCACTGTACAGCACTGGTCAGGTAAGCACACTCCCAACTTTTGACAACCGAGTGATCACATTCATGAATGTAAACACTGCAGTTCTTGACTGGCTGGTGGTAGCAGCAGAGTAATATACATCAAGACACCGGTCAAGGAGATGCTGTAAGCAGGGAACATAGGCTCCATCAGCAGGAGCCACACAAACCTGCTGCGGGATGATGACGCTACAGTCGCACATGTGGCAGAAGGAGCAAGACAGCCCACCCATGCTGCGAGCGTTGTGCAAGCAATACCATGGACTGCAGCACCAGGCACTACTCTACAGAGCTGGGTAGCGCCACTCAGCAACCATCCTGCCACTGTTCTTCCAACAAGACAAAGCGCAACAGTGAAACCCTTCTACCTAGCTTCAGTTGAGCATAAAACACTCAGCAGTGCCCACCATAACCCCTGCTTGGTGAATTGCCGTACTGTGCATGCTGCCACAGTACATATGCACCTGCTACACAACTGTCAGCTGTAAACTGCTGAACTCACCGCTTGTGCAACCCCTCAATATGTTGTTGTCACGGCGACCTTTGCCAGCCAAGGTCGCCACCCTATACTCACCACCCACCTCAACCTGCTCCAGCAAGCGCAGCATCCCGGACCCACCTGGTGCAATGTGGCGCGCCGCGCGCACGACCATGGCCCGGGCAGCACCCGGCAGCACCCAGTTGATGGCGTTGGGGGCGCAGCTGTGGTTGAGCAGCGAGAACTCAGGCCAGAGGCCCAGCACAGCCACGGGTGGCTGACCTGCCAGTGCAGCTGCTGCCAGGTCATCGTGCCTGTCACCGTATGCGTTATAGCGCACAACATCCATCAGCCGCTGCAGCGCAGCATCTGTCACTGCTGGCAGTGGCTGCTGCTGCTGCTGCTGCTGCTGCTGCTTATGCTGCTGCTGCTGCTGCTGCTGCTGCTGTTGCTGCTGCTGCAATTCACTACTGCCAGCACCACTGTGGCTCTGCCCGTTACTAAGACCCATTCTGGTGTGCGCCTGCTGCTGATGGTGGCTGCCATCTCTGCTGCTGCTGCTGCTGCTTCTGCTGCTGCTGCTGCTGCTGCTGCTGCTGCTGCTGCTGCTGCTGCTGCTGCTAATGCTGCTGCTGCTTCCTGCACCGTTGCTGGAGTACACTGCAGCAAGTTGCACGCCATAATTGCCGAGGCTGGTTGTTGACTCACGCTGCTGCTGCTGCTGCTGCTGCTGCTGCTGCTGCTGCTGCATCAGTGGGTGCTGCAGGTCCAGTGCTGCATGTGTTGACACATCACTGCCATCATACAGCTGCTGCAGCCAGGCATGTGTGTGGCTGTTGTAAGCGCTGGCCAGTGACACCTGCAGCTGCTCCACGGTCAGGCTGGCCTGCTCAGGACCTACATTAGGGGGGCAGCAGGTTGGTGTGCATCTCAGCCACCAGGCAGGTGCATGTGCAGATGGCACTGGAGCAGCGGTGACATATGCGACAGCCAGCCTAACACAAGTATTGGTGGTAAAGCACCTGCTGCTTCACTGCAAATGCTGAACTGCAAATAGCAGTATAACCTACAACCCATGGCAATGAAGACCAATATGTGTTTGTCTGGCTGCACTTGCACATCGAGTCCGGCTGGGTACCCAACGAGTGAGCAACCAGCGTTCCTGAATGACTGCACCATTGGGTTGGAATGACTGCACCATTGAATTGGAATGGAGCACCTTGCCATGCTGCGCACCTATCACCACACCCAGCGGCTCACAGCACAGCAGCAGTTGCCCGGGTGTGATGGCGCCTGTCGCCACAATGCCACGACCCTTGCCTGTGAAGGACGGCAGCACAGCATTTACAGCAGAGGTGTTGGTGCAGCTGTTTGTTGGTGGTGATACATATATAATGGCTGATGCCTGACGCAAAGCATTTTGTAATGGTGGTAGAATTTGCTTATCCTGGCGCAAAAGATCGCAAATGACTTCTCCATGTTGACCTGACGCTTTGGTACTGTTGCTTGCTGTGGGACAACATTTGCAGGGCTGGGTACTTTTCACCGTGCAAGTTTACCTTCTAGTACAGCAACCTTGATCGGACCCATGAAGCGTGTCCCACCCTCACTCAGCAGCAAAGCGTCTGCAGGCGCCTCAACTGCTGCCTGAGAGGCCGCACTCTGCCAATTTGCAGTCCGTGGCTGGCATCTAGTGCATACCAGTCTTTGGTTTCGACACATAAACTTGACCTGAGTTCCTTGCAGAACTGCATGCGCCATGGCGGTGCACAATTGCTGCTGCCGGATGCACTCGTCGTGACTGCGTGTGCACAGTCACTGGTTCGCGACGCAACGTTGTGGAACAACTCAAGAACCAGCTCACACTTGCACAGTGAATACAGCCCACACAAAGAGTATGATACTTGTCAGTAGGAAGGACACTGGGGAGGAGAAACTTTCGGTCTGCCAGGGTTCTGCATGGGATCACTGGTGCTGACTCAGTGCATTGTTGTGAAGAAGCAGCAGCACTCTAGCATGAAAAGGCAAGCCCACAGTGTTTGTTGTGTCTGAGCCCAGGATCACAACTGTCATGACAGCTCTGATCCTGGACTCAAAAACACAGTTGTAAACCCCATGAGCCTTGTTTGGTCCCCATGAGCCTTGTTTGGACCCCATGAGCCTTGTTTGGCTCCTTAGTGGGTGGGCCTGTGGCCCTATTTTGTATTTGGTAAAACATGTACAACCCCAAGCTTCCATGAACCGGTCGATAGCGCGCACGCCGGACATGCATGCAATGCATAACGTCATCACCAGTTACAAAAAACGGCTACAATCGAACGCCGCCCAGATACAGAAGCAGCAACAGCATGTGTAAAGCATGTGCCACGGATCAGTCACACATGACAACTTGAAGGCTGCATTAGTGCCGCTAACACCGGGCAGTGCCTGTTCACGGCAGCAAGCAAGCCAGTCGCAACTGCCATGGGCACTCACTTATAAGTGATGCCAAAATGGCTGTGCAGCACGTTGGCTTGCATTCGGCACATGGCAGCAAGTCATCCTGAATCCGTGCTGAACCCGCAGTGGAAACTCAGTGACTGAGCACAATTTGAGAGTAGTGCATGCCCATCACTGGATGTTGCGCTGTTTCAGCAGTGAACCAGCAACGCATGTTCACAACCCAGGCATGTCCAGACAACATACGGCAGTACTAGGATGATGCGAAGTGGTCTGCACTTCACTGCCTCCTGCTTCTGCGTACTTCCTGCTCCCGTGTCTGCTGATGCCCCATGGCACGTGCATGCCCAGTCTAAGGTCGCCTGTGTCCAGCTGAGTCAGCTCCAACCGTGCCCCTGCTGGCCCTGAGCTTCAAGCTTGTATAATGGGAAGATCTCACTGTAAGCTGGCTGGTAGGTCTCAACAGCGTGATGCATGGTGCTGCTACAACATAGGTGCATGCACAAGCCAGCCACACGGCACACCTACATGCACATACACGATCTAAACAGCTGAATGCATGTGTTACTGCAGGAAACGCGCACGACATATCCTGCAAGCACTTTTAGCCTGCCACCTTGGTGAACGCAATCAAGGCTACACATGCTGGTGCCCATCTAAACGTGGAACAGTGCAAGCTGCACTGGACATATGAGTGCAGCTTCAAAGAGGCCCCCACTTCAAACAAACAGATGCCTTACCAATCTGTGCAGCAGACCTGGCTGCAAATGTCTTGCTGGTGATGATGAAACAAGTTAGCTGTGCTGCAGCAGCCTGTGATCACAGACATGCACGCATACACGGTGGGCAGTCACAAAAAACGCACCACCATCCTCTTGAAGGCACAACATATGTGTCTTTTATTTGTATCTATGTCAGCAAGTGCCCACCGTTGCAGCATCATAAACTAAGGCTGGTTCAGCAAGCTGATGTGCACATCCACACAGCTGTGCGCAGCGACATGAAGTCCCCATGCCAGCTGCTCCTGAAGTGTGCAGCTTCTATCCCAGAACTGCGCATGGCAACAAACAGTGGCCACACTAAACATATTTATGCCCTAATGCCAGCCAAGTTGCCCAGCATATGGGCAAGTTCAACAAACAGTTGGGAAGCCTCACGGACGCCCTGTGCAACACTGCAATAGTTGTGTTGGCTACAGCCCAGCACCTTGTAGATCAGTGAACAGACCACCACTCAACCATGTGGCAACTTCATGGTCATGTTCACAGCCTCCTCAACAACTCAACGATTCACAAATAACCGCACCCGCGGTTGAAACTCGTGCCCTAAGCACACGCCGTCAGCTGCAGCAGCTACATGACGCTGAATACAGCATCCCATGCACCACCCGAGATAAATGGCCCAACTCCTACATTCCCTGTTCTCCTGAACTTCCCTGCAAATGTTGCAATTCCCTTCTACTTCTGCATGGCTATGCTGTGCCAGCGGCATTATTAACCACACTGTCAGCATACAACTGCATTAGAGTCTATGTTCACCACACTAAAGCCAGCGACACCACCAATTGCTCTGCTCCCCACAGTATGTGTGGCACAGGCCAGCTATGCTGGGGTTGCCATCAACCAGCAACAGCAATAAGAAAACAACACACAACCAGCTGCCGGCACTCCCACTGCTGCTGCTTCTGCTGCTGTTGCGGTTGCTGTTTCTCCGCCAGGCTAGCCATTGTGCTGGGAGCAATCCAGATATTGCAATACCAAGCCTGGCCAGTTTGCAGCCGGAAACAGGTTGCAACAATACGGCAGGCCATGCACAGCACAGCACCGTCCTGTTACAGGACTCCAGCACGTGCCGGTCACGGCATGTGTGCTGCAGCGTACAGCATACAAAACACAACAGCTGGCGTGCCAGGGGACAGAGTCACCGCCTGCCTGCTAAGCACTCTGCAAAATGCGTTGCTACTCTACTGCCACTGCAAACTCATGTGACATAGCGTGTAAGCAGCACCCGTCAAGTTCCAGCGCCGTCACGTGCGGGCACTGTCCCTGGGTGCGGCTGTGTGGGCCCCGCCTACAAAACAACTGAACAATGTACGCATGCGCACCAGTCCTTTGGATGATCCTCAGCGCCAGCGTCGCGCTGCCTTGCCCAAAGCCACTGGCTGCTGGCCCTGCTGGCCTGCAGCTCCCCTGCCGGCCCGCACGCCACCAGCCCCACCAAACACGCCACCAGCCCGCCCGCCACCACCGCCGCCACCAGCAGCAGCCCCGGTAGCAGCAGCGACACTGCCACCAGCCCTGGCGCCGCCGCCACCACCAGCTGCAGCAGCAGCAGCAGTGCTGGCAGCACCACCTCTGCCACCACAGCTGCAGTCCCAGCGCCTGATGCGCTCCTGTTGTACTGCCAGAGTGCGCCAGTGACCTGGCACGGTTGCCAGCAGCATTGCGCCCAGCACCAACTGTGCGGTCACTACTGGTCACTGATGCAGCAGCACGCTTGCCTCCAGCTGCTGCGCATGCTGCTGCTGCTGCTGCTGCTGCTGCTCGCGAGTCAGCACACCAGGCATGCCAGCCGCGCTGTTGCTGCCTGCCATGTTGCCACTGCTGGCCACATGCCGCAGTGCTGCTGTCGCTGATCGAGCCAGCCAACTTGCACCGGATGACAGCCAATTGGAAAACCGAGCAACGCCAGTAGCCTGCAAGCTGAGTGCCAGCGGGTTGCTGCCTCGCTGTAGCACCTGCTGCAGGCTGTCTGTGTTGGCATTGCGGCTCTTCACCAGCCTGTTGCGGTGACTGCTGCTGCTGTGGCAGTGTACCCCATCAGGGCCTGGCAGTGCGGAATGCATGTAGCGTGCCGCATGGTTGTACATGACCTGCAAGGAGCACGTGGCAGCAGTGGCAGCAGCAACAGCACAGGGGATAACACACAAAAGTCTCATTGTACAAGAAGGGACGTCACCGCTGCAGAGCTGTGCTCAACAGTGGCCCAAGCCTGAACCAGAACGATTAGCAAGCTCGTCACCTTTCACACACCCGCTGCTGTGCTCGCACAGACCATCATTCAAACGCAGCAACACGCTACGCCACATGAACAACACAAGCACTGTTCAGCAAGCACAGCAGAAACCGACACGACTAGTACTGAGCTGGCATCTGCCGCAGCCACCAAGCCACCCCCCCCCCCCAAATACACCCCACCACCACCACCCCAGCACCCCCCCACCTGGTGCACGCTCTGCGCCACTGCCAGCTCCTGGCCAACGTCAGCAGGGGCGCGCTCACCCAGCAGGCTCAGCCCACTCAGCAGGCCATCAAGGTGCTCAGCAACTACAACAGCAGCAGCAGCAGCGGCATCAGGCGCACCACCGCAGCTGCCACCACCGCGTGCCAGCAGCTGCCCCAGTGACATGGCAGGGGGCAGCTGTCGCCCACCGCTGCCCCCCGGCCGCTGCCGCCAGCGCCATGCGCCACCACCACACCGCACGCGTGACCACCAGCTGCCTCTCATGCTGCCGCGGCTGTCGTTGACGCACAGCAGCACCCTGCTGGCGCTGCTGCTGCGTGGCTGTGACCGCGCCGCCCAGCAGCGGTGCTGTTGCGGCCATGCACAGGCCTGCACTGCTGCTGCTGAAGCTGTCCATGTCATCGAACCGTGATCCCCTGGGCGGCAGCGGCGGCGTGCCCAGTGCTGCTGCTGCTGCCACCACCTCGCGCAGCTTGCCGGCATCACCAGGCAGCTGGTCCAGCGAAAAGTACGGCGACCCAGCCCATACTCGCCACTGCCCAAGACCAGCACCAGCAGCAGCATCAAGCAGGCCCCCAGCACCAGCTGCGGCGCCTGGCCAGCCTGAGCAGGCGCTGCTGTTGTCCTGCGCCCCAGCCCGGCAGTGCCAGGTCAGCAGCACCCGACAGGCCCAGCTGCTGCTGCTGCTGCTGCTGCTGCTCCGGTACGAGAGTTGGTAGGTCAGCACCGCTCGGCTGCGCTGATAGCAGCAGCGGCTGGGCATCCATCGACGCCTCACTCTGCAGCAGTGCAGCTCCCCTACTGGTGCTGCTGCTGCCGACTGCAGCAGCGCTGCCTGCGCAGCCGCTGATGTAGTGGTGCGACCAGCCCACACCAGCCTGGCTGCCCAGCCGGCCATCCAACAGGTCGGGACTGAACACAGCCCCAGCCCCTGCCACACGGCCACCCTTGGCACCTGCACCTGGTGCTGCTGCTGCTGCTGCTGACTGTCCAGCAGGCAACTCTGGTGGTGAACGCGATGCTGCTGGCGTTGCATCGCCGTTGCCGAGCCGCTGCCGCTGCTGCTCTTGCTGTGGCTGATGCTGCGGTTGCAAGTGATGTGGAGCTTGCTGCGCTTGCACCTGGTGATGCTGCTCAGGTTGCCTTCCCTCATGCTGCCCTTGCTGCTGCCCCTGCTGTTGCTGATGTTGCAGTGCATACTGCTGCTGCAACAAGTTCTGCTTGCTGGAAGAAGAGGTCAAGGAAGAAGACATGCGTGGCGCAAAGGCGGCAACGGCTGCCTGGACTGCTGCTCCTGCTCCTGCTCCTGCTCCTGCTCCTCCTGCTCCTGCTCCTGCTCCTCCTCCTCCTCCTCCTCCTGCTCCTGCTGCGATCCTGCTGCTGCTGCTGCTGCTGTTGTTGTCTTGCTTCCTGCAGTTGCAGTGTTGTTGCTGCTGCTGCTGCTGCTGCTGCTGCTGCTGCTGCTGCTCGTGCTGCTCCTGCTTTTTCTGCTGCTTCTGCTGGTGCTGCTGCCATGCGGTTTTGCCCCAACCTCTCTGCAGAGGAGAGGCCTCTTCCACTTGCATTATAACCTCTGGGTGCTGCTGCTGTTGATGGGCTTGCTGCTGCTGCTGCTGCTGCTGCTGCTGCTGCTGCTGCTGCTGCTGCTGCTGCTGCTGCTTGCCAGGCCTAGCCAGAGCTGCATCACGGGCAGCTGCTTCCTTGGCTCGCTGCTCCTGCATCACACAAGCACAGCAGCAACGGCAGCATTGGAAGCAGCCAAGCATGACTGCAGTTAGTTTCAGCCTACACAGCAACTAGGCAGAAATTTAGCAGATGCACAGGGCAGGCCACATGCGCACAGGGCAGGCCACATGCATTCCATGCAGCACATTGTGCCACGGTGTTGCTTGCAACCACCCCGCCTGACGGCCCCACCAACACTTCACGCATACCACACTTCGCAGTTGATGGCCCTAACCCCCATGGCATGATGCTGCGCTGCTGCGCCCCACCTGCATGTAGCGCCAGAACTCGCTGGCATGGTGGTGGGTGCTGCCCACGCCACGCTCACAGCCAGCAGCCTCGTGCGACACGTCAGCGGCTGAGGACCTGCTCCGCGCGCACGCTATCTGCTGAGACAGCAGTGATACTTTGCGCGCAGGGTGCTGCTGCCGGCCCTGTAGCTGCTGGGCGTGGCGCTGGAGGGGTGAGGCTGAGCTCGAAAGCAGCTCCACATCACTGCTGCTTGCAGAAGACGGCCCACTGGAAGCAGGTGGCTGCACCTGCACACGAGTGCCTGCTGCACCTGCACCTACTGCTGCTGCAGTGCCAGCCACTCGATGCAGCAATGGGCCTGCTGTGGCAGAAGGAGACTGTCCCTGTGCTGCTGTATCGCCAGACGCTCCTGCTGCGTCGTCTGCTGCTTGCTGCAGCACCTCTTGCTGCAGGCCAGCGCTGTGGTGCGACCTGAAGCTGGGGAAGGACTCGATCACAGGGTGCTGCGGGGTGGCACTGTGCTGCTGCTGCAGCTGGCGGCTTGCAGCAGCTGGGTTGTGCAGGTGCAGCTGCGCAAACAGCGCAAAGTCGGCTGATGCATGAGCTGAGGGCTGTTGCCGGGTACTACATGTCCATTGCCATTGTGCTGCACTGCTTTGATGGCGTGCTGCTGCATGGCCGCAGCTGCAAACGGGCCTTTGCTGTGATGCCCAGGGCTGACTGTGCCGGCTGGATGCTGCACATGCTGCGTGCGGCCACTGCTTGCAACTGCAGGCTGTCAGGTACTGCATAAACAGAGAAGGCAACAGCAAGCCAAGGACATCAACACAGCTTACTGCTTGTTGCACAAATGCACTTTAGCAGAGTTCGGTGTATGTTTGCAGCTAGCTGTCGCAGCACCGCCCACCAGCAGTAGTTAAAGCAGCAGGTACTCATGACCTAACGTTACAGTGGCAACTGCAGGAGAAAGCCTACCAGTTTCCATCCCTGTGCCTTCCGGAGAGCCCACTCCTTTGCACGGCTTGCTGCTCTTAACGGAGATGTGCACGGAAGCCTCAGCTGAAGGCGAAAGGCCTCCGGGCGTTACCACAGTAACCAGAGGACTCATTGCATTTCGGATCGCAAGCCTTAGATGCTGCTGTCAGCTGCTCTGCAGAGTCCTCTAGAGACAGTGCGGTTTTCGTCACAAAAGTGGTGTTAGCAGGCTTCGAATATTTGGTGATTGCAAAGCGTGACTTTGTGCTAATTGGACTATGCTAGACCACGGCTGTCAGACCCGCTGGGCATGACAGTGACACCAGGCTTGGATTTAACAACCCACCTTATGTTACACAACTCCTGCACCGCCCCACCGTCGGGTTATACTCCAAACTTTGGTTCCACATTGAACGTGGAAGAACACTTACAGCTGGTCAAGTCCTGACCCCCGATGGGGCAGAGTTACTGGGGCAATGCTAAGCAGCTGCTTCTGCTGCAGCACTTGTGCCAATCTCTTATGTTAAATGTAGCCTAGCCGGCAAGGATCAGGTGCACCTAATGCTTGACGCTCTCAACGACATGTAAAACATTGCGTCCAGCTTCAACATTTCGTCCAGCTTCAACATTTCGTCCAGCTTCAACAAGCAGTGGGTGAAGCCAGCGGTGCACGTGCTAGCATGCAGAACAGTCGTTCAGAGGTGTCTGCTGTGCTTGTCAGGCTAGCTTGCTTCAGTGCTCCGTCTAGGTACAGCAGTATGTTCATTAAACAGCAGACATGGCGTTACATTGGGAGAGGTAGCATCGCTTACAGATGCCAGTGCAGCTTTGCAAGAGGCAGCTCCTCGAGACCAGGTGACACTGCTTGGCCTTCCGGCTGGGATAGAGTGCTGCTGCTGTTTACATGTAAGAACCCGACGCACACCGTCTAGCTTTCGGATGCTCAATACTGAACACCCGCAGCTGCTAGCCGTGACTGGCTTCAACGCCATCTAGACATGGACTCATCTTCTGCATGAAGCTCCTTGTGCATGCTTTGCACAGCTGGTGGTGACGATGTGCAAACCTCCTGAACCGCACAAGTTTCTTTTGATGTAAATCAAGCTCTCAAATGCATGCTGACGTGCTTGGATGCCCATCGAAACGACAAGGCAGTGCTGCCACTGCTGCTCTGCGGCATCCGCAGCAAATCGATACAGGTCCACAGGAACCTCAAAGTTTGTTCGATGCTAATTCGCAAATTACCATGGCAAACGCAGGTCCCGGAGTACAAGGCTTCGTGTCCAGCTTCGGGCCGCTTGTTCTTCGCGTGCAGAGCACTGCTGAACGCTGAGCGAGCGTCTATGCGTAGCTCATTCACACGAACTACCGATTGCATGCAGCCGCTTACAAGTGGAAGCCGTGTGCGCGCCGATCGGCGCTCTGTAACACAATGCCTGTCACCTAGGGCGGAAGGTTTCATTGCCCACGGTCCTTACGGTGGGGCGGTATCCACGGTGCTCAATGCACCTGGTGCTGAACAAGCTAGTTTGAGCGCCATGGTACCGTCGCCATTCGGTGATCTAACATGGCACGTGCTGTCGCTGGTTCCACAACTGCAGTACAAGTACTTGTGCAAGTAATGCTTGTTTGACCAGGGTGCCAGGGTGCACCAGCATGGACCAGAGCATTGGAAAGGGTTGCGCAGTACATGTCAGCATTATGTCAGCTTGTTGCAACGATATCCAGTACATTTCACCAGCCGCAGCAGCAGTCTTTCAGCTGAGGCAAAATTGCTGGCCAATCAAAGAGGTGCTCCTACTAGGAGCTTGCTCAGTGAGCAAGCACTGAAGAAATTCAAATGTCACCGACCGACTTCTAGAGGCATAATCTGCAGCCTTGAAAACAAATGGCGCAGTGTAACAGGCTTCTGTACTGCATGCGAAGCAGCGTAGTGCCCACGGCCGGTCACCCAGAGGCATGTGCTCCGTAGCGCACACATACTTCATAGGTGCTGCTTCTTCTTCACATACTTCAGATGCTGGACATGAAGTCACGCAAGAAGAACCATGAACATGATGACGATGATCATGATCATGATCATGACACCATGCACTGTGCCTTCCTGCTGCAGTCGTGCAGTCTTTTGTGCAGTGCAACTTGCACCTGAACGCTGCACCCGTCCCAGCATCCACAGCACTGCAATGCACTGTGGCAGCAGCGACTGCCACTGCCAAGCATGCCACAGAGACTGTCAAGAGTAGCAGCACTCTAACGCAGCAGCAAAAGGCAAGCAAGCAAGCAGTGTCACCCTACCCCTGCATGCGAGACTGTGCATAGTATGCATAGCATGCAGCTGCGACGGGCCAGACTCTAATCAGATCGCTTCATATACCCCAAACATGCCGCCCGTGCTGTTCCCACAGCTGCCACTGCAAACACTTCTGCTGCTTCATGCCACTGCAGCCTGCAGCTGAGCTTCAGCAGTAACCTTGTGTGTGTCACCAGCCCACCCCCTGTCGTAATGCCGCCCCAGCACAACGGGTAGAAGTCATAAGCCCACGTCCGGCTAGCGCGTCACTTGTAGATACCCGCCAGTACCCAGCGCACACCAAATCCAAGCGCACAGCAGGCGCCCTGCATGACCAGGATGCGCACACACAGCGTGTTCTCGCTGCACGGCCCAAACAGCTGCAGTGTGAGGTTGACCAGGTTCCAGTCGGGCGCGTCTTTGGGCCGCAGCAGGCCCGTGGCTGGGTCAAACACGGGCAGCCGGTGACGCGGGCAAAACACCAGGCCAAACAGTTGCGGCACGCTGTACAGGAAATTGAACACCTGCAAGGGGAGGGGTCGAGTGGCAGCAGCAGTGGTCAGGGCGTCCCCCGGCTGCTGGCACTCTGGTCCCAGCACTGCTCTGTGCTGCACAGTGCATGGGTCTGTGCTGCACTACAAACCCTGCTGGTGTAGATGCATAGTGCACCAGCTGCTCCTCCCTGCAGCAGCGCCGATGCCCCTTACCTGTGGTATCAGGAACAGCAGCAGCGTCTCGCTGAAATGGCCCAGGATGCCCGCCACTGCAATTGTCATGCCCGCAAAGTAGGTGAAGGTGTCGCCCACAAACACGGCGCTGGGGTACCAATTGAACACCAGCAGGCCCAGAGTAGTGGCAGCCAGTGGCAGCGACAGGTACACGCTGAACAGGTGTGCGTCCCTGATCTCTGGGATGCTGCCTGCATGTCCTGCAAGCTGCACCAGGTTGTGCAGCAGCATGGCGCACGCCACAATGAAGGTCTGCCCTGCCTCCAGCCCATTGACACCAGCCAGGATGTTGATGGAGTTGGTGCAGAAGATGGTCAGCGCCACCATGTAGGCTTTGTACACCAGGCCCAGCTCCAGGAACACCGGCAGGCCAAGCGCAGCCTGCAGCGGCTTGGGCACAGACACGATGGTGCCGCCAGAATACGCCACCAACAGCGGCAGCGCTGCAAACAGCGGCAGCACCAGCTTCACCCGCCAACGGATGTCCAGCACGTCATCTGCAAAGCCCAGGAACACCATGAAGCCGATGCTGGCCAGTGCTGCGTTGTAGTCCACCAGCCAGGAGTCCGGCAGCACCTCCAGCTGCAGCCGGCCCCTGAAGCCGCTGCTGACCCAGTCCACCAAGCTGTTGATGTCATAATAGTGGATCAGCTCAAAGCATATTATGCATAGCAAGAACACCGCTGCTGGGGCCAGGCCGGCTGCCTCAGGGATGGGCGTCTCCCCTGCAGGCGTGCCCCTCTTGTTGAGGTCCTTGCCGCAGATGCCCCGCGCGAGCGTCTTGCGCGCCACAACAGGCAGCAGCCACTTGGTGGCAACAAAGCCGGCTGCATGGAAGGCAGCGCAGGAGTGCAGGCAAACAGGCGAATGCTTGGAACGACAATAATGCATTGCTCACACTTACTACTACACCAGAGTATGGTGGGACGGGGGGACTGCACTGGCGAGCGCACAATTGTGCAGCGCTGGCAAAGCACCTGCTTGCCATGATCACCTGACGACACCCACTGCTGGCCGAGCCGTGCAGCGCTAGGAGCACTATGCTGCTGCTGATATTCAGCCCACAGATGGGTACAGCTGGAAACCCCAGGAGCAGTTGAACGAAGCCACACTGCGGTTGGGCGCCATTCCTCTGCACTGCTGCACCTGTTGCTGTGGCTGTCGTGTTTCAGCTGGTGCTACTACTCAGCAAGTACATGAATTTCAGCACCGTCATAATAACACCATACATCGGCGACTTGCTGCCAAGTTGCTGCCCTCACTGCAGGTGATGCATTGCTGCTTCTTCTGCTGCTCATCACCAACCTATGCTGACCAGCGCCGAGAAGAGGATGCTGCGAAACGTCTTTTGATCTTGAATCTGAAAAAGGAAGTAGGCCGGTCCAGACAGTCCGGCCAGGGCTAGCACCAACAGCTGCGCTTCTCTAGACGGCATTGTTGCTGTCTGGTCTACGTTTCGCTGACCTGTCCAATTATGTGTGATCACGCGGCGACAACAACTGATCCAGGAGCGCGTGCAGCTGTTGGTGGACGTTGTACTGCTTACCATACCGGATGTTGCAATCCGTGGGCAGCTGAGCAGACACAGTACCAACTGAATGTTCTGTTGCGAGTCGTAGCCTGCGAGCTCGCGGCTACAGTCGTGTTCTTATTCCACGATAGTTCAGCAGAGACAAGCAGCATGCTGACATCTAGAGGGGAAAGCAAGCCCGTTGCTGGAGACATCCTGCGCATCCTGCCGTGCATGCATAGCTGTACAGGCCTGTATGACACGCAACACCATCACTTGACATGCTGCCTGGGACCTGTGAGCTGATAGGAGTGGGTGTTGTTTTACTATGCAGGGAAGCAGTGATCCACGAGTGTCACTGCTGGTTGAAGAGTTGCTTGGCACAAGCATTGGAACAGCAACAGCAGGCACCAGTGAGCTGCCAATGCAGATGAGGAGCAAGATAGATGAGTGAGCTCTGCATTTGCTGGATTATACAGCAGCGCCGCAGCATACGCAGTTTGTTGGTAAGTCCAGGCAGGTGATCCCTGGCAGCAAACTGCACACTGCACACAACCCTAGCTGTCGACACCCAAGTAGCAGCTGATTTATGCTGTCCGATGCAGTTTAATGCACGTTTGTCAGCCTGCTGATAAATGCTGCGATACAGCCGTCGTCTCAGGGCAGCTAGTGAGCAAAGTCGAAACCAACTCGACCGGGTCCCTCTCTTGGTTCTGAGCGGCGAGGATCGTTACGGCTACGGCAACACAGCGGCAAGGTGTAATCAAGCTTGATTTATGTTGTATTTGCTGGCAGCTTTGCTGGTGGGTGTGTTGGTGCTGTGTTTCTGCTGCTGCTGTTGCTGCCGGCCAACCCTGGTGAAGCAGTCTCACACCTGTCCGTGCTTCCGGCCCGTTCGTGCTGCTTACACAAGCTTTCCAAAATTATACGCGATGCCGAAGATACTGGAGCAATGGCGCCGGCCGTACACAGCCGGCCCACTCACAGAAGATGAGTTTGAGCAATACTGGAACCATGGCTATGTGGTTAAGCAGGGATGCCTGCAGCAGCATGACCTGCAGCCAAGCCTGGATGCCATTGACCGGTACGTATAGTGTTGGCTACTTGCAGCACCAGCGTTGATGGAACATCAGCATGACAAGCAGCAGCAGCAGCAACAGCAGCAGTAGGAGCAGCAGCACCTGCTGTGCACTCAGAAGCAACAGTAGCAGTGTGTGGCATCGTCTTTGCCAGCAACATGTACGGTTTGCGTACTTGGGTGCTGCCACTGCGTTTTCTGCATGTTCCTTCCAACTACGCCCTGCACAGCTGCCATACTAGTGCTGCTGATGCTGACGCTGCCTTTGTTGCTGCTGTGCGCGTTCCTGCCTCAGGCGTGTGGACAACTTGGCAGCCAAGCTGCAGGCTGCAGGCCTTATCAGGGACCCGTGTAGCAGCCTGGGCGTGTTCCAGCGCCTGACAGCATTAGAGCAGCAGTTCCCTGAGGCAGGGTGAGCCAGGCTGCGCAAGCTTGCTGCAGTGGCTGCAAGTGCAGCTGTGGCCGGCCACGCTGGTTGACAACAGGGCTGCACTTGCTGAGCAGCGGAGCCTCGTGTGCAGCTGAGGAGCGCACACACCGCAGCACGTGCCCTGCCTGCCCAGCACAGCTGCACCAACAGCGCTTGCACAGCCTCTGCGCTGCGCCTGTGTGCACCGCCCCCAGGTCGCCACTCACTCTTGTGTGCTGGCTCCTCGCATCCTGGGCTGCTGCAACCTCCACCATTCTGCTGCAGGGTGCTGGTTCACAAAGATGGACGGCTGCCTCCAGAGTTTGCTGCGCTGTGGACCCACCCTGCACTGCTGGCCATAGCACAGCAGCTGCTGGTGAGCAGGGCCCAGAATGCAGCAGCCGGGCAGCAGCTGAGAAGGGCAGGTGGCCGTCAACTGTGACTGCAGCCTGGCAGGCCCGGCACCCTGCGCCCGGCAGGATTGATCAGCAGTTGGCAGCTGGAATCCGTGGCAGCCAAAGCAACAGACGGCTCACAGCAGCACTTGCCCACCCTGTGCACTGCCAGTCATGGCATGTGCGGAATGCTGCAGGCAGCAACCTGGTCCGGCCGCCGGCCCTGCTGCTGCCCCCCCCCCCCCTTGCCTGCCCATGCAGGGCCCTGACGTGGGCGGCCACCCCAGCTGGAACGTGCGCGCCAAGACGCCCCGCCAGGAGGCCGGCAGCGTGCCGTGGCACCAGGACAGCGCCTACTGCAGCCCTGACGCACGCAGCACCCTGCAGGTGGGAGGCTGCCCTGCAGGGGCCCCGCCAGGATGTGCGTGCTGCACCAGGTGTGAGGTGTGCTGTCAACGCATGCATTCGTGCTGCACAGCATGTCACATGATGCTGACTTGACGAGTGTCATGCTGTGCCTGCAGGTGACTGCCTGGATCCCCCTGCTGGATGTTGATGCTGCGAACGGCTGCATGCAGCTGCTGAAGGGCGGCCACCTGGCTGGCAAGACAGTGGCACACACAGGCGCGAGCGGCAACACGTGGTGAGCCGGGGCCACCTTGGGCCGCATCAGCCAGGCCTTGCTTGCGTGGCTGCTGTCTCGGGTGCTGGTCACAGTTCAGCGGCAAACCTTTATTGCTACCATGCTTGCACGCGCACCCTGGCTGGAGCAAGTCACCACAGCGATTACACTGTCTGCTGCAACAAGCCTCAACATGTTGCCTTTGTGACTGCTGCAGCTGCCACACGCCGTGCAGTGCGCCTGGCGCTGAATCACAAACACCACAGTGAAAACTACCTGAGTGGCACCCTGCACCACGCACATGGCACTCGCCACGGCCACCACCATCGGCACTCCACCACGAGCAAGCACACCACCCAGCCTCCGCCATCCCGTTTCATGCCCACCCCTGCTGCAGGCATGTCGCCATGGACGAGGCCGCAGCAGCTGCTGAGCTGGGGCTGGACATGTCAGCGGACGTGGTGACAGTGCCCATGAACGCAGGCGAGGTGCTGCTGTTCAACAACCTCACACCGCACAGGTGAGCCAGCAGCTCGCTGGGTGGGTGCAGCATCGCCAGCCTGCCAGGTAGGTTGCAGGACTTGATGGCAGCAGACAACACCTGTTCATGCGCTGAGCTTTTGCTTTTTGCGCAGCATTTGCACAGCTGGTGCCACGCACGACTCGGTGTCGCTTGGTGCAGCACTGAGAGCCTCGAGCCCCCATGCTACGGCTGCTGCCTGCGGCTGCTCCCTGCTGTAGGTCCTTGGAAAACACCAGCAGCGGCATCCGCTGGTCACTCGACCTGCGTTGGCAGCACCCCGACCTGCCTGATGGCGCGTATGGGCTCAAGCGTGCCATACGCATGACAGCACCTGGCGACCCCGGTTACGTCATCCCCTGGGAGGGCTGGGCTGATGTGGACAAGAAGACAGGCGCTGTGGTAGGGCAGCAGCAGCAGCAGCAGGAGGGCAGCGGCAACGTAGGCAGCAGTGAAGCCACCAGCTGCTCTGCCGAAGCAGCTAATGCTGGGGGTGGTGGGGGTAGCAGTGTGGCAGCTACAACTGCTGCTTCTGGTGCAGTTGGTGCTGCAGAGTCCCCGCTGAGCACCATCCTGGTTGGCCCATGGCTGGACTTGTGGCCCATCACGCATGAGAACAAGCACACGGCTGCATGGCGGGCGATGAAGCATGGCAGCAACAGTGGACAATGACCTGTCCTGCACCTTCTCGGCACAGGTATACACTGACCAGCAGACATTCCTGCTTTCTGCATGACTGACTATCACCAGGGTTGCTGCACTGCTGCTGGCACCTTGCAGCGTCACACCAGCAACAATCTCATGACATGCATGCTGCTGGCCTGAAGCAGTTGTGTGGATCCTGCCCTAGCTGGTGTGGTCGGCGTAGTTGTACAGTACTGCTGATCACCATGGGTCATGACTGGCCCAGAAACCTGGTCACTAGGTGCTACAGTAGCACTGGTGTCATCAACGCGATGCAGTCGCTGTGCCACAAAGGTTAGCGTTTTCAGCTGCTACAAGTTGGTGGTGGTGATTGTGATGCATGGCAGCATGTGACAATATCAGACAACATGCAACACGTTTGGGCGCTGTTTGAAGCAGAGGGGCACAGTGTTCAAGACGGGCCCTGAGTTAGTGAAGGTGCACGGTGCAGCCATCATGCCCAGCGGCAAGTACAGCAGACTCCTGTCAGGCCCATGACTGCCCACTGGGAGCATAGGCTGTGTTGCTGCTCGTCAGGCAGCATATTGCAACCACTGCTGCCGGCGCAATATGTGTGCGGGTGGATGGAGTGCCCTGGCGATCAAGTACCGCGGCAGCGCTGGAATTTGCCAGTCCACAAGTGGCCCGTTCATGACAGTATCGTCATCAATCTTTCAACAACTTTGTGAACCAGGCAGTATGCCTGCCTCGCGGACCTGACTTCACCCCATGGAGCATCTTGTCATCAACACAGACTGCTCCTGGTGCTGCACTCAGCTTGGTGCTGCCATGTTTTGATTTGTTTTTGGCTGCCAAGTTGGCAAGTGCCTGGGTTTAGGGTTTTGGCCTAGCAATGGTGCCAAGTGCCTGGGAATTTGTATTCAGCCCATGCTGTAATGTTGGCAATGCTGTCCCAGCTGCTGCACGGAGAGAAATGGTCGGTACGCAATGCAGGCATGTGGTCAACTCATCAGCATTTTTTGTCCAAGTGGCTTCGAGTGCTGCACGCCTTGCCAAGGCTTGTGATGAGCAGTGATGGAGGGCGTCTGGTTCCAGGCTGTGCTTTAGGCCACCTGACTCGGGGTGACATGGTTTGTCTCCCTGCTAGCAGGGTTCGCAGCCACACCGGCGGTTTTTATCCCCATATACGAATTGTGGAGATGGGATTCGACGGGATGGTTGATTAAAAGTCGCTGCAAAGGGGTTTTTCCCACGGCACTCCCGCCAAAATGCACCTGCCGCCCCAGAACAGATCCAATGAGGGCCACCTACCTGCTACGTAGCCTAGTATACTAGGCTCAGGCCGAGTCGGGCAGGGCTCGCAACCACATCGACGGGTCGAAACTCAAGAGTTGACTGCTCCAATTTTACAAAATGAGGAGATGGGCTTCAACCGGTTTGTTGAATAATCGGCCGCTAAACCGTTTCCGTATGGGCCCTGCGCCGTGCTTGCTGCCAACCAAATTTCCTCAACAACGAGTGTGGATGCGGGTCCTGGGCGTCACAGCAATGCCTGTAAGTACTTCATGATACCATCATCGATGAGATCTGCAGCCGGGAAGCGCAACCTCTGCACGGTGAGCCTGCACGAGCTGCATGTTAGTGCCACTGACAGACCCGTAACGGTGTCCGATGCTATGACTTGTGCATTCCTTGCATCATTTGCCAGTGTAATATCATTGACTGTGGAAGACTCGACGCGATCCCTTTGCACGTGCGGTGATTGCTCCTTCACTGCCAGTGCTGCTGCTGCCGCTGGCACTCGTCCGTTTTTTTGAACACAAGACATTTCAAAGTATTTCGACTGATTGCTACACATGTTGAGCACGTAGCACCAATGTATCAGCATTCCTGGAGGTGGCATAGGTTGTACTGCTGCCAGTGCCATAGTTGCACTAAACGTTTCAGTTGAAGCAAAACGTTTCTTTTTAAAACGCGTTTGCAACGCCAGTGTGTTGGCTGAAACGCTGCTGAAACGCTGCTGAAACGCCACATTACAGTATGCACTGTGGAGGCCTGTAGTGGCCCAGTACACCAATTCCTTTCATTGTAAGTGATTATATATTATTATTATTATTGTTTACAAGCGGTGAATGACCCCAGAACGGTGCCTGCGGGCTGGGAGGGCTGCCAAGGCATGGCAGCAGGCTTGACTAGTTAAATGCATTGGCGATGCGTAGCACGACAGCTCTTCACAAAAGCGCGTTTATCCAAGATGCAGTGCGGGGTCTACCGGTTACATGTATCGTGTGAGTGCGTTGCTGGTCACGGACCACGTGCCTCGAGGCAGCACTGCAGAGCGACTTGAGGGCTGCACGGTGTTAGAGGGCTGAACGTCACATCAAACATCACGCGAAGAATACAGTGAAGCACTTCTGATAACATCAGTAAGGCAGCAGCTGAGTCTCCTGACAAGAAAGCAGTGACCACTGGTTACACACACAAGCAACTAACTGTGTAGGGTGTTGAAGAGCACATACATCGACTGTCACCATTCAGAAGATTTGCAACTGCTCATAGCACCTGACTTCTCTCCCATGCATCCACACCAACGTATTTAAACCAATGCAAGCAGCAAGTAGCACCAACAACACCAGCAACCCAGCTGGTTGCATGACCAAAGTTGCTGTTGCATTGCTGTAGATACCAACACCTGCACACGCAGCACTGTTAACACATGCATAATAACAGCTGCTTCATTCCACATTCTCAAACCCCTCTTCCTCCTCATCAGCATCACTACCAGCAGCAGCATCTTCCTCCTGCTCATCCTCGCTGTCCCATGGCACAAACTCCTCTTGGTGGGTGCCACAGTTGAGCTTGCGCAGCAGGCGCTGGTTGCTGAACACGTACACCAGGTCCCGTGCGCGTGCAGGTGCCAGCTTATTGCGCTTCTTGCTGTGGATGTAGTCATATGTTGACCAGTTGCGCTCGCATGACACAGCGGCGCTGACCTGGCTCAGCACCGCAACTGCCACCCTCTGCAGCTCCTTGCAGCCACCGCATGGTGTTGTAAGCTGGTGAGGCATAGCCAGGGCCATCTGCTGCAACTGCGCTGATCATCTCCCTGTACCAAGAGCTGCGCGCCTTGTTGAAGGGGATGCCCTCACAGGCGAAGAACTTCATGATGGCCTTTTTAGCAGTGATGCTCTTGCCACGCTTGAAGGCGGCAACAATGGCGCGCTGCTCCATTGTGCCGCTGCTGCCCTGGCTGCTGGCAGCAGCAGCAGCGCCGCTGGCAGCAGCAGCGCCACTGGCAGCAGCAGCAGCACCGCTGGCAGCACCAGTGGATGCAGCAGCTTCCTGCAGGACACAGCAACAAGGTATAAGATTTCGGTTTCCTTGCTGCTGCTGCTGCTGCTGCTCTCTGTTTCAAGGCAGAGGCTGGCACTCACTGCTCTGTCTCCTGCTGCTCACTGCTGCTCAACAACAGCTCACCTTGTCCACTTTGCGCCGCTTGATGGCATCAAACTCCTCCTCACGCTTCCGCTTTGCGTTCTTAGAGGCATCATTGGAAGCCTTGGCGGTTGACAGGCGAGTCTTGATGTCCTCTGGGCACTCGCTGCAGGCCTTCACACCCTGGTTGGTGCCGAGCAAGAAACGATCCTGCTGACCCCACCGCTGAAGGAATGATTACAATTATGGCACACCCAACTTTGCTGTAGTTCTGTTTTGCTTCTAGCTTGTCGACATTGTCCCAGGCTATGCTAGCCTGATCAGTGACCTTTTTGCCCATAGCGGTGAGTTATCGGACAGCAAGAAGACAATCTAAAAGCAGTTATTGTATATAGTAAATGTTTCGAGGAGCTCTAAGTGCTGAACGGGCCGCCAGGCCGAGTAACAAGGGGTCTTGTATTTAAACGCCTGAGCCCCACTGCAGCTGCCGTTCAGGAGTAGCGTTTCACACTGACAGCGTTTAAAACGCACGTTTCAAACGTTTCGTTTCGTTTCATAAACTGCCTGACCCCGCGATTAGTGCAACTATGGCCAGTGCTACTGCAGTGCACTGCATGGCGCCATGCTTCACTACCTGCCGCACGGCATCGGTACAAAGGTATGGCGAGGTGTTTGTAATAATACAATAAAACGTTCAACCATACCCTGCTGAGTGCAAACTCGCTGCGTGCACATTTGAATCAGCAGAAGCAGCACCAGTAGCCTGGCAGCAGGTGGCAACAGCGACAGTTACGACACATGCGCTTGATGCTCAAATCAATCAATAGCAGTATGATCAATCGTTATCAAGCTCGCTGAGGGCTGTGGCGGCCTACAGGACGCAAACAAGTCCGTGGCAGCCTGCAGCAGCTTTAGGGATGCAGCAGCAGCACATAGGGACAGTCACTTAGGGATGGGTTAGGGACGTCCCTGTCGCCACAGTGTTGCGTTTTGTGTCTGATCATATTTGGGGCATTGCTGGAGGATGTCGGATGGTGTCACGGTGTGTTGCTGATTTTCTATCGAAGGCTTGGAATGTGCGCATATTTGCAAAAACTCTGAATGCTCCCTCCTTCCATCCTGGTGGGCCAGCGCCAATGGCGTTGATGCTGTAGCTTGAATGGGTAATATGATGATGCAGTGTTTTTGCTGCACCGTGCCTTGTTTCTTACCTCGCCTAGGATTAACTATCAAGTGTTGACGGTACAGCTTGCACGCCTTGCAATGTTAGTATGGCAAGTGCATTGAGTAGTAGTACTAGCCTTAAGCTGCCATGGCAAAAACACCAAATGGGCTTGAAGCTTGCCCATCTTTTGCCACCAGGGCTGCCACCCAGGACACCCCCCCCCCCCATGGCTGTTCCACAAGCCATCATGTGCTGTGCAGTACTGTGCTCGATAGGTTACACATCTATGGCAGAGGAACGTGGCATGCTGCACAACTTCGCAGACTCTGACAACCAACGGAAGGTGCATCACGCAGGGCGGCACAGCACCACAATCAATCAGTCATGCACCGACTGCATCCAACATGCTGTATATAGTTCACCATCCAAAACACGGCCAGCAACTAATGATCAGTTGTCCCAATGAACTGCACCCTAGAACTGCAGGCATGTCGCAGGGCCATGCACACCCTGCACCAATGCGATGCACCCTGCAGCAGAAAAGAGCAGGCAGCCAACACAGAGGTGATCAACATCAAGGCAGCCTGAGCTACAAAGTGGCAGCAACCATGGCAGAACAAGTTGAGAAATGCCACACAAAGCATTGCACTTGCACAGCAGCTAAGGACAAAACACACATAAAAACAATCATTCAAACCAGAAAGGTATGCAAAATCCATGTTGTACGCGCCCACACAAAGCAGCACCTGGCCTCGGCCCCTTAGATGTACCATCACTGGAGGTTCAGGTATTATTAGGTCTGTCTATTTGTCTTCGTCACCGGTCAGGTGCTGCTAATGCATCGCCACATAGCCGAAAGATCCAGGCACAGTAAGCAGGCACCACCCAACCACGCACAGCTCACACGCACGCAGCCACACCATGCTATGCTACAGGGCGCCGGCTCTCAGGAAGAGAGTTAAACGTGTCTACATCCAGGCCAGAGGTGTAGTCTGCCTGTCATTCCACTACTTTTTTGAAGTGGATCATCAGCGAGCCAAGCCCAAGCAGCAGCAGCAGCAATGGACCACAGTGCAACCACGCAAGTTTATGTTGCCATGTCACAGCGGAAAGGCCCCTCACCTTGACAGCACGTGCCCGCATGTGATGATAATCTTTTGTAGCCTACATATTGATGCCGCATTGATGCAGCATGCTGGCAACCTTGAGCGGCTCTGCAATGGCAGACATGTGACAGAGGTGAGCAGGCAAAGGAGAGAGAGCACACGATTGGTAGCGTGCAGATGCACAAGGTGTCGCAGCAATAATTCGTCGATGCTCATTGCACATGTGCTCGCACTGACGACTCAATAGTACTGCAGGTCGTTGTTTGCCCTTTGGGGATCCCTGCACTACGTACGTGTAAGCGATGCCGTGCCACACGCACAAGCGAGCCGGGAGAAGATGGGGCAGTTTGCGCCACACATGGTCAACCACACCACACACCACGCACACCAAGCACGCACGCGCACACATCCACACATCCACACAGGCACGCACGCAGAAACACACACACACACACACACACACACACACACACACAAGCGCGCGCACTGCACACATGCCTACATGTCCCTACATATACGGTGCATACAGCAGCAAGCAATGATGCAACAGCCACGCACACCACAGAGGCCTCAGCAAGCCGCAAGTTCTCATCAGCAGATCAGCCGGTAATTCCATATGTTGTAAACCTTCACTGGCCTCTCTCACACACACAGGCTGACATCAACATTTCAAGAGACTTGACACGGCTAAGTTGGCTCAGTACTTCTTAGAGGGTTATTAGTTCATCAAAGAGATTCTGTGGATTGACAGATGTCGAATCATCTTTGCCAACGTGACGGCACACATCAAGACCAACAGGAAAATGCAACAACCATGTTTGCACAATCAAGCCAGCTGAGAGCAGCCAGCTGTGCTACTGATGATGCAGGCGTGTGCAGGAAGAGCTCTCGGAATGAGCAATGCATCACTCGGATCAGCCGGCACTTCCTAAAACTGCTTGTTTCGTCATCGAGCTCACAGCACAAGCGCAGCAGAAGTATCTGCTGTCACACAAATCACCACACAAGTAACGCAGCAACCAGATCTGCCACTCAATACAGACGACCCCCCCATCATGCTCACCTTCTGTACTTTGCACATGCAACTGTGCACACAGCAGCCACTTCAAGCAGTCCTCACAACTTCGCATCTGAAGGACATGGCCTGAAGTCATGGCCCATGCCCTTGGCCAGCACAACCATCACCAAGGCAGCATATGGCCTGGGCATCGGCAGTCCTGGCTGACTCTACTAAGCGACAGTACGAGTACTACTACGAGCCGTAGCTGTTGGCACGCACCAACAGCTCGTAGCACTCGTACTTTCGCTTAGTAGAGTCAGCCAGGGCGCCCACCCCTGCAGGCGTCACCATGACTTCGGCCATATGTGCACTGCAGGCGGAGGTGGTGACCATGGTGAATCCTGCAGGGGTGGGCGCCCTGGCTGACTCTACTAAGCGAAAGTACGAGTACTACGTGGGCTGGTCTTCACGAGTCTTCCACTACCTGAAGAGAGTAGCAGCAAGTGGCAGACGGCGCACGGCGTCTTTACCGGCAGAATCAGCAGCAGCATTCTACAGGGACGGACAGCAGCAGCAGCAGCAGCGTGCCGGAAATGCACAAGAAAACACCATCGCCGCAACATGATGTGGCCACCGTTATGGCACTGGCCAAGCCCTTGTTTGGTGCAGCGGCCAGCTTCCTATAGTGGCGCAGAGGCTTGCTCTCAGCACTGCTACTAGCAGACAAGGTCAGCGTGGCACGAGGCCACTACCTCGCCCGTGGCAGAGCGGCTTGGTCATGCAGGAGAGGTGGTGCTGGGAAAGCCGTGAAAGCGGCTAGCTAGCCGCAGTTGAAGTTCAACTGCTCACCTTTGTCAGGCAGCGACTTGAGTGCTTGCGACACCACTGTGCTGGGACGGTGTGAATGTCACGGGGCATATCACAGACGCCTGAAACACAGCAGCAGCGAGCGGCAGCAGCATTGCAGAGAAACAAACTCATGCTTGCAACGCCAGGAAGATGTGAAAACAAACTTACATGGGTTGCATAAAAAGATGTTTGAGCCTATATTTGACACAGGGCAGGTGTGGGTTCACCATCCCTGCAACACGAAGCCCGTGTCACTGTAGCACTCACGACAGGGACATGCGGTGCATGGAGCGCAGAGCTGTCCGGGGTTTGGTGTGTGCAAAGTTAACCTACAGAGCCACATCCATTGCTTGAACTGCGCCGGGTGAAACAGCCAACCCAGCCACGCGATGCAGTAGCGCCATAACAATATTCAACTCATCAGCGCAGCCAATACCACAAGTCAACACGCCCACCAGCAGCAGGCCTCACCAGCAGGTCCGTGAAGATCAAAGGGGACTTGCAAGGAGTCCCTCGGCAAAACAGTCTTGTTGCCCATGGGCTTGGTGGTGTTGCTGGGTGCTGCCCACCTGTGCGGCACAGGAGAGATGCAGCACGTCAGCAGATCAGCGGCTGTGCAGCAATGAATTGCCAAGCAGAGTGATTACAACTCATGACAAAAGTGCAGGCACACACATGCCTGCGACGGCAGCAATCAACATGTTAACACAAAATCGAGGTGTGTACCAGCGAGACAGGTCAGACGCCGCCCACAGCATGAGAGGGCGGTGCTGGTTTATGGTCTGGCTAGGCAGCAGCCTGGTCTACGCTCCCCATGACACCCATTGTGCACAAGGTTCACAACAGGCAACGCCTCTGTGGAAAGCGAAAGTGCAGGTGTACCACACCAATAACAAGTGCTGTGCTGCTGTGAACATGAACCGCCAGTGTGACTCTTTAACACAGCAGCAGCCACAACAACGAACCGCTCACCATTGCTTGCTGGCACGTCAGGGGGGGTGATGTTGAGAGTTGTGCAATGGTGATCACATTGAGTATGCAGGCTGGAAAGCAGAGATCACCTGCAGAGCAGCACGGCAGGCACAGCAGCAACATCCAGATGGCCAAGGGGATCAATGGCAGGATGCATGTGCTGCACCCACAGCACTCATCTGAAAGGGCACGCCTGCTGCTTCAACGTATGGGTGCAATCACTGTTGCGCTTCATAGCAATAGCCTCAGCGGATCAGCTGACGGTTCAGAGCAGGGGACAGCAGTCCGGACGGCCAACACACTACTCAACAAGGGGGCTGGTGGCTCGGAGGTGGCTAGTGTATATCGATTCCGTGCCAGGTTGATCCTCATGGTTTGTCAGTAGAGGGAACCTGTGTCTCTTCATTGCCACACCCCCAACAACAGCACAATGCAGAACATGTCACACGCGCACGTGGTGCT
Organism: Scenedesmus sp. NREL 46B-D3; assembly: GCA_014080715.1. Lineage (NCBI taxonomy): Eukaryota > Viridiplantae > Chlorophyta > Chlorophyceae > Sphaeropleales > Scenedesmaceae > Scenedesmus > Scenedesmus sp. NREL 46B-D3. The sequence goes on along the minus strand of JACERP010000074.1, from coordinate 359,456 downwards.
GCTGCTGGTAGGCTGCTTCAGCACACCCACCTCAGTTGCCTGCCAACTGGCAGCAGATCGTACGGCACAGCCGCCCCAGAGTTGAAGTTGATGATCATGTTGCCGATGTAGTCTGAAGTCCTGCGCAATAAAGCAAAGAAGAGGTGGCTAAGGCGGGGCAGCCACCAGCTGTGCGGCCAGTCATGCAGTGCACACCTGATCAGGCAGGCGCACAATGCTCATAAGTTAATGACACGCCTGTTTCACACAGCGCGTCCAGGCTGCTTGATAAATGCGCACTACGCAGGCGGAACAGCAGCTGCTGCTGAGGCTCGATACGCTAGGGCTCGAGACGCCGATCTCAGTGATCTGCATTAAAATCGGATACAAGTATCCATAGGCTCACCTCACATGGTAGAGGCCGTGATCAAGCCACCAGATCAGACGCCGACATACAACGTGTAGGACGTTGCAGAGAAGCGCACATCTTGCAGAGGTTGATGCCTGTGAATGTCGTACAATCCCGCCAACCAGTCCACCAAAGTGAATGGTGGACAGCAGCAACGGCGACTCCTATGAGCAGCCTCAGGAGGCTGCTCGCTGTGACATTGTCACTTGTTACATTTGACCAGCTCAGCCCGGCAGACGCACAATTAAAGCGTACGTGCACGCTGGGCATCAGCAATGGAGACAATCTACAAGGTCCACGTTGTTGCAACAGCATCGTGCCTGGTGTGTTCTGCCAGGCAGTACATTGCCCCTTCCTTGCTCTCTCCTTGCTATTCCACTACTGCCCAGGCAACCCCTTGTGATATGCGGCTGAAATCATGACGCTGACTAGCATCCTTGAAGACTCAGCTGCATCTTGCCAGAGTCTTCAGATGGCTGACTTTCACAGCCCCTAGCACGGCAAGTGTGCAGCAGCTTACTGCCAGCCTTACCTTGCTAGACAAGTGCCTGGGTGGTGTGCAGGCTGGCAAGCTCCCCTGGTCATGCATGGTGGCTCAGCTGCCCTGCGTGTTGCTGCCGCCATGTTGGCTGCCTGGCGCTGCCAGCGTTGCATCCATGGCTGCTGTTGACTGGAAGCATGGCTGCCGCTTCTCCTTGACAGCAGCTAGGCCCTCCTTGATGTCCTCGGCCTTGAAGAACACTGCTGCCCAGCAGCAGCAGCAGCAGCAGCAGCAGCAGCGTGCACCAGAAGGTCAGCAGCAACATATGAATTCCCAAGGTGTTCACATGCATACACACGATGCAGGCAGGAAGCAGTGAGAAACACTCCCACAACAGGCTGATGGCAGCACGCAGGGAGACCAGGTCCAGGGTCACAACCCAACACACACACATGAGGCATACGCGCTGCAACACACCTCGCTTGAACGTGTGGCTGCTTCTGCACAGAGGCAGCTGAACTGCATGATTGCTTGTGCTGTTCAGAATTGATCGCATCCCGGCTGCTGCGCATAGGCATGTGCAGGCCCCCGCCGGCGCACCCGCCTGCTCCCTGGCCTCCAGCAGCGCCGCCTCCTGCAGCACGTGCTGTGGCAGCTGCAGCCGCAGCATCTGCAGCGTGGCACTGACAGCTGCAGGCGCTGCTGCTGCAACGCGGCCTGCCAGCGCCTGTGCCGCTGCCAGCAGCTGATCCGGGGGGTGCACCTCCAGCACCAGGCCCAGCTCCTTGGCCTCCTGGCAGCAGCGACGGCAGCAGGCACGCCAGGACCAACAACGTGAGTGAAAAGCAGGCAAAGGCTGTAGCATGGCAGCGGCGAAGCTCCCATCGCACTGGTGGCGCAAGCGCCTCGAGGTCGACTCGTCGGCTTGCTGCCAGTGGCATGGCGAACGAGGAACAAGCTGGCAATGGCCACACAGGGGAGCAAACACGCCGGCACGTGTGCGCAGGCACACACACGAGCACACCTGCAGGCATGCAGTGCAGGATGCATGAACCATTTCCCTACAGCACCGTACGCAAATGATGACACAGTGGCCACCGCACAAGCACAGACACCTGCCTGCCTAAGCAGAGACACGCATGTGCACACACATGCACGCACTCAACCCGCAGAAAGAGAAACACCAGCGCAGGCACAAGCACCCGGCTATTGTGAGCAGCCTTGGACCAGTGAGCTCACACTCATGCACAACACGCGCAGCCAGCAGTTGCAGCACACAGGTGATGCGCGTGCATACATGCGTCCCCATCGTCAGGCATATGCGAACGCTTGCATATGCGGGAAAGGAGCCACATGCAAGCATGCAGCACAGCACACGCGCACACAGAGCCAGCACTGGCAACCCGAACACAAAGCAGCACTAGCACAGGCGCATACGCCTGCTTATCAATGGGCACAAACTCATGCACACACAAATCCAACACGCACGCTGGCATGCACTCAGAAACAGCAGGCACGACCGCGCACACACACATGCAGCCGTTCAGCTGTGCGCGCACATGCCTGGCTGCACAGAGCAGCGCACTCACTGACAGCCCTTGTGTGCTTACAAGGCAGCATAGTCGCGCACACAAAAGCATCCACCTCGGGCACAAACGCTAGCATGTGTGAGCATCCAATGCGATGTGCAGGCGCGCAGCCATACGTTTTGCATGCGTGCATGCACCAGCCAGTGCGTGCACCCTGACTTCTCCATGCTCGCGCGCTGGGCAGCACCAGTGCATGCGCCTGCAACTTCCTGCAAGGCTTGTGTGAGCAGATATAAAAGTGCAGAGTTACACGCATGTGCACGGGCATGAGCTTGCCCTTCAATCACCTACGCGTACCCAGCAGCGCCAGTGTCAGCCTCTCAGGCAATGTGCAACGATATGCACGGTTGCCAACTGCACTGACGCAGAGACAGGGCATGCGCTTAGAGAGGTTGGTGAAACATGCCAACACATCTGCCACAAGCTGCCAAGCGTACACATCAACACCAGCACAGACACGTTCGCCAGCCCCTGCCAGCAGCCATGCCACTGTCGCCCTTCACAGGCACACCATGCACAGCAGGAGTGCAAGGCTGCACACCTCCAGCCACGCTGCCACTCTAGAAGGCACCAGTGCCGGTGCAGACGCGTACGCAAACAGACACACGTTGATGCACAAGCAGTGCAGGGCCATGCGCACGCGCCTGCAACCCCCACACGGGCACATCAGATGCATGCGCATGTTGCCACACATGCACACGAAAAAGAGCCTGAGTACAGCAACACATAGTTTGCAAAGGCATGCATCCTTGTTTTTTACAGAGCAGCTCAAGCACAGGCCAACCCCTGAAAGCAACCCGTCCAATGCAGATGCACACACGCACAACATCACGCTCTTGTTGCATACAAGAACACGCACTCGAGCTAGCAAGGACAACTGCGCGATTGAAGCCAGCCAAAAACGCACAGCCCATGCGCAGACATGCATGGGCAAACATGTGCATGTCGCTTACACAGCATGTGCACCAACCTCTTTGAGTGCCCACCAACACGAAAACCCTCAAGCGCAGCGCTTGCGGACAAGCGCACACATGATCAGCGCTAGGGGAGGCAGGCACGCACGGGAGCATCGGCGGATGTCCATCTGTGCTGGGTCTATGTAAGCACCGACCAATGTCTGCATGCGTGCACCCCCACACACCCATTGCGCCCATCAACACAAATGAACACAACAGCGGCAACAAATGCTTGCATCAACCGGTAGCAGCAGCCTCGCCCCCGCTGCCCCAGCCCCGCCAAATGCAGGCATACAAGTAAGCACCAGCAGTGGCAGTACACCCTCTTTTGAGCAACCACGCACACACTGAACATGCACTCACCAACTCCTTTGAGCGATCGCGCACAGATGAACACACATGCGCGCGCATGCACCATGCACTGAGTTCACAGCGCACACACAAGCCCCACAAAAACATTCACAGAGGCACTAGCCCAAGATATGTGAGCTGAGTTTTGTACAAGCAAAGCTATGAGCATGCATGGCAGATGCGGGCGAGCACGTGCGCACTCAGCAACAACACGCGCCTACAGCAGCAGCAAACACATGCATGGGCTGATGACTGCAGCCATTCCAGTGGCTGCAGCCAATCACCCCCCTCTCAAGCCCTGCCCTCAGCCGCTCACCTGTGCGGTGATGAGGTCTCCAGTCAGCAGCAGCCTGCATGCCACCTGGTGGTTGGTGGCTGCAGGCAGCATGCACGTGCTGCCCATGCCTGCGCATGATTGGAGCAGGCAGCAGCAAGGCAGGACGGGAAGGTTGGTGGGGCGCCCCTGGACATGGAGCATGCCACAGACCAACACAGGCCCCAGAACAGCCAGCTGCTTGTGAGTGATGCTGAGCAGGTACTAAGCGCATTCAGCCAACTGGCTAAGGGCAAACCTGATGCCTATCAGAACAGCGACGCAGCAAGCGCCAGGGCACCACCAGCAGCACCACCGAATGCAGCGCCAGCAACAGCACTCCAGGCAGCCCACCTGGTGTGATGCCCAGCTTGACGAAGTTGGCGCTGAGCTTGGCGTTGGTTGACGCCAGCCGCATGTCACACGCCAGCGCAAAGCCCAGCCCACCCCCCACTGCCGGCCCGTTAATGGCGGCGATGGTCACCACGGGCAGGCTGCGCAGCGCCAGGAAGGTGCAGTAGAAGCTGCCCAGCACCTGGGCTGGGGGAGGCGGGCGTGGCAGCAGAGGAGAGCGAGGGCAAGATGCGGTGAGGGGTTGCAGGCAACATGCCTCTCTGGCTTGATGCCTAGGTGAGCAGCGTCAACTGTGAAGTAGCAGCAGCACTGCTGGTGTGGTGCTCCATGCGGCTGCACGCTGCCGCAGCATGCACTGCTGCAGCCGCTGCACAAGGCAGCTGCAGCTGCTGCAACTGGACTCCATGACACAGTACATCCAGCTGCGGTGTGCTGCTTGAGCGGCCTTCGACTGCTTGCCTGCTGATTGTCCTGCACGCTGGCTGCCATGCGCTCCTCAATGAAGGAAAAATCTCCTCCTGCAGAGAAAGCACGGCCCTGCAAGCCAGAAGCGGGACAGTCAACACAAATGCAGGGTGCCAGGAGATGAGTCAAGGCGCCCGACCAGGCACACGTGAGGTGGTGTGCTGGGGCATGCAGCTTGCCATGTGAGCCCAGTTCAGCTGCACGGGACGACTTGAGCTGTGCAGCTGGCACAAGTAGAACCTAGCGGGGTCACTGCTGCTTGGGGAACCAAGCATCAATGCATCCCACCATCCTCAGCCAGAGCACTTTAGGCTGCCTACACGTCCCTGCGCGACCCACCCGCCCAGTGACGATGAGTGCACGCATCGTACTGTCTGCGCGCAGCTGCTGCAGCTCCTTGGTGAACTCTGCCGCCATGTTGGTGGTGAGGGAGTTGAGGCTCTCAGGGTTGTTCAGGTGCAACACCCTTACTCCAGTGTCCTGCTGAGAGCTGTCAAGCACTCGTTCCGTGTACAGTAGCCTAGCTTGCGGCTGCGATTGTGCTCCTGCTGTTGCTGAAGATGACGGCGGATTGGGAGCGGCCATGGCAGCCAGGTGCTGCACCAGGGGCCTTACCAGAAGTCTGTGATGACTACAAAGCTGGTGACACCACCCACGGCTTGCTGATGCAGCTGTGTGCAGCATCTAGTGGCACGCTAGGGTGTGCTGCCTCGCCCCTACACTGCAGCAAGACGCGACTGGGTACAAACTGCAAGAGGAACAGCTGAGGTGAACCGGAGGCTAGCAGCCAAGCAGGAATGTGCACCAGCTGTATGTGCCAAGCTCACTGTTGGACCCAGCTCCGACAAGCACCTGCGAAGCCATGACTCTAGGCACAACCAATGCAATTTGGTTGCCCTGACAGGTGGTTACTGCCAGCGAAACACAAGTGCGCGATCCCACGTTCCAATCCCATCAGCCGTCCCACATAACTTTGCAGACAATTATACCGCTAGATCTAGCTGCCAGCTCTTTTATTCAGCTGCTTTTCCTTAGTTCTGGTTGTCCGTTCCCGTACTGAGGTGGCACTGACCTTGGCGCACACTTGCACGAGCACTCCGCCAATTAAACAATCCAGTATGCGTATCGAAGTACTTTTGGGCCTGCTGGCATTGCATGCAGTCAATGGCTTGACCTCAAACCCAGTTGGCGACATCAGGGACCGGACAGGCTCAGGTATGTTGACAAGAGCTCACTGTGTGGCTGCGCATTCCAGGTTGCAAGGCATAATGGCCTGCAGGTTGCAAGTGGGACCGCACTTGTCCACAGTAGTAGCACATGCGGCAGGAACACAGGCCGGAATGCAGTGCATGGTGTGCATGCAAGGATACAAGGATGGTGTCCTAGGCAGGATGCAACCTGCGTTTCCCGTGGATCATGTGCTGGCAGCAGCACATGCATGTTGAAGTATAATCTTGCTGCTGCTGCTCCTGCTACTGCTGCTGCTGCTGCTGCTGCGTTGGCTCCTGCTGCTATTGATGCGTGCTCATAGTGCACCAAAGAAGCAGCAGCAGCTCCCGTGGCAAGCATGGTGAAATCACCTCGCTGCCTGGCTACAGCGGGCAGCTGCGTAGCAGGCAGTTTGGCGGCTACATCACAGTGGACAAAGCACATGACAGGAACCTCTACTACTACATGGTGTGTGTCGCTGGGGCTGGACGGCAGCAGGGGCTCGTGCAGGCAGCATCATAGCATCAGCAGAACGCATGCAGCAGTGCAGCACAACGATTGTTCAGGGACTGCAGTACACTGTTTACTGGTGCCGCTGGTAGCCAGCAGCAGGTGTTGGCTGCTTGCCAGCAGCAGGCATGCGCAGGGCTGTGCCAGGCCACATCATGGCTGGTGACGACCAACGCAGCTCAGCCACCAAACAGCAGTTGCAAAGGCGGCTGCAGTTGTACAAGACAGACCAGGACGACACTTGCCTGTGTTGCGCTAGTATCTTGCTTGCTTTGTCGTGCCTCATAGCACTACTTGGCGTACCACCTGCCCCCTGCCTGCATGCCTGTGGGTGTGCCCGTGACTGGCGTGTCGCTGTTGCTGTGCTCGCCACCCCTGCTGCGCCCTGCAGGTTGAGAGCGAGGGCTCAGCGGCTGGCGACCCTGTCGTGCTGTGGCTCAACGGGGGCCCAGGCTGCAGCAGCTTCGACGGCCTCATCTACGAGCACGGGCCCTTCCTGTGGGGCCTGGACGACCCCGCCTGTGCCAGGGCGGGTGTCGTGCTGCGTGACAACCCCCACAGCTGGTCGCGCGCTGCCACCATGGTCTACCTGGACAGCCCATCAGGTGGGGCGCGCAGCGGGGCGCGGGCGAGGTGGCCACGCAGAGGTGCACACGCAGAGGCGCACACACAGAGGTGCACACACAGAGGTGCAGGCGGCACGGCAGAGGGGTGATGTATGCGCATCTGTGCTTGCATGCGGCGTGCAGTGAGCTCTGTTCTCTGTGACACGTGGGTGGGCCTGGGGCGCTGCGGCGGCAGGCAGGCTGACCAGGGGCATGAAGTGCAAGCTGGCTGCTGCAGATGGGGCCTCTGGTGCACCCGTTGCTGCTTCCTGGATGAACTTCATGATGTTTCACATCCGGTTGTTTTTTTCAAATTGCGTGTATGCTCGCCCACTGCGCCGCATCCTGGCCGCTTGAATCGTCCATGTGCTGCAGCCGTGGGCTTGTCGTACAGCGGTGTGCGGGCCGACTACTCCACCAACGACACCGCCACTGCCGCCGACTCCAACGCCTTCCTGCGCGGCTTCTTCAGGCGCTACCCGCACCTGGCGGGCAACGACTTCTACATCTCAGGTGGGAAGCAGCAGGCACAACCCGCAACAGCAGCTGCCGTGTGATGGTGTGATGCGGGCTTGCTGTGTGGTACTCTCCCTGGTGCCCTATCCTGGATGAGGTCAGGCATGTGCTGGTTCAGGGTTGAAGCACTGCTGAGTCGCAGGTGCACAAGCACACCCGCACCTGCAGGTTCCAGGCATACGCTGGTGCTGTGCAGGATGCAGGCAGCTGGTGCAGCTGTGCGAGGTTTTGCCGTTGTCTTTGCAGTGCTGGTCTAATTTTGAGTTGTGCTACTACTTCTATTTCCGGCGTTGTACCTGCAGGCGAGTCGTATGCAGGCATCTACGTGCCCATGCTGGCGCGTGCCGTGGTGGAGGGCAACAGGCGCGGCCAGAAGCCACACATCAACATCAAGGTAGGGGAGGAGGGTGCAGGGTGCGTGCCTGCCTGCCTGGGCAAGCATGCGTATCCATGCTGGTCTGTGCGGTGTGGAGGAACGATCACGGCACACCTTCAACCTGCAGCTGGCGCAACTGCATGCCTTGCACCTTGTTCATGCTCTGCATACGGCGACCCCCATAAAGCATAGTTCCTGCAACAGCTGGTGGCTGCATGCAACCACGAGCACCCACTTAAGCGGCCACATGACGGACCCACTCGCCTCATTGTCGGCCGTGCCTGTGCGTGCGGCTGCAGGGCTACCTGGTGGGCAACGGCTGCACCGACCCCCACTTTGACGGCAACGCACAGGTGCCCTTTGCGCTGGGCAAGAGCCTCATCAGCTCAAGCCTGTACAGCAGGGCGCACGAGGCATGTGGGGGCAAGTTCTACGACGCACCATCAGGCAGCAGGTACAGTGCGCACACATGCATGTGTTGTGGCGGGCCTGCTGTGTGAAGCCTGCCGCTGTTCCACCCCAATCCGGTCAGAAGGCTCCCAGCTGACTCCATGGGCAGATGCCTTTGGGCTGGGCTGCACTGCACAGCTGCAAGGGCCAGGCACGGTGCGTGCGCCATGCAATGCAGGCCGCTGCGGCTTGTCGCCTGCTGACCCGCTGCCGCTGGCTGCCACGCCGCCACCGCTGCACCGCGACGTGCCGTGTCAGGTGTGGCTCGCTGCTGAACCAGGTGTGGGCTGACCTGGCTGGGCTCAACCTCTACAACGTGCTGGAGGAGTGCCACCACAGCCAGCACTTCACACCAGCCACAGATGCTGCGCAGGCAGACAGCAGCGGCAGCAGCGGCAGCAGTCTTGCTGCACTCATGGCTCAGCCTGGGCAGCGTACCTGGCCGCTGACTGGTGTGGTGAGGCAGGGGGCGCAGCTGAGGCACTGGGGGCAGCTGCTGCGCCACAACCCGCCCTGCACGCAGACACGGTGGGTGCGTTGGGCGCTCGTTGTGCTGCCCAGGCCTTCTGCACTCCTCACCGGCCAACAGCGCGCAGCAGGCAGCTGCTGCTGCATGTGCAGGTGACGGTGCCCGCAGCTGCTTTTGGTAAATTTATGACTCATGCATCACAGCAAGAATGGACACGTGCTTCCGCAGCTAGAAGGCATTCCTCATGCATGCACGCACGCGCGCATCTCATAAGCGCACCCCCCCCCCCTCGCCGCCTGCAGGGAGGCTGACCTGTGGCTGAACGACCCTGAAGTGCGCAAGGCGCTGCACGCCGCCCCGCTGGAGGTGACTGGGCCCTGGACCATTTGCAGCGACCGCATCAGCTACACCGCAGACGCAGGCAGCATGCTGCCCATCCACAAGCAGCTCACACGCGAGCGCGGTGCGTGCCTCGCTGCGCTGCAGTGGCATGGGTTGACTGCTCGGGCGACGGTGGCAGGGCAGCTTTCTGCAAGTTGCCCAGGGGCGGCCGCATTGAGCCTGTGCCCTTTAGCTGCATCAAGGCCACTATGCATGCGCAACAGCTGTGGCAGACAGCCCTTCATGTTTGGCTGAGGCCTGCCCTGCCCTGCTGCGCGTGGCCTGGTGCTGTGTGTCCTGCAGGCCTGCGCGCGCTGATCTACTCTGGGGACCATGACCTGTGCGTGAGTGACGCTGCCAGGCTGGGAGCCCAGCGGGCCAGCTGCAGTGTGCAGATATGCAGCTTGCACAGCAGCAGCAGCAGCAGCAGCAGCAGCCAGCAGCAGCAGCAGCAGATACATCTGCAGCAGCAGATGCACCACCAGCAGCAGCAGCAACAGCTGCCTGTCGCACTTGCAGGTCCGTGCTCAGTGTCAGCCAGGCCATGTGCCAGTGTGCATGCGACATACACTGCCACAACATAACTGAAGCGCCAGCCAGCCAGCAACTGATGCTCTATTCCCCCTGCCACATGCATCCACAGGTGCCTCACACTGGCAGCGAGGCCTGGACTGCTGCCATCCACCGCAAGAAGAAGCCAGCACCAGCAGCAGCCGCCCGCAAGGCCGATGACTTTGCTGATGAGGAGGAGGCTGAGAACGCGGCTGCAGGCGTCGTGGCGCCCTGGCAGCCCTGGTACAACAGCGGGGCGCCTGCCCAGGTGGCCGGCTACGTGGTGGAGTACAACAGCGGGCTGACCTACGCGACCGTCAAGGGCGCAGGTGGGGTGGCGGCCTGGCAGGGCTGCGCGCATGTATGGCCTGCGGGCTTGCGGGAGGGTTGACTGGTGTGGGCGTGTGCGAGGTGCCAGGCTGGCTGTGTGGCGGGTTGGCGGTGCACCGACGTGTGCAGGCATCAGAGGTGCAGGTGTGCCGGATAGCACAAAGGGGGGTGAGCTGTGCGCATACGCGTGCCTGCACAAGGCAAGCATCACCCAGTGCTGCTTGTGCAGCAGGGACCGGGAAGCCCAGCAGCAGCAGCAGCCCGCAGCTGTGTGTTTGTCCTGTTGTTGCATAACGTGCAGTGTGCACCGCTGGTGCACATTCCGTGGCTTATGCTCCATCTCCCACCTTGCAGTCCTGCTGCTGGCAGAACTCTGTATGCTTTCTGCCCTGAAAAAGCTACTGGTTGACCAACAATGCTACCGCTGCTGCTGCTGCTGCTGCTGCTGCTGCTGCTTTGCAGGCCACATGGTGCCACAGACACGACCAGTTGAGGCATTGGACATGTTCACCCGATTCATCAACAGGCAGCCGCTGCAGCCTGAGGCCAAGTAGGCGCCTGCAGCACAGCAAGCAGGGGTGCGCGGCAATCAGCTGCCACGGTGTCCCTGCCAACAGCAGCAGCTTCACGGCGCTGCACAAACAGCGTGAGTCAGCTGCAGCAGCTGGCCAGCCAGCAACCAGCTGAAATTATGCAGCTGCTTCCACGGTGTACCATCAGCAAGATGACTTGTTTGCAGTGTGGTCTTGGACATGGAGCTGCTGACTACTGGAGTGATCAAGCAGTCACAGCAATTGCAGCAGCAACTCAAACTCTTGGCAGCAAGTAGGTACAACTGCTGGCTGTGTACAGCACGGTGTATTAATGGGGCAGCAGTTTGAGGTCAGTCAGGGGCCGGCTGCGTGCTGGGCCTGCCGTCTGCCAGCTTGGAGTGGCAGGCAGCCGCTGCAGCCAGGCGGCAGCGGGTGTGCTTGCAGGCATTCCTCTGACTGACAGATGTGGTAGCATTCAAGCTCTTTGATTTACATGCAGTTGGCCAAGCTCCGCAGCAACATTGCCTCAGGTAACTGAATCGTGCACTACAGCAAGAATTGTGCATCTGTTTGACGGCACGCACGCATTGTAGTGCAAGTCTCGGGCGCTGCTGGTGCTGGCCGGCTTGGGCCGCACCCCTGGGAGGGGGCTGCACCGTCACCCTACCTGCTTGAACTGCGTGTGTTTGCCATGGCCAGTGTCTGTGACTGAGACGACAGCAGTGCAGCAATCACCACCACAGCTTGTCCAGCTCGACAGTCTTGAGGGATGAACAGCTCATTCACTTGCTCTGGGCTGTACAACAGTGGCATCACCCTTGCAAAGTGTCAAATGCACTTGAATGCGGCTGAATGGTGTTTTACACATGGTGAATACGGGCAGCTTAACTTGATGAGTCAAGGCGTGTATGGCGCCATTGTATGTGATATGCTGTCCTGAGCTGGAGCTAAATTGAGCTGCAGAGCCAGGTTGACTATTTTCAATGTGCAGTGAGAGGTCCATTGATGATGATGACATAGTAGGTGCACTGGCGGTACCATCTAGCATTCTTTTGGGTGGCCATATTGGAACCAAAACACTTGAATTGGGTTCACAGTGGCATGCATCTGGGCAGGGCTGGGCATGCCATATGCCAGTGGACCTTCTACAACAATGTATCTGGTCACATATGTAGTAGGCCTCTAGTATGCATCTAGTGGGCCTATAGTATACTGCGTATGTTGAACATGTTATGTGACACTACTGAACTATGATTGTCAGGTCACGGCATCAAATGACGATGTTACAGGTTGCTGTCACACATACAAGGTAACACTGAACACCTACGAGAAGCACCCAGTGATGCCAGTGATGCCTTTCCGAATTACCGAATTACCAAATTACCAAAGTAGGGCCACTGGCCCACCCGTAAAGGAGCCAAACAAGGCTCATGGGGTCCACAAAACTCAAAAGAAGACCATCAACCGAAAGAAGCCGCAACCTCAACAAGCTCAGAGAGCTCAGAACTCAGAAAGGAGCCAAACAAGGCTCATGGGGTTCAAAATGTCTCTCCACAACCAAAGGGGGGAAAGGGAGGCAGAGCATGCACACACAAGCAGCCAACATACAACACAGCCTAGCAGTGAATCCATGCGAAAGGGCACAACATCTGGTAGCAGCATAGGTGGCAATTTCAGGCGGCGCGCACAGCTGGGTGGCGGCCGACACTCGGCTCCAGCAGCGCACCGCGCACGTGGTTGAGCGACTGCTTAGAGACCCATGTTATCAGGAGACACAAGGCCATGCATGCTGTGGCGAAACACACTGCACTGAATGCTAGTGCCGTCTCCTTTCACACTGCCAGTCATCAATACGTCGAGTGAAGCAATGGCGGTCACTATTACAATGAAGATGTTTTTGGCCGTTCTTGTGCGTTGTGCTTCTGAGCACGTCAGTACGTGACAAAATGGGTACTTGAGCACGACATTCATCACATGCATGCCGTACCCTGCATTGGGCCTACGTGTTCAGCCGTTGTACCATCCTGTTCGACACCAACTCCGGCTGCGCAGACAGCAGCTGCCACACCAACAGGCTGATTGCCAGGGCAGCCAACACAGTAGATCATAATCACATGCCATAAGCGCACATGAACGATGTAAATGCTACACGTAAAGTACACATCAGTTGGGGCAGTGCCCCCCTACCCATGTTACTACGCAGACATCTTATTGCCAGCAAAGCCGTGCAGTGCTGCCTTGTCAGGTGACTGTGACACGGCAGCGTGCTCACCGCCAAACGCAGTGCAGTAGGGGACACATACTGACCCTGAGAACCAGACTGAGAACTAGATTGCGGAAGGGTAAACCTTCCGCACATGTGTACACCGCTGATGCACATGTGATACAGCAGATGACAACATACTGCTGGTGTGCAATACAGGGCCAAGTATGTCCCACAGGGAGACAGTACTGCACACAGCCCCCTCCCCCAAAGAAAATAACATTTGTGACACCCATGTACACCCACACCAACTGTGTTTCATGCATCCCTGTACTATGCTTTGACACGCTTTGTACAACTCGACGTGCCTTATCCTGCTTGCAGCCTGTTCCACTCCGCTGCCCAGGTATTGCTGGCCCTGCCAGGGACATCCCCACGCATGTTCCACGCTGACCCCCTCAACCAGCGTCTCCCCAGCCGCCGCATCACTCCTTGTGGATGAGGCCTGCCAGGGCTGCCGCCAGCGCGCCGCCCGCCAGCTGCCCCGCCACGTACACCGCCACGGTGCGCGCGCCCATGCCAAACACGATGGCGGGGCCCAGCGCACGAGCAGGGTTGATCACGCAGCCAGAGTAGGAGCCACCTGCACAGCCATCAAGCAGAGACACAACAGCAGCAGCAGCAGCAGCAGCAGCAGCTTGTTGGCATGAAGCTGTTACTGTGGCAAGCACAGCTGACACAGCCAGCTGCAACGTATTGCAGCCCAGGTGGGACAACAAAAACCCGCCAGGCTGCTGTGGTCAGAGGAGAAGCAGCAGCTGGGATGCAAGCATTTGCTGACACAGCGCTGTCACAGCTGCCTTGGCTGGTGCGGGCAGGCGGGTGCGCTGAGGGAGCCAGGCGTGTCTGCCACAGCACGGCCCAGCACACAGCTCACAAGAACAGAACGCTTGCTGCTGCGCCGTCACCATGCCCTTGGCAGCCGGTACCACCAACCTGCCATGATGGCGCACATCACGAACGCAGCGATGCCGACCGGCGCGGCCGCCCTGAACGCGCTGCCGGCCACAGCGCAGCCGTACACCACCAGGCCCAGGCCGGCAGTCAGCAGCGCCTCCCAGGCAAACAGCGTGCCGCTGCTCAGCCCCGCAGCGGGCGCGTAGGTGCCTGGCGCGCCCGCGCCCTGGCCCACCCACACCCCCGGGATGAGCACCGTGCACAGCAGCGCACCCAGCACGCAGCCAGCAACCTGCAGCGGGAGAGCAGGCGCCACACGGGCTTGTGGGAGCAAGCGCTTCAGCAACGGTGACCATGACATCACTGTTGCTACAGCTGCAGAGATGGCTGGCGCGATGCGCTGTGCGTGCCGAGTGTGTGCGCTGCGTGGGGCGCCATGCCGCAGGTCACGACCAAAAAGCAGCTGGGCAGCTGCACTGCACTGCTGCTGCAGCCACATAGAAGGACGGCGCAGTTTGCTGCACAATACATATGTGCAGACACACCACAATGTGCGAGCTGGGCAATTGATGGTGCGGGTGCCACTGACCATCAAGCTGGCCACCAACTGACTGCATGCCTGCTGCTGTCCCGTGTGGTATGAGCTGATACACGGCTGCATGGTGAACGCCAGCTCCACCTGGCCCTGTGGATCACACAATGCAACAAGGGGTTTGGCTGCACGCGCATGCAGCTCAGCTTAGCCCGGCTAACAGCCAGCAGCAGTACAGAATCAGCAGCCCTGCCAGCTCAGTCTTGCAGCATGCTTCGTGCCAGCCACCAGCCGCACCTGTGCCGCCATGTACGCGATGGCCTTGCCGCCGCTCATCCTGCCCCTGAGCAGCAGCATGAGGCTGACCGCAGGGTTGAGGTGCGCACCAGACGCGCCACCAAAGGCAAAGACTGCAGCAGAACAGCAGCAGCAGCAGCAGCAGGTGGTGATTACGGTACAACCACAAGCTGTGTTGCACTGCTTTGTACTAATTTCCTCGTTTTTTGGCTGGAGCCAAGTAACCGAGTAACCAAGCAGGGACTTGAGCGCCAGCTGTCAGACCAGCACCATGCCGCCAGCCGAGAGCCGGCAAGGGAGCATTCTGGCAGGAATCACTGGGGCTGCGCAGACGCTATGGCTGCTGTGTATGCATATGATCTTGCATGCCTGGATTCAGCAAAGCTGCATGAAGTAGCAGGGAAGCACGTCGCTTGCATTTTGCAGCACACGACTGAGAAGGAAACAAAAGTCCAAGCTGTGGTTGCAGCACCCACTCATGGCCATCACAGCCAGGCCGTTGGCTTGCGCTGCCAGCGCAGCAGGCGCAGTGCTGCCAAAGAACTGCAGAAAGGTGCTGCCTGTGAACTCTGCTGCGAGCTCGGCAGCGGTGGCACCACTGCAGCGCAAGAGACGCAGGAGGCGCACAATACAGCTGATGAACACGAGATGATGCTGCAGCATATGCAGGCATACATTGGTGGTTGTCGCAGCATTGCAGCAACAGCACCATTATGAGAGTAGCAGCAGCAGCAGCAGCAGCAGCAGCAGCTTGAGGAGGCGTGTAGGCAGTTGACCTGCCCTGCCACATGCGCACCTGCTGTGCATTACTATGTCAGTGCGCTTAACAGCCTTTGAAGCTGCCATGCCATGTACAGGACCTGTCCTGGGGACAACACGGAGAACTCGGTTGTGTGCAGGCACACAGGCAACACGCTGGCAGCAGGATATCGCCATTTTTTAAGAACAGCTCAGACAAAGGGCAGGTGTATTAGAAAAACACCTTGGTGCTCATGCAATGCCGTTTTGGAAGCTGTTCAGCGCATTTGATAGCTTGCAGGTGCAGCGCGGTAACACCTGTCGGTCGCGTTGGCATGTCAATCGCATCTATACCCTGGTTATAGAGATGGTTTTCTGCACAACGTTATGGTAAGAGCCTGGTTTCACTGGAAGCAAGTTTTCAGCTGCAAAATTAAGCGACACCAAGCGGAAGTCCGAGGAGGCCTAGGGCCCCTCTCCAAATCTAGAGCACTGCTAGAGACCTGGCAGGTCTGCTCATCCCTGCACGGTGCAGGGCCGGGGCCAGCTGGACAGCATAGCCATGACTGTGCAGCGGAGAAATCCTGAAGCAGTAATGCTTACACTGGTAAGCACATGTAGCAGGCAGCTGGCCATCACATGTGATGTAGTATATACGTAGCTGAAAGCTTTCAGCCTTAAGGCAGCTGCATTATAGACCACTCCACTGCAGCTGCATTATTGATTGCCCATAGTATGCAACAAACTCAGTGACTGAGTTATTGTACGGGCACGTTGGGCGACATACCTGATGCACTGATCGGTCTGCACTGCCTTGAGGAGTCTGATATGAGCTGTGTGCATGAGGCTTTTCAGTCTTGGTTGTATCAGCAGTGGCATGATTTACCCACCGATCCCAGAGTTGCTGGTTCTGATGCTGTCATGCATTCTACGTACGAGAGCTGGTTTGCATGCACATCATTTGATGAGCTGGACATGACAAAGCCGTCTAGCTGGTGTCCAGACTATGTGCACAACACTGCTGGCCTCAACAAAGTACACCTGTCGTCACTGATGCGTTTTTGTCTGGGTGCACATGACTTGCGCATGGCTACTGGTCGGTGGGAGAGGGCTGGCAACTCCTTGCTACCTAGACATCAGCGGCTTTGCACCCAATGCGCTGCTGGCCAGGTTGAGGATGAGTTCCACGTGGTATTTGAGTGTGATGCTTACGAGCTAGTCCGGGAGCGTTTTTGGTGTCTCATTGATGAGTTCGGTGGTTGGTAGAACCCGGATGCCTTAGCAAACCCGCGCGGGCGATGTCTGGCAAGCTTTATGCGGCAAAGACAGAGTAGGGTTGCTGCTTTCATCCAGAGTTGCTTACTGGTACGTAGCAATCCAGAGTTGGCGCATTTGTTGCTTCCCAGTGATGGCATTACTAGTAGTGCTTCTGAAGTTACTGATTCTCTGAGTTCTGAGCTCTTTGAGCTTGTTAAGGTTGTGGTTTCTTTCGGTTGATGGTCTTCTTTTGAGTTTTGTGGACCCCATGAGCCTTGTTTGGCTCCTTTGCGGGTGGGTCAGTGGCCCTACTTTGGTAATTCGGTAATTCGGTGAGAAACTGCATAAAAATCCACTGCTGCACTACAGCAGTGAACTTCTTGCGGCAGGTATGGCATGCACTGCATCTAAACCGTTTAGTCCGACTGGGCTGGCAGACCCACACGCCGCGCGCGCCGGCTGCCACCCCGGGGGAGGGGGGGGGGGGCGCTTGCAAGCACTGCTGGCTTTGCAGCCTTTCTGCAAAATATAATATGTACTTGCGCCAGGAGGTCGAAGGCATGCTCCTGAGAAGCCACTTTTCAGGATAGGCTGTCTGTGTGACAGGTCAGCAGGCGGGGCACAGTCGGACAATAATGTCACACACCGGAGCAGCTGCACAGCAAAACCACGGCAGCCGCAACAGCCCAACGCGGTAAACAGCTGGATCGCAGCATGCAACAAGCTGCAGCAAGAACGAACGGTGCAAGCACAGCCCCATCACCACCATCATCATCATCATCATCATGTTGCCCATTCAAGCTATAGCATCAACGCCATCGGCAGCATGTGTGAAGATCAGCCACCGACCCCTATGGCGCCAAGCACGCACGCCGCACAGTGACAGTAAGCTTGCCACATCTGTACACCAGTGTTCATGTCAGATCCTTGATGACGATAACGTCATCAAGGTGTGTAATGTTGGATTTTTTGCAAGCAACTTGCTCATACTGTCCAAGATTGTGACTGGACCCATATGTAACCTGGCCCGACTCGAGCGAGCCTTGTCTGGCGAGCCTTGTACTCGGCGAGCCTTGTTTGGCTCCTTAGTGCGTGGGCCGGTGGCCCTACTATGGTAATATGGTAATGGTAATATGGAAACTACTCTCTCTCTATCTTTCTCCACAAATTGCGGCCAGCATCGTTTTGATAACGCTTGCGTGGGTATCATGCCATGGCCTAGTCAGTGCACTGACACAGTTACGTGACCGCCAGCCTGCTTATCATGCGCCTCACAAAAGCCTCCTCAGCTCACCTATGGCACTTCGTACCATCAGGTGTGTGCATAATAGTACAGACAGCGTCGCAAAATCTCTAGAGGCTGATCAGGAATGATCACCCACTGGCCAGCTTCATGACATTTGCCACCCCTATGGACTACAATGCATTGTAGTGCACCAAACCCGGTTCACTGGATTATGGAAATACCGAAGTAGGGCCACTGGCCCACCCGCAAAGGACCCAAACATGGCTCATGGGGTCCACAAAAACCTGAGGATCCTCCGGAGACCATCAACCAAAAGAAACCGCAACCTCAACAATCTCAAGGAGCTCAGAACCAGAGAGTCAGTCAAAAGCACTACTAGTGATACAATCACTGGAAGCAACAAATGTGCGAATTCTGGATCGTTGCGTACTAGCACGCAAATCTGGATGAAGCAGCAACACTACTCTATGTTGCTGCATAAAGACACACCCAAACCCCATGTGCATGAAGAGTGCTCAAGCAGTCCTGCGGTGTTGCCCTCAACCAGAGAAAACCTGCACTAGTATGGTGCATCCACGCCCCAAACATTGGTTACTGTTTCATCTCCGCGCATCTGCATTGTCACAATGCCGAGCAAAACCCCAAAGAAAGTCACAAGCTGCCCTGGCAGGCGCATGTTGGCTGCGTTGCTGTACGCCATGTGGCTGGCGGTTTTGAGACAGCCCTACACCATTGTGCCGCTAGTTGCAGCAGGCCTGCATGCTGCTGGCAATGCGCAGGGTCGTTGCAATCAGATGCATGTACTTGATGCACACACATAGCTGCATGTCTGACTGTTTCTGTCCCGCCTGTTTGCTTGCTGTGATGATGATGTTCCTGTTGCTGCTGACACTGCACTTGCAACAGTCTGGTCATGGGTGCTGTGCCTTCGCTGGTCCTCTTCTTTGGCAGCATGTTGCTGCCTGACACACCCAACAGCCTGGTGCAGCGCGGCCAGGAGGAGGAGGGTGCTGCAGAAGATCCGCGGCACCGACAACGTCGACACAGAGTTTGATGACATCTGTGAGGCGGTGCGCGTGAGTGCGTCAGTCAAAAACCCCTGGCGCACCATCACCCGCCGCCGCTACTGGCCACAGCTGGTCATCTCTGTGCTGGTGCCGATCTTCCAGCAGTTAACTGGAATCAATGCCATAATGTTTTATGCCCCCCAGCTATTCCAGGCGGCTGGACACAGCGCAGAAAGTGCACTGCTGTCCACAATCATCACTGGTGCGGTCAACGTTGGGTCGACGTTTGTGGCCATCATCCTCGTGGACCGTGTCGGCCGCAGGGTGAGCTTGCTGAGCAATGCAGGATGCGGATTTAGGCTGTTTGGCAACGTATGCGATAACTGCAACGTCACGCATGCTGCAGCAAGTGCCGTTTAAGCTGTTGCAGTGTCAGCAGTGATTTTACAGCAGCAGCTCACAGCGGCTGTGGCATCTTACAGAGCTGCACCGCCTACTGCATCACGGGTAGTACTGCAGCCACACCCACAGCAGCTGTAAGCCAAGCCTGATGCCTCTGGTGACTGCCTGCTTCCCTGCACTGCAGGCGCTGTTCATCCAAGGGGGCATCCAGATGCTCGTCTGCGAGGTGGTGGCGGGCCTCCTCATCATGAGGAATTTGAAGGCCTCAGGCAATGATGCCCTGGCCAGCGGCATCATTGCGCTGCTGTGCCTCTACGTGGCGGGCTTTGCCTGGTCCTGGGGGCCCCTGGGGTGGCTGGTGCCCACGGAGATCCAGCCCCTGGAGACACGGGCAGCAGGCACCGGCATTAACACTTTCTTCAATTTCCTGTGAGTGGAGGGCCTGGGCTGCCAGGCAGTGCAAAGGATGCAACATTTTACGTATGCATGCCGCTTGTATGTATCCTATATATATAGGATATATATAATATATATATTAAAAGAATAGGGTGGAACCCTGGTTGGGACAAGCCAGGCAGCTGCAAGCCACAGGCACCCTATCAATGTATTGATGTAAGTTAGTAAAGTCGTTTGCGGAAGCTTGAGGGCAAGTGGCTGCCCCTGTTCGGAGAAAAGGCTGGCTTAGGCCCTTGCAAGGACTTTTTCTCCCAAACGGCGCAATGAAACCCCATGTCCTCCCCCCCTAAAACGATTTGTCTTGCGATAATCTATAACCCCGGCGAGCGTCGACGGCATCAGGGGGCGCATGACGATGTCAACAAGAGTGAGGTTGGCGAGTTGTGTGAGAGTGTCATGCTCAGAGTGTGCAGTATCAGACCGCAAAAGGTTCAACACCAACACATTTGAACACTCTCAAGCGTTCTCAATAATCTTTCAAAACTCGCAAGCACCTGAGCTGGCAGCAGCATGCAGCCACGCGTTGTTGCATGGACCTTACGCCAGGAACACAACAGCAGCAACACAATGATCGACAACAACAGAGGCAATCCACCGATGAGGCGCGGTTCGATGCAGGTGACAACTGGTGTTAACAGAGCAACAGCTGGCAATCAGTCAGGTACAGCCTCTGATGGGGGGATCTTCGCGTGCTGCTGCAGAACCTCTTTCGCCAGTTCCGGATTCAATCGGGGGCGGAGTTACCTCAGCGGAGGCAGCAGGAGCCGCAACTTTCCTCACACTGCAGCAGCAGTTTGTGCAACGCATGCAGTCCAAACCACCACCAGACCCCTTGCTTGCAGCAGCTGCAGAACGGCGACGTGCTGATGCAGCCAGGGGTTTGATGGGGATGCAGAACAGCGGGAGTACTTTAGGTGCTGACAGCATTGCAGATGATGGGCAAGGGGGAATGTACCCAACTGAGTTTCTCAATAGCTTGAACTTCTCTGGGATGCCACCTCACAAGCTGGTGTTGCGTGTGGGGTGCCCAATAATTTTGTTGAGAAACTTGACAGGTGGCCTTGCCAACGGCACGCGGTTGATTGTCAAAACGGTTGGGGGATCGTGTGATTGAGGTTGAGGTGGCAACCGGCGGGGCCGATGGCGCTGATGCTATGGCTTGAATGGGTTATACGATGATGATGATGAGGCTGAGGTGGGCAGCCGGTCCTGCAAAGGGCGAGGGTGTGTGCATACCTCGCCTTGCCATCACACCCTCAGACACAAGCATGCCGTTCACTTTGCGAAGGCTGTAGTTCCCTGTTAGGCCTGCTTTTGCTATGACCGTAAATAGGACTCAAGGCCAGATCTTGAGGATGGTGGGGTTGTACTTGCCCAAGGCTGTGTTCAGCCGTGGGCAGTTGTATGTTGCACTGTCCCGTGTTGGCTGTAGGCAAGCGGAGCGTGTGTTGGTGGAAGGGGGTTGGGTGAACGAGGGGGAAATTGACGAAATGCCTGAAGGATTGTACACTGTCAATGTGATTTATCGTGAAGTTCTGTGAAGTAAGGCCCAACCACTGATGTGGGGATGCCTTTAGTGACAGTTAGATACATATCCTATTACATATGTTGTGGTTTGTTAGCAGTGCATGGGCCCAACCGCTGAAGTGGGGATGCCCTCCACCAATGTAACCTATCTGACACCAAAGGTGCCCGGGGGGCCGGGGGGTCCGTGGCATCATGCCACGGGTTTACACTAGTATGTAATATAAGACTGGCAGTAGCAGCCGCCACAGTCACACAGATCTTGCCCTACCAGTGGTAAAAAGGCTCAGGCGTGGGAACGTCCAGCAAGCTACCTTAGTACGCTGAAGCAGGTCGGTGCAGCATCCTGCTTGCAGCAACAGCAGCAGCAGTCGCTCTGCACTGCACTGCACGCCAAACTGCGCAGAGAGCAAGCAGCAACCCAGTGCTCACCTTCTTCTTGTTTCTTCTTGTTTGCAACCCAAAGAAAAGGCATGACAACAATGCCCAGCTGTGTCAATGCCACCTGACGTGGCTCCCAACTTATCGCTCCCTTTCTGCTGCTTCACTCCGCTTGCCCTGCAGCTTCACCTTCTTTATTGGTCAGCTGTTCCTCACGCTGCTGTGTGCGCTGAAGTGGGGCACCTTCCTTTTCTTTGGCGGCTTTGTACTGCTGATTACACTGTTTGTCATCCTGTGCATCCCAGAGACAAAGGGTGTGCCGATTGAGGAGCTGAGCGAAACCATTGTCCACAAGCACTGGCTGTGGAGCCGCATTGTGGCAGGGGCGCCCATTGAAGAGTTGGAGCCTGGCATGGACGCGCTGGCAGCAAAGCACAAGGGCCTGGCCAAGGTGGTGTGAGCTCGTGTGGCTTGATGGGCGGCGGGGGCCTGCACTGGGCCATCAGCGGTGGCTTGTATGATTCGTTTATTCTAGATCCATGTATGTACTGCACACATATTTTTAATCATGTTGTTTGCGGTGTGCTTGCAAGGACACCGCACACAACATGACCAAAAGTATGTGTGCATTACATACATGGATCTAGAAAAAACGAATCATACAAGCCACCGCTGATGCCCCAGTGCAGGCCCAATTGGGCACACTTACGAGAAGGAAGCAGCTTCGTTAGTCAGCTTCAAGCTTCCTCTTGGGAAGGGTGCTCTGACTGCCCTTGGATCCTGTCACACCCCTTGTAGCAGAGGGGTAGATGATGGAAGTTAGTGAATGTAAAACGACAGAAATGCTCTACATGCCTCAGAGGGATGTCTATGTGCTAAGCTTCCACTAACTTCCACCATATTGCAAAAAGGGTGGGAAATCAGCGTAAGTTGGGAGTTAAATTTCAGTGGGCAGGGTAGCAACCGGGGAAGTTGGGAGCCAGTGGGATATAGTGGTAAGGCTAAAGCAGGAAGTCAGTGCAAACAGCCACGGACTTGGGGGAGTTAGCTGCTCAAGACATGGATTGGGCACCTGTAACTGCCAGAGGTCCCCTGGGCCCCTCCTTGGGGTGTCTGCATGGTGTACTGTGGCAACTAGGCTTAAAAGCAAGCTCATCATGCGCTGTGCCATGAGTCACCTGCAGCGTGGGTGAGACACAAAGGTCTGGGCCCCGGGCATGCAAGCTGTATGCATTCACCAGTTTGCTTGCAGGCAACTGTTTGCAAGCTTCCTACAAATGATGCAGTTCCTCTGTCGATTTGCACAGATGTATGATATGAATACGACAGCGTTGAAACAATGTAACTGATATGATGACCTTGATAGGGGTTCGAGCTGCCAATATAGTGTTACAGTGATAGGTCACAAATAGTGTAACAGATAATAGGTCACAAACACCCCACAGCAGCACAAGTAGGTGCACGTGCTCTGCACACGATGCATGCCATCAAGCTGCCCTCCACGTTTAAGACCAGCAGCTGCCGCACCTGCCAGCAGCTGCCGCACCGTCGGGTTTAGGGAGGCCGTACTTGACCTGCAGGTCCGACGCATCCAGAGGCACGCCTGGCTGCATTGCCAATATCACCGCCGTCATGCTGGGCTTTTGAGCCATCAAAGACGGCCTGAGGCAGACGTGACAACAAAACAACATGCACTTGTGTCTGTGGTAGTGCCTGCTCAACAGATCCTAAAGCCGTTTCCTGTTCTGAACACTACATAACAGGTGACATGCATATGCATTGTGAGCATGCAAAGGCCAGCCGCTGAGGCCGCACGGCACAGTTGCCGCCCCATAGCCACACGAGTGGTGGAGTGTACTGCTACTGCACAACACAGGTCACAATACATTCATACCTTCTGTTGTGCATGCGCCAACTCGTCATAAGCGGCCTTCAGCTAACGCACTGTTAAACGTCACTGCAACATCACCTGCTGAGTTGCGCTGCTGGGCCAATGTACCGCAGATGCACACTAGTACACACGTTACACTAGAACCTCACACACCCTGACAGCTGCCGCCATGATGAAGGGGTATTAGAGCGTGTGTGCAAAAATCAAGTTGCCAGGCTTTCTACGATGTGTTTGTGTATCAATTGGGTGGGCGGCACTGGTGTGTGCTGCAACTTGCAGCAAGCTTGGAAGTTGGTGCATCTTGTGTTCGCATATTTTGTAACATGTACATGCTGATGGCTACAACTGGATTGGTAACATGATGATGATGACGGTGGTGATGGACATGTCCATCTTCAAGTATAGCCAATTGATATTATAATCAGCGGCAATGCCTCCACGGTGCCACTGCGTCGCATGCTTTGCGCATAGGCAGTTGCCGTCAATTAAGCCGGTGGTGAGAGTAGCCTGTGCCCTGGAAATGATGTCAGATAACACTAGTGGCTTGGCAACTACTAACTTCCTGGCTTGTGTCACTAACTTCCCCTAAATTCCTGGAATGAAGCTTTTAGCAGGAAGTCAGGAGGTAAAATTTACTGGGAGAGCCCAGAATTATGGAAGTTGGGAGTCAGCAGAAGTTTATTTTTCCACTATGTTGATTTGGCCCCTTTAGACCACGTACAACACAGCTGTGCAAGCAGAATCACTAACTTCCACTGTTTACCCCTCCGCTACAAGGGGTGTGACAGGAGTGAAGGGGAGTCAACACCCCCTTCTTGATGCCTCTGATTTGAGCAATGTACAGATTGCTTTCCAAGCATGGTTGTACCAGCAGTGGCAAGACTTGCCAGCCCACCCCAGAGTGGCTGGGTCTGATACTGTCATGCACTCTACCTATGAGAACTGGTTTGCATGCTCCCCTTTTGATGAGCTTGAGGTGACGAAACCATTGAGTTGGTGTCCAGATTATGTGCACAACACAGCTGGCTTAAACAAGATGCACCTGTCATCTTTGATGCGTTTTCGTCTGGGTGCGCATGACTTGCGTGTGGCTACTGGTCGGTGGGAGAGGGCTGATAACTCTCTACTACCCAGGCAACAGCGACTGTGCTCTCGGTGCGGTGCTGGCCAAGTTGAGAATGAGTTTCACTTTGTATTTGAATGTGACGCATATCAGGTTGCTCGTGATCGCTTCTGGCGGCTATCTGCTGATTTTGGAGGGTGGCAGAGCCCAGCTGCTGCTGTGAGCCCTCTTGGACGGTGTCTGGCTGACTTTATGCAGCAGAGGCAGAGTAGTGTTGCTGCTTTCATCTACTATTGTCTCCTGGTTAGAAATGATCCGGCTATGGCGCATGCTGTGCTCCCAAGTGACACTAGCGCCTCAGAGACAGAATCTTCCGAACTTGTTGAGGCCTCAGATTAGTTGGTTGGATTGGTACTCCTTGGCTGTTGTGGGACCCCATGAGCCTTGTTTGGCTCCTTAGTGGGTGGGCCTGTGGCCCTACTTTGGTATTTGGTATTTGGTATGGTAATCAGGTCAGTCAAACCGTTGTTACACTAGTGCACTACTACTGTCAGAATCTAGCAATACTGTCCTAAAACAGCACTTCAGTGTTGCAGTAGTGCCTGTCATGCATGCCTTGGCGCTAATCTGTCAAGCGCTAATACGTCAGTGCATCACATACATGGACCAAGACAAAACGAATCATACAAGCCACCGCTGAAAGCCCAGCGCTGGCCCTGCCGCCCATCAAGCGCCACACTCGCTCACACCACCTTGGCCAGGCCCTGGTGCGTTGATGCCAGCGCGTCCATGCCAGAATCCATCTCTTCAAAGGGCGCCCCTGCCACGACGCGGCTCCAACGCCAGCTGGCTTTATGTATCCTGTGCATCCCAGAGACAAAGGGCGTGTCGATTGAGGAGCTGAGTGAAACTATTGTCCACAAGCATTGCAGTGTTTGTGGACAATTAAATCATTGAGCTCTTCAATCGGCAAACCCTCTGTCTTTGGGATGTAAAAGAACGGATTTAACGGCTCCTGGGCTCCAGGTAAATGCAAAACGTCATACCTTCAAAGCAATGCTTGACCAGGAGCGGCCCGCTCAAGCTCTCCTGGTGCTCCGAGTGTGCTGCCATGCAGGCAAGCTGGCCAGCATCAAAGCATCATCTTCATACGCACCTGTACCGCAAACCAGGAGACAACAAAACCAGGATGTACAGGATGACAACAAAAGTGTCATCAGCAGCACGAAGCCGCCACAGAAGAGGAAGTGCCCCACTTGATCGCACACAGCAGCGTGAAAAACATCTGCGCAAATCATAGCGCAGATGTTCCTCACGCTACTGTGTGCGCTCGAGTGGGGCACCTTCCTCTTCTAAGAAGGTGAAGCTGCAGGGCAAGCGGAGTGATGCAGCAGGAAGGGAGCAATGAGTTGAGAACCACGACAAGGTGGCATCGACACAGCTGGGCAGTATTGTACTAGGACGAGTTTTTCAATGGCTCCTGGGCTCCAGGTAAATGCAAAAACTGCGTACCGCAAGCAATGCTGGACCAGGAGACCCCCGCCCAAGTTAATGTCCTGCCCTTTCTTTGGGTTGCAAATAAGAAGAAGGTGAGCACTGGGTTGCTGCTTGCGCAGTTTGGCGTGCAGTGCAGTGCAGTGCGGCTGCTGCTGCTGGCAGTAGTGCTGCAGGCGATTGCTGCTGCTGCTGCTGCTGCTGCTGCTGCTGCTGCTGCTGCTGCTGCTGCTGCTGCAAGCAGGATGCTGCACTGACCTGCTTCAGCGTACTAAGGTAGCTTGCTGGGCGTTTCAAAGCCTGTGCCTTTTTGCCGCTGGTAGCGTACTGTTGTTGCTGCTGCTACCAGTTCCATGTTCAACATACACAGAAGCTGCCTGCATACATAGCATTCCCAGCATTGCCTGGCAGCCCAGGCCCTCCACTCACAGGAAGTTGAAGAATGTGTTTATGGCCGTGCCTGCTGCCCGTTCCAGGGGATGGATCTCCGTGGGCACCAGCCAGCCCAGGGGGCCCCAGGACCAGGCAAAGCCCGCCACGTAGAGGCACAGCAGCGCAATGATGCCGCTGGCCAGGGCATCATTGCCTGGGGCCTCAAAATTCCTCATGATGAGGAGGCCCAGCCACCACCTCGCAGACGAGCATCTGGATGCCCCCCTGGATGAACAGCGCCTGCAGTGTGGGAGAGCGAGCAGTCACCAGAGGCATGAAGGCTTGGCTTACAGCTGCTGTGGGCGTGGCTGCATCTATAGCCGGGCGGCACGAGACGTTGCAGCTCTGTAAGTACTGCAACAGCTGCAAGCTGCTGCTTTCTACTGCTGACGCTGTAGCTTATACGGCACTTGCTGCAGCACATGTAATGCTGATGTGACGCTGCAGATATCGTAGCTGAGCAGACCCACCCCAGTATGATGCCGAACACCTCAGACTGTCGCAGAGACTGCCAGCAAGCTTGCCCTCCATCTTACATGGTCCACCAGGATGATGGCCACAAACGTGCACCCAACTGTCACTGCAACAGTGATCAAGGTGGACAGCAGGCACAGCATGCACTGTAGCCCGCCACCTACAGCAGCTGTGGTGCGTGAAACATTACTGCATCAATGCCCGTCAGCTGCTGGAAGGTTGGCAACAGGATGCAGATGATCACCTGGGGCCAGTAGCGGCGGCCGGTGATGGTGTGCCAAGGGATCTTGATTGACACACTAATGCGCACCGCCTCGCAGATGCCATCAAGAGTTTGATGGCATCTGCCAGGCGGTGCGCATCAGTGCATCAGTCAAGAACCCCTGGCGCACCATCACCCGCCGCCGCTACTGGCCCCAGCTGGTCATCTGCATCCTGGTGCCCGTCTTCCAGCAGCTGACAGGCGTTGGCGCATCAGCCAAGGCAGCAGCATGCTGGTACACGCCCAGCAGCCTGCTGCAGCGCGGCGGGCCGGAGGACGGGAGCAAGCTGCTGCAGGGGATGACATGCAAAGCCACATCACCTGTGGCCAGGCTGTGCACATGAATTGCCAGCAGCAACAGGAACGACACCAAACCACAGGCAAACAGGCAGGACAGCGGTGGTCAGCCACCCAGCTGGATGTATCATCGGGCGCATGCACTGTGCAGCAAAGCGTGCATTGCCAGGCACTAGTCAGCAGCATGCAAGCCTGCTGCACAACTGGGAGTGGAAAGGCGTGATGCTGTCTGCCTGCGCTCCACTCCGACCTGGGCCCGGCTGTGCTGCCCTACCCTTCAGATCCAGCTCATGCCGGCCGCCAGCCCCATGGCGTACACCACTGCCGCCGACATGCACCTGCCGCAGCCTTTGCAGCATAGACCCATGAGGCACCCTGGCCTGGCCACTCACCAACGCTGCTACCGCTGCCAGGCCGCCCCGCTCTACTTGTCCGAGATGGCACCCTGCAACATACTTGGTGCGCTGAACATCACGTCTAAGCTGGCGGCGATGATGTGCAGCATCATCACCGCCAGCAAGCACGTAATGTTCAGCGTACCACGCATGTTGTAGGGTGCCACCTCGGACAAGTAGAGCGGGGCGGCCTGGCAGCGGTAGCAGCGGCAACATTGTCAAGAGCAGCGGCTGCTGAGCTCCACAACAGGGTGCTGCTGTTCCCTGCAGCAGCCACGGCTGCTAGCATAAGCCAGCAGCTGACAAGCATTGTATGTGCATATGCTCGGCAGCACAAATGCAATTCACCAACCTGCAACTGCGCCTTGCAGCTCACCTGTGTAGCAAAGCCAACTCCGACTCCCGGCATGAGGCGCCCCAGCACCAGCATGGACATGTTGATGGCCAGCGTGACGAGCACTGTGCCGTCACGCTGGCCATCAACATGTCCATGCTGGTGCTGGGGCGCCTCATGCCGGGAGTCGGAGTTGTCACGCTGGCCAAAAACATGTATGCTGGGGCTAGGGCACCCCGTGCTGGGCTGCAACCGGGGTCGCCTTGCGCCCAAAGCGCCTTCAAGTGTGGCTGCCCACCATGGCGGCTGCTGCCCGCGACAGGAACAGATAGAATGTGAACAGCTGAAGCAGGTGTTCATTGAACCTGCAGAACGCGTCGTTGCGCGACACATGCTGCAAGGGAGGACACAAGCGCAGACACGTAGGCAGGCATAAGTGTGCAGCAGCAGAAGAAGCAGCCTAAGTGCCGGTGAGGCTGTCGCGCCACCAGCATGCTAGCCCCAGCAGCAGATTGCAACCGCATTCAACAGGTGTGGCTGACACCAACATGGCTCTGTGTGGATGTGCAGCTGAACTGCGGTATGGTCGAGGCATACTTTGCACCCGCTTGCAGGAGTCAGCAAAATGTGGCAGCTGCATGGCATGCAACACCTTCACAAGCACCAAGGGCTGTGGTAAAGTTTCACACCTGAAGCAGCGATATGCTCACGTGTTCAACAAGCCTGGACTCATCGCTTGAGTAGGAGGTCACACCACCAGTGATACCTGCAGGCAGACACAACAGCAGCAGCAGCAGCAGCAGCAGCAGCAGCAGCAGCAGCAGCAGCAGCAGCAGGGCATAATGAGCACCGACTAGAGCTTCCACGTCCCATACACCCTATGAGCTGTACTTAGCCTGCATACCTGCAGCAGTAATGGCCTATCCTGACCATGCAGGCACACGCACATGCGAGCTTCAGAGCGATTGCATGTGCAGCTCAAGATCAACAAACAGGCAGTATCGCTGTCAGCAGCCGGTACTGAGAGCCTCCACACCCTCACCATTGTCAAAGCCGGAGGCCAGGCCGCCTGGGGCTGCCACCAGGACAACGCGGATAATAACAGGGGTGGCCCGCCCGTGTACAGCTTGGCGCGCTCTGCATCACAAAACAACAGCAGAGCCACCACGGGGTGCGGCGCAGTTGCTGCCGTGAAGCTCACAGCTGGACACGGGGCGCTCCACGCTTGCTGTAGTCTTGATTTGCACATCAAGCTGTGTTTTGGCTAGAGTTGCACTGCCTCGGCTGAAGGAGGGAGGGGGGTGAACCAATACTGCAAGCGTCATCATATGCGGGCCCGTGAATTGCCAGTGCGGGCTGCTGTCAACAGGACCAGCCGTGGTGCTAGTTGTCACTGTCTACAAGCAGACTGCAGGTGGTCGTGTGGCATGCTCAGTTGTAAAGAAGA
The DNA here is from genome assembly GCA_014080715.1 of Scenedesmus sp. NREL 46B-D3. Classification (NCBI taxonomy): domain Eukaryota; kingdom Viridiplantae; phylum Chlorophyta; class Chlorophyceae; order Sphaeropleales; family Scenedesmaceae; genus Scenedesmus; species Scenedesmus sp. NREL 46B-D3. The sequence continues at coordinate 329,539 of JACERP010000074.1, read as the reverse complement.
CAAAGGTGTGCAATGCAGTCCGAGCTGCAGAACGCATATGTCTAGTGTGCAGGTGACAAGTCAGCACGTCATAGAAAACAGCAGTGATGCCTGCTTGCTGTATGCAGACCTGATAGGCGGGCGTTGCCGTCGATGTCACTCGCATGAACCAAAATCTTCACTGCATTGACAAGCAGCGTGCGTGGCTAGCCAAAACTTGGTGCGGCTCATGCCTTGCGTAGGCCAACGTGGAACCAGTGATCGCCCGCCCTTGCTCACCAGTAAGAGCACTCCTCAGCTTCACCATACAAACGACTTCAGCCTAATTGTAAAGAGCACCTCTTGAGTGCCATGGCTTGCTGCGGGCGTAAAATAAACACCAGCCAATGCCGGCAAGCAATCACGCGCACATTATGGTTCGTGTACCGGTGAAACCTACTCTAGAGTGAAACCTACTCTGTAAGAGGCTGCGTTCAGCGCGGCCTTGGTTTGTGGCATGTACCTGTCCGCAAGTCAACTGCTGCTGCTGCTGCTGCTGCTGTAAGGCCAGCCCACACTGCGGCGCAGCTGCCTCACCGATGATGCCTACATGCAAATGCTGATAGATACATTCAAAAGCCACCTAAGTCTGGTGTAAGTGAGCTTTGCTTCAGAAATGTTCGGTGCGCAGAAGTTAAGCTGCGCGCTGTAAAGGAAGCCAATCAAGTAAACGACATTCGTCATACTAACTTAAGAAGTACAAATTTGCGCCGAAACCCTGATTCGGACGACCAGCTCAAGGGTATGAGGCGTCCCGAGTTTGGCGCTTATCTGCTCTTCTGACACACGTGTTCTGACAGCCAGCATGCCAGCAGACTAGTCTACTACTAGAGTATTCTGCCACAAGCTAGTTATCATAATTCCAGGGAACCCCCGCTGTTGTTAAAGCATATGCCATCTTCGTCGCGATTTACGCAAATTCAGTCGCGGATGACGCCAGGCAATATCGAATGCGATGTTCAACAAGCCTGCATATACTCCTACGATAAGTAGCTGTTAGCTTCCGAAAGGTCTTTGTTGCTTCGCCTGCTCGATGGTTTGGACTTCTGCCAGGCTGCCAGGCTGCAGCCTGTAGTAGCGCGGTTGGGTTTCCCTTTGGCCAGAAGCCGCCAGTGCAGTAGTGCAAATCTTGCAACTCGGATGCAGTTTGCTTGCAATTGTTGTAATGTATCATTGAGGAATCTGAGGGTCTGCACCCCCTGCCATCCCGAGAAAAGCCCACATTCGGGTTCTGCATGTCCGAAAACCTTTGTTCCCCGAGTTTCGTGGCCTGGCGCTCAAAGGGTATATGAGAGCAACATAGAAATCACTGGCATGTTGCAACCGGACTGCAACTGAGTTGCGTTCCGGACCCCGGTGGCGGTGGCGATTTTTGGCCCGAGCGAAACCCTGTACAGTACATGCCACTTCACATGTACTGTACATGCCACTTCACACAATCCCTGGCCTTGCTGGGGTTGTACGTTGGCGCTGTAGGATGTTACAAGTACACTCGGAAGTACTGGTTTGTTTACCACAGTTTGTTTGCCTACTGCACATACTTTCAAAGCACTGCAGCAGCTAGCTGAGACAGACAGCTTGAGCAGCATCAGATAACGCACCATACCCGTGGACGTTTAGGATTACGTCCGTGATCATGCACAAAGCAACTTTGTGTTGAGGAGGCGCTTGTAGATCATCCGCTTGGTAACCGCTGTGTGCTGGCTGTGTGCTGCTGTGCCGTGCACGGGGGCACATCCACCAATCACAGTTGGGATGTTGCACGACCGGAACATCGCCCGTTTTCATGAGCGGTGTTGGTCTTGCCAGCGGTGTTTGCAGCGGTGTTGGTCTTGCCACCTGGGCTGCTGCAACGTCTCAGTTTGTGATTCAGGATATCAATGACACAGTATGATATATGCTGCTTGTGTTGTGCTTGCTCTGCCTCCCTTCATCCCTTCGGCTGTGCTGACTTTTCTCGATGTTTTGCACCCCATGACTCATGGGCCATGAGCCTTGTTTGGCTCCTTACGGGGTGGGCCGGTGGCCCTACTTTGGTATTTGGTAAAAGTCACAAAAGCCCTGCCCCTGCCCCTGGTAGCACAGCTCCACGCACATCCATTACTGCCTACGAGTATAACTGCAGTGTGGCTCCCACCAAGCCGCTGCTGTGGCAGCGCACATAGTGTACTGCCAGTGTACTGCATGCTAGTGCCATGTCCTCTCACATAGTGTGGCTCTCCCCTTCACACACATCACTGTCTACACTGCCGCCACCAGCCAGCCTGAACCTGCTAGCTCTGCGGGGAGGAGCCAGGGCAGCAAGCCGCGCAGGCCACACCACCCTGCATGTCTCTTATGTCCAAGCCACACTACAGGTACAAACCAAGTCAACCTGCCCCCCCATGTTCTCTCTCACTCCGGTTATGTTGCGCTGTTCACCCGCCACGCAACAGAAGCAAAAACATGCAATACTAACCCTGTCTGCACGCAAAATCATTGCACACACAACTCTGCTACCCCACAGGCTGCAAAACACGGACAGCAGAGACAGCATGCTGCAGCCCACTGTCATGTGTGGTGTCTGCCGACAGTGACGGTTGACATCCAGAGTACAACCCACAGACGGCTGTCGCTGCTGCCACTGGCCCCCACTCCCGTCATCCAGGCCACACACACCCTCCTGCTCAGCCTGGCTGCCGCAAGTGCTGATCAACTGCTGTTGGGTGCTGCTTCCTCACCACCCCTGGCTGCTGCACTGTTGGCTGCTGCGCGTGCCATGAACGCTGCCTGCCCAGCTGCAGCATTGCCTGCCTGGCCGCCCCACGCCTGCAACGCAGAGGCCTGCACAGCAGTGAACAAGTACACAGCTGAGCACAGCACAATGGCGCGTCCCCCTGTCAGGGGCCGAGGCCAACCCGTGGTCCGACTCTTGCGCAGCACATGCGGCGGTTCATCTGGTGAACATGCAGCGAGCGGGGCAACTCTGCCAGGGGCGCACTGCACCTGGCATGCATCCCATCAGCATGCAGCATGAGCTTTGCACCATGCCAAAGCCTTTGCAGCACAGTAAGTGATGGCCACAGTCCCTGCTACAAGCCCTGCCTGCCACCTGCACAACCCACCCCTGCGCACCATGCGGCGTGGCTTCCTGTCCCTCAACACTGCAGCACGTGTATGGCTCTGCTGCACCCCTCGGCAGCCAATGTGCCGCGACCCACACTGCCTGACTGTGGTTTCACCTGCAGTGCGCGTCCGTAGCTGAAGCTGAGCACCCAGGGCTTGCTGCCCGCCAGTGCGCCGCTGTTCATGAGCGCCAGGTGGCGCGTGGCGTCTGCCTCGCTCTGGCCGCCAGACAGGAACACGATGCCGGGCACGGCGGGCGGCACGGTGCGGCGCAGCACGCGCAGCGTGGCTGCTGCCACGTCGTCTGCTGCCGCTGCTGGTGCGCTGCTGCCTGGCGTGACCATGTTGGGCTTGAGCAGCATGCCCTCCAGCAGCACACCTGCGGCAGCGGCGTGCAGCGCATGGGTGCGAAAACGTGTCTGCAGACATGGCTGTGTGATGCTGAGCGGTTGCCCAGCGCAGGCTGAAGATTGGGCTCCAGCAGCATGCCTCCAAGGGGGCGCCCGGCGCATTGCCGCAAGGCAAAGAGTGCGGTGCAGGATGCACGAGTGGCTGCGTAGGCGCGCATGCCGCTGCAGCACCAATGCGCTGGGTAGCAGGGTGTTGGTGTCAATGCAGGTTTGAGTGCGACAGCCAGCACCTGCCGTGTCCAGTACTCACTGCACAACCCAGCCGGCACCTCCAACGTGCACTCACCAGCACATGTAACCAACATGCAGTGTGCACACACAACCTTGCTTCCCGCAACCCATACACGCAGACCCACTTACTTCACTGCGCCCATGCTCACCTGCATCTGCCCCTCTGCCAGATGGGTAAAGGCTTGGCAACACAGGCTTGACATCACATGCTGCCAGCACATGCAGGACAGCAGCCTCACCATCAGCCAAGCATGCGCCAACACACATGGCTCGTGATCAGCCGCGGCAAAGCCTGCCCCCACACACTCACTCTGCACATCCTCCCTGCAAGCACCACCAAGCCGCACCACCACCACCACCACAACCCCACCATGACCTCCCCGCCCGACTCGGTCCCACAGCCAGCAGCAAGCAAGCAAGCCACGCGCACCTGCATCCGCGAGCGCCTTGAACACCGCTGCAAGCACGCGCTGCGTGACAGCCTCGCACAGCTCAATGCCGTGGTCACCATCAGCCAGCACCTCAGGCTCGACAATGGGCACCAGGCCTGCTGCCTGGCTGATGGCAGCATACAGGGCCAGGCCCTGCGCAGCAGCAGCCACGGCAGCCTCGCTGGGCAGGCCTGGCGAGGTGGCGCACGCCTGGCGAATGTGCAGCACCGCACGCCACTTGGCAAAGGAGGCGCCTGCTGCCTTGGCCTTGGCGCAGCGGGCAGCCAGGTTGTCAAAGCCTTGCGTGAATGACTCCCCAGGGCTGACAGGCAGTGGTGCAAGGCCTGACATCCCCAGGTATCGGCATGATCCAGCAGCAGCAGCAGCAGCAGCAGCAGCAGCAGCAGCAGCAGCAGCAGCAGCAGCAGCAGCAGTGAAACACAGGTTGTTGAGCAAGCGAGGTGGCAACCAACGGCACACCCTTCTCTTGACAAGGTGGCTGCGCTGAGATCGTGGCGAGGACACGTAAGGCAGCAGTCAATGCCAGCTGGGCTGCAGGAGTGGTGGCGTGCTGAACCAGGCCCCTGGGTCCTGCAAGAGCATCAGCAGTCAAGCTGCTGCCTGCTTCTGCCAATCCAGCGGCTCTGTGCAGGCCCACTGCATTGGCTTGAGAGGCAGGCCGCTGTTCTGCACAGAAAAGGGGCATGTCGAACACCCTGGCTGCTGCTGCTGCTGCTTTCTAGACATGGTCCAGTATGTTTGTTGTGCTGCCAGACAGCGAGGACCCACCAACACATGGTCCGTGCACTCAGGCAGCTGCTGGCCGCAAGCTGCAACCGCTCAGCAGCAGTGATGTAGCAATGCTCAACTAGTAACCTCCAAAGGTATGCAAGCTTGGCCTGAAACACAAGGCAGGTCATGCAGCATCGTCAACTGCTCTGAGCAGGCAACTGCCCGGGCTGCACCGCCTGCTGGTGCCAGCCCGAGATCCAGCAGCAGGCCGTTGCACCACATACCAGCAGCATGCAGCAGCCACTGTTGGCTGGCCTGTCCCTGCTGCAGGCGCGGCGTGAGCAGGCCGGCCCCCACCTGTGTCCACCTTGATGCCCAGCAGCACGCCCTGGCTGCTCAGCAGGTCGACCAGCCGCGCCTGGCCAGCAGCAGCAGCACCGCCCGCGGCGTCGTCCGCTTGCAGCAGCGTCTCCTCAAATAGGATGACGCCAGAGATGTGTCGCTCCAGACCGGGCGCACCAAACAGCATGCGGCGCAGCGCTGCGCGGTTTGGTGCGCTGTTCTCCACGCCGATGCTTGCCAGACGTTTGCCCACCGTGGTGGTGGACTCGTCAGCTGCCAGGATGCCACGGCCGCCCGCCACCAACTGCAGGGCGAGAGGCAAGCAGGCAGGCGACAGCTGCTGAGTTGCAGGTATGCACGGGGCTGGCACTCTGCACTGCTGCTGCATCGCCGTCCACAACTGCCTGTGAGTGCACGTATTTGCAGTGGTGGGTGGCGAGGCTGACACCAGCCACCAACTGCAGGTTGCCGGACAACAGCGAGATGACACGGGTTGAGGGCACAAGCATGTACAGTGGCGGGAAGCACAGGCTGTGCATGTCCATGGCAGGCGTGTGCATTGCTGCTGCCGTGCTGCTGGGCTGCTGTTGCTGCTGCTGCTGCTGCGCCTGCATACTTTGAGAGTTCAAGCAGGAGGTAGAGAAATGGGCTGCACAATTGGCACCATGAAGCCCTGCAGGCCATGCCATTAGGTGTGCGCAAGCATACCGTTGTGCCACTGTGCCAGCTGGCAAGCATAGCAGTGGCGAGCATAGCATGGCCAGCACAGCATAGCATGGCCAGCACTCCATCGCAATTCCGGCGCATTTGTGCTCTGCTTCCATGCACTACATGGTCCTATGAATCCATCACCTGTATCAAGTGAGTGCCTGCTATGTTGAACTGATGCTGCTGTCAAGGAGTGCAAAAGAAACTGCTGCGACCCCACTGCTGCTGTCGCACCTGCTGAGCAATTTCTGCGAGATCCTCCATGCCTGGAATTAGCCTGCAGCTCCGGAGATCAACGGATTCGACAATGGGCGTGTGCAGAACAGCTACGATCACCAGGAGGCACACGAGGAGCATGGGAACGCATTAAATACGCTGTAACTTGTGGTACACGCATTTGAGCAAGGACGGTTCAAGCTTCTCGCCCAATGCGCGTGCATGTTTGGTGGTTTTGCAGACCCCCACCATGTGTACTGCTTGGCAGTGCTGCATCAGGTTTATGTTGGCCTGTGTCGCGCCAATCCTTCTTCATGGATTGGATTTGGAAGATTTATAGCCCTACAAAGCCACCTTCTTGAGTTCTTACACATAATAAAGAACCATGGGGGACCACCGCTGGTAGTGCAGAGATGCCTCTGGAGACAGCTGTCACAGCACGGTGCTTGCTGTAATTGATGACATCAGGCAATGGCAGGTACGTACATAATACCTGTGCTACATGAGAGGTATAAGATACGGCTGTATTACGATGTGTTTAGAAAGAGAAAACTCTCTGACAAGTCGCATGCTCTATTTGCCGCCGTGTATGATGTTGGTGCATTGCTAGTGCAGGCCTTGACCATCATAATAGATAGCAGGCCAGCAGCTACAGCAAGCTGCTTATGAGCTGGGCTTCCAGCGTGCATGCACCTGAACCTGCTGTGCCTCACCGTCAAGTGCCTTAAGCAGGCGTAAGTAACACTGCACATTTGATGTACTTGAAGTTTCCTGAGCGTACTAGTCACTAATGAATGGGCCATCACTGAGTAAGGTGGCACCTTACGGTCAGGAGCATGTCGGCAGCACATTTGAAAAGGGTGGCAACAAGACATTTACTGCAAAGCACTAAGCAGCAAACTCACTCACAGTGCGAGTGGCGCCATGCAGGCCATGCTGCTCACAAATTACGGCATTCCGGTCAGCATGTCCTGTCATGTACATGTGGCTGCTTGAGCAAGGGCCACCTTGACTATGTTACAAAAGTGCTACACACACATCATGCAGGCAGGATGTGCGGGTGAACATAACAGCAAAACGTCCATGCATCACTGACAGTGTTTCTTGTCGCCTGCAACATTGCCACATCAGAGCTTGACAAACTGTACGCAGGCGTGGATGTCCGGCATCACGGTATGCATGCTGCCAGGCTTCACACCGTCACGGTGTGGTGACCGCAGCAACAGCAACAGCACACGCCTCAGCCGCCAGTCCTGACGCCAGCAACACAACGCACACCCAAACAACCAATGCGACCTCCATGTGGCGGGCGAAACCTTGGCACCCACCAACTTTGGCTCAGTGTCACCACACATCCTGCCTGCTGACACAGCAGCTCAACCACAAGCACGCACGTGGCCCCTAGCGTGCAGCATCACGCCTCAACATGTCATGTCACAGAACTGCACCAGTCCGTCCGCACAATCTGCCGGACAGCATTGTGGTTGCTAGCACTGCAGGGCCTGAAGGGCCTGGTAACCGCACGTGTGACACAGAATGTACGAGCACTGCTGACCCTGCCAGTCGCCTGACACGCCTTCTGTAGACAGCTGTACAATCAAAGCATGCACCAAATTTCACGGTTGGCAGATGTTGATCGTTGCAGAGTTGAAATACAACGTCAGGACACAACCTCAACCAATGCAGTCTACTTGCCAGACCATGTGGCAGCCGTGATGCAGGCACACCAGTGCAAGCACAGCATGCAAGCCACCCTCCAACCCCTCAATCGACACCCAACTTGGGAGATGCACCAGTGTAAAGCAGAAAAAGGCGAAGCACTCAGGTGTAAGGCAGGCAATTGATAAGGCACTCGGTGTATGATCATATCCGCTATACTGTACTGCACGCACGCCAACAAGTTCAACTACATGTGCACAGCACGGCCTGCCCGGCACACACCACAGCGCACTGGTGCCGCAGACTGTGAAACTTTCGCAATGGTGTCATGCAGTTCCTTGTCATTTGATGCTTCTACCCAGACCTAACATAGTGACGTTCAGACTCTCGCACAACATAGCTGTCAGCACAGATCAGCACTGCCTCAGCAGGCAGCCTCAACAGAAGCTGTCAAAGGAGCTGGCAGGCAACAAGATAATGCAGGGATGAAGGTGTTGAAACGCTGCACTTTGCAACGCTAAGCACGCGATGCGAATGTCGCGCAAACCAACAAAACTTTGTGCAGCTGATGTGCCACTTGCATCATGCTCAGGTCGGTGCATGCATGCGTGCCTGCCTGCCAGGCCGTACCGCCTGCCAGTGAGGCAGGCAGGGGCGCATGGGCTGCTGCTGCCCCTGTAGGCAGCACGCTTCAATGATGTCACATACACCAACAGTGCTGCACGTCATGCCCATGCAGCGTTGCACTTGCCCATGCAAAGACAACCCAAATCAAACGGAAAAGCCAATGGACATGTCGAGCACAAACCAGGTGAAACTGCATCACACTTCCAGGCTGCAGCACCATGGCACACAGGTGAGAACGTGGCAGGAGTAGCCGCGTGAGAGCATGACAGCGGTGGCCACGTGAGCGCTGCGCACACCAGACGCATGCTTATTGGTATCACAGCTCTAGTCACCATTGCCAATAAACACAGTGGGCCAGCATGGATGGGCCGCTGCAAAGAAGGAAGCACACTGTCAACCAGTGCTCGTACTGCAACGTAGCCATTGCACAGCACATCTATGGCACAAAAAGCATCCCCCCAAGCCTGCACAACCTTTGTGTCCGCCTATGCACCGCTTAAAACACACATCCATAACAGACACAGACACAGATAAGGAGAGTAGTTGAATAAGGCTCCAGTCACCGCCTGATATTGTATGGGCAGAAGATAGGCATGACACAGCAGCAGCGTGAAGCTCCAAGCTGTTGCACTGTGCCGCACAGGCTGCGAAAGCCTGCAAGCCACACACGCCAGCCATCACCTGCCGCCACTACACCCAGCACACCCCCTGCAGACAGCATGAACAGCAGCCCCAATGTAAAAAGCACAACTGCGCCGGGCACACTCAAAACCAAGGAAGCAACACAGCCAGGAACCTTGCATGTAGCCCACCTGCACAGTAGATCATGTGGCAACAAAATCGGCATGCTGCAGCAGCCTGTTGCTGTGCACCCTGCATTTCCCCACTGCGGCGCGCATGGCGTTGCGCGCTGCATGTGGTGCGCGGCGTGCAGTGACCACCCAACACGCCCTGGTCCTCCAGCTGTTCAGGCAAGCAGGGCACACGCTGGCTAATTGTCAGCGCTGCTTGCATCAAGCACTTGGACGAGCAGTGCCGCCATCCTTTCACCAGAACAAGCGAGAGTCAGGCACAGCACACAGTGCCTGATCATGTGCAGTGCGGGCAGATGTATGCACGCACACCTGAGCATCCTAACCCTGCGCAGCTGGCCAAACAGCATTGCAGGTGCGGCAAGGACAACACAGACGACACGACACAGCCACATGACGGCAGCGCCTGCATGGGGCACGACTGTTTTTGCCCACACGCAGCAGCGACAGGTCGTGTGCTGGGCCCTCTCTCAGGACTGACGTGACTGGTGCACTGCGCATGCACGCTCATGTATGCCAGCAACTCTTGGCACAGCAGCCGGTTGCTGCTGTCGGCTGTGCAACTTGCACTGGAGAGGCAGGAGCCGTCACATGTACCCCCGCCCACTGCCCCCCTCCCCATGTTCGCCCACTCCTCAACCACTACGCCGCTGCACGAGAAACGCCCCCAGTGCACGCTTCAGCACTCTACGGCATGCTGGCCAGCATACCGGCGTGCACCCACATCTCAACGACACTTTGCTGAGCCGCCCACTTGCACGCTCACGCACCCGACGACTCCCACTGTCCCTGTGACATCGGCATGCTGGAGACAAGGCCCAGAGCAAGGTGTCGACATCAGCCCTGCTGCCTGGAACAAGCGCGCGGCAGTGCAGTGCTGCTAACACCCATCATGTCCTTCCAATTTGGTGATCATGCGTCAGGGTTGCAGCCCGCACCACGCATGGCGCTCACATCGCCCCGCCCGGCGGCAGCGGCAGTGAGGCCGACCTGGCCATGCCCAGGCTGCTGCTGCTGCTGGGCTGCTGGCCAGGTGCTACTGCAGACTGCGCCGACAAGCTCAGATGCCCGGCCTGCTGCGCTGCGACAGCCGCCGACGCGGCGGCTGCGTGGCGCATGGCAGCCTGCACCTCATGCAGTTCGGGCAGGTGAGCCAGGCCGTTCCAGTGGTGGTGGTGGTGCTGCTGCTGCTGCTGCTGCTGCTGCTGCTGCTGCTGCTGCTGGCGCCTGCTGACTGGCTCCAGCAGCCTCTTCAGCAGCGCCAGGTCAGCGCTGCCAGCCCTGCCTGCAGCAACCACAGCATCCCTTGCCGCACCACCTGCTGCTGCTGACCCTGCCCCTGCCCCTGCCCCTGCTGCAGCAGGCACGTGTGCGCGGGGCTGGCGGCCCAGCACCGCAGCTGACTCAGGCGGTGCGGGCAGCTGCAGCCATGGCAGCTGCTGCCCTGCTGGGCGCCTCCTGGGCCCCACCGCCGACTGAGCCGTGGGGGCCTCCGCAGCCGCTGCCAGGGGCGTGGCCGCACCAGCCCAGCCATGGCGGCTGCTGCTGCCGGGCGCCCCCCCCAGCTCCGACGCTGCCAGCTGTGCCTGCTGCAGCGCGTGCCTGCCGGCACCGCCACGGTGCTGCTGCGGCTGCTGGGGCAGGGCAGGCAGCCCGCCGAATGCCGCGGTCACATCAACTCCAGCAAACGGCGACACGCCACCGCCCGGCGCTGCCGCTGCAGCAGTGTGCGCCAGCAGCAGCTGCTGCCCCAGCTGCAGGTGCAGGTCGCTCTCTGCCACCATGCGCTGCGCATCAGCTGCCAGCTGCTGCAGCTCCGCCACCCCCTGCATGCTGCTGCTGAGGCGGCTGCTGTGCAGCATCAGGCTGTCCGGGCTGGCCAGCTCAGCAATGAGATCCTCGGCTGCTGCCGTTGCTGCTGCCGCTGCCGCTGCTGATGCACCAGAGGCTGCTGACAAGCCTGAAGCATGGCTTGGCACACGCTCTGCTGCTCTGGCTGTGGCTGCTGTTGCAGGCCTGGCTCTGCTTACAGCAGCTGCCGCTGCATCCATGCGTTGCTGCTGTGACGACCGCAGCAGTGCCTGCAGCTGCCCTGCAGACCCGTGGCGCCTCGCTGCCTGGCCCAACTGCCTGGCCCCAGCAGCAGCGCCTGCTGAAGCACCACCCGCATCCCGCTGCTGCGGCGCAGACGCAGCAGGCACTGGAGCATAGCCTGCTGCTGCTGCTGCTGCTGCTGCTGCTGCTGCTGGGCCATGTGCTGCCATGCCAGCTTGGAGGTTGCCGCTATTGCTGCGCCGCATGTGCACAGCAGGCTGCGTCTGGCCGGGGCAACTGCGTGCACCACCGCGTGCCGCTGTGCTTGCCGCCGCTGCTGCTGCTGCTGCTGCTGCTGAGGCGGGTGTGGGCAATGGGGTGCTGCGCGTGTGCTGCTGCTGTGCCGGCGATGATGCTGGCAGCAGGTGCTGGCGCAGGTGGTGAGGGCTGGGGGCCCTAGCAGGTGGCGCTGGCATGGCTGCTGCTGCTGCTGCTGCTGCTGCACTTGCAGGTGGTGCAGGTGACAGCGGAGGCAGGCAGCCGCTGCTGCGCACACCGCCAGCAAGTGAGGGGGGCTGCAGCGCTGCTGATGCTGGCGGCCACGTCGCAGCTGAAGACGCAGCTGGCGGCATGCAGCCTGATGTGGCGGGCGCCAGGCCATGTGCGGCCGCTGGTGCTGGTGCTGGTGCTGGGGGTGCAGAGACTGCCAATAACGGTCGGTCAGGCGGCGCCCGCTGCACCAGCTGCTGCTGGTGTCGCTGATGCCACATGTCTGTCATGCTGGTGCTGCTTACCGGCTGCAGGGAAGCAGGGTTGTCACAGGCTGGTGGTGCTCCCAGGAGCTGTCCCGCTGGTGCTGGTGCCTGCTGGCTGCCAGCACCAGGTGGAGAGCTGCCTGAGGACGCCTTGTAACGCTGCTGCTGCTGCTGCTGCTGCTGCTGCTGCTGCTGCTGGTTAGCATCGTGACCGTTGCTTGGCTCCCAGTCCATTGGCGCTGGCACATCCATGAGCACTGCTGCCTCGAGCTGCTTGCCATATCCATACACAGGCTGCTCCGGCTCCTGCTCCTGCTGCTGCTGCTGTCCGAAATCACTCTTGCGGCTGCGCTTGGCTGTGTGCCCAGCCTCCTCCGGCTGCTGCTCCTCCGGCTGTGATGCTGCAGCGCCAAGCGATGCCGGCAGGCTGCTGGCACGAGCAGCGCCGCCAGCAGCGGCAGCAGCAACTGTGCCGTGCGCAGGCTGGTTCCTGGCATCTGCTGCTGCCAGGCTGCGCTGCCTCTCTGCAGCAGGCACGGCTGGATTCATGCTGGCCACGGCAGCAAAGGGAGAAGTGATGCTGTTGACAGCCGAGCCTGCCGCTGCTGCTGCCGCTGCTGCTGCCGCCGCCTCTTCTGCTGGGCCTGCTGCTGCTGGTGCAGGTGCTGCTGCTGCAGCAAAGGGGCTGCTCAGAGGCACTGGCTGCTGCGCTTGCAGCAGCTGCTGCTGTGGAGGCCGTGGCTTCCTGACTTTGACGCGCCTCTGCGGCAGGCAGCACATACGCTCTGCTTGCTGCTGCTGCTGCTGCTGCTGCTGCTGCTCGCTGTACTGCATAGCGGCAGGTTGGTCTGCTGCAAGAAGCTGCTGCTGCTTGTGGTTCAAGCTACCACTCCCGCTGCTGGGCCTGCGGGGTGGTGTCCCTGCTGCGGATGCTTCTCCTGGGCTGCTGCTGTTCCTCCTGCTGAGCTGTATGCCCAGGTTGTCTGTCGCGGCTGCCACTGCCTCATCCAGCACCTGCTGCGAGCTGGCCCTGCCCCCGGTGGACATGCTGACCAGCACCGCGGACGCCTCCAGCACGTCACGCCCCGCAGCCACGACCGGCGCTGAGGCACAGGCAGGGAACTGCGCGGCTGCATCGCCCGCGCCAGCGCCTGGCGTTGGCGCCGAGGCTGCTGCTGGCGGCGGCGCGGTGGTTGCTGGTGCTTGCGGGTTGGGCGGGGAGGCAGCGGGTGGCGGTGCCTGTGAGAAGGGGCTGCTCCCTGCTGCTGAGGTTTGCGACTGCTGAGGGGCTGCTGCTCCTCCTCCGGCTGGTAAGCAAGCACCATTGCTTGATGGTGCAGGCTGCAGGAGCTGCTGTTGTGAATGGCAAGGGCTACAGCTGTTGCAAGGTTGAGGTGCTGCTGCCATTGCACCTTGCACAGCAGATGCTTGCTGCTGCTGCTGCTGCTGCTGCTGATGATGATGATGATGATGATGATTCTGCTGTGGGTGCTGGAACTGCTTCTGAAAGGGGGATGTGTATGCTGTTGATGCTGGCAACCTGTCGCCTGGCTGCTGCCACATGTAGCGTGACAGCAGCTGCTTCAACTGGCCGCTGCTGAGGCCGTTTGCCTGCTGCTGGGGCTGCGGCGCTGCTGGCTGCATCGCACACAGCAAGGTATGGTGACCACTGGCAGTTGCTGGGTTAGGCTGTGACTGTCCTGGCTGCTGCAGCTGCATGCATGTGACAGGCAGGGGCTGTGACGTCGCTGCTGCAGCCCACTCCAGGTTGCTGCTCCTGGCCCAGCAACAGCAACAACGAGGCAGCTTCGTCAACGGTTATGCGTATAAACAGAGATATTTGTACGGCGTGCATTGGCCGTGCGAGAGCTGGAACCGCACAGCTCCTCAGCGCTTGCTGCTGCTGCTTGCATCATTGTGAATGCGCAGCATGCTGCTTGGCACAAAACAGCCACATTACGATTTACTTACTTCAATAGTTTCATGCTGAGCGTTCATGAGTAGATCACTGCCGTGGCCTTGCAAACGCTCGCCCAACATGACGTGGCATCGGGCGGCGTGAGATAGCGAGTCAGCGGGCGCTGAAGCTTGAGAGCAGGAGCCTGAAGACCAAAATGGTCGCCTGCAAAGGCGGCTCTGGCTGAGATCGGGCCGGTCAATGTGACAACCTTGGATGATGTTGTAGGAGCAATGCACATCCCACGTTTACCCGCGTGACAGGTGGCAGTACAGCCCACGTGCGCCTCACTCAACAACAAAGCCGTCCTATGCCAGGTGTTGCATGCCATCAAGCGCTTTCCAGTACGTGCCATTGCAGTGCACCCGGGCCATGCACTATGCACCTAGCAGATGAGTAAGGCATGTGACAAGCAGCAGCTCTGTAGCCTAGCAAAGAACCAAAGCAAGGAAAAGAAGAGTTAACGAACCCATCATGCAAAGCTGCATTTGTAGGCAACTTTCATGATTGGCACCACCGACTGACTGTTCCGCTCCATGCATCATTGAGAGCACCAGGATCCAGCAAAGCTGCTGTTCATACGAAAAGCAATGGCAATTGGGCTGCACTGTCGCAGCTGTCTCTGCTTGATTACCTGAAGCCACGCTTACAATTTGCATGCTCGAGCATAAAACACATGCCGGCTGCATGATGCTGATCATAGACTGCTTTTTCCTGTCTCATCCTGACCTTTGCAGCACCTTGCTTTGAGGTAGTGCAACAAACGAACAATATGACACCCAAAAGGCCTGCTGCATGGCAACTCATGAACTCTGCAGCCGTTGTTCAGCATACGCTGTCATACGAACAACGTTAATCGCAAGCAGCGCTGTCAGCTGTGAACCCAGCAGCATCATTTGCCATGCAAGCCAACCCCTGTCAGCTGCCCTAAAGAAAGCTGAAGCACAGTGCAGGACTCCACATCAGATAGTCCCGGCTGCAGCAGCAACTTGGTGGTGAGTCGTGCAGCAAATATGTTGACAACTGCTGCCATCTTCTGCCTCACTACCCACGCCCACCCACAGCTCATCGCAGCACCGCTCATCCCTTCTGGTTGCCATCCCCAAAGCTGCTGTCGTAGTTGAGTGTGGACTCCAGCTTCTTGGCGTCCATCATCTTGCGCACAGCCTGCATGGGCACCAGCGGAAGCACGGCAGGTGGCGCACAGGAAGGTACGGCACTGTGCTTGACAATGACACACCTGCAGTCAGCACAGGTGCGTGCTGAAAGCCAGGCCTCCAACAGCTGCAGGCACCAAGATGTTGCGGCATGAGAGGCGCCATGAAAGGCAAGACGGTTGCAGGTGTGCGTGCAGCGAAGCGTGCACACACACAGCTGCAATGCCCTACAGGCACCCGTGCTCCCCCCTGCAGTGGTTGCTGGTGGGCTGCCAGACCCCCGCCCAACTCAGCAAAGGCGGCAGCGCCCATGCCGCGCAGCAGCTGCTGGCAGCTGCACACACACACCACATGCATGCAAGATCCCAGCGCATACAGCACACTGCAACTACTGTACACAACGCAACAGCCCTCGTGACAGTGAGCGCAGGCAGACACGACATGTAACAGGACTCGCACACGAGCAGCCTCGCGCCGCCGCACCTGCTGCAACCCTGCAACCGAAGCACCGCTCCCAAGAGCAACACCCAAGACGCCGCCCTCAGCCTCGTTGGACAACCGGTGGTGCGCGCTGAAGCACGCCTGCCTGCCCCTCCATTCCTGAAGCATGATGCAGCTGCCGTCTCCCCCTGCCAGCACGCCTGCCCCGCCCTGCCCCAGCACCCCACAGCACCAAGCCAGCCCCTCCCACCTTCATGAAGTCCTCGTGGATGGTGTAGTCGCGCTCGTCACGGATGGCAAACATGCCCGCCTCCGTGCAGATGTTGCGCAGGTCGGCGCCGTTGAAGCCCTCCGCCAGCTTGACCACGGACTCGTAGTCGATGTCGCCGTGCTTGGCCAGCTTGGAGGCGTGGATCTTCAGGATCTCCATGCGGGCCTGCAGGGTGGGCGCGGCAGCAGGGCCCAGGGTTGGGCAGGGGGAGCGGCGGACTCGCACGAGTGCCCTGGTGCCCCTCGGGTTGGTGTGTGCAGGCAGGCATCCATGAAGATGTGCACGCCAGCGCCGCACCCAAGCCGTGAAGCGGCCGACCACAAAGAAGCTGGCCTGCCTGTGTGCGTGCTGCCTGCATGCGCTGCCGCGCCGCCCCCACCTGCTCGTTGGGCAGCGGGATCTCGATCTTCCTGTCCAGGCGCCCCGGGCGCATCAGCGCGGGGTCCAGCACGTCAGGCCTGTTGGTGGCCATGATCATCTTGACCTGCGGGGGCGGGCAGGGGAGGCGGGGTATGCAGCATGCGGTGTGGTGAGTGCCAGCCAGTTTGCCAGATGCAGGCTGGGCAGGCCTCCACTGCTGCAGCACACGCAGGTGTGGAGGTGCGCAGGCAGCAGAGGTGTAAAGCGGCGGGTGCAGCGGTCCGTCGCCGGCTGTGCACAGCAGCAGGAGGGCCTGCACGATGTTGCAGGCAGGCAGCCAAGCAAGGCTGCCCCCATGCTGCCCCGCCTCACCTTGCCGACGACATCAAAGCCGTCCAGCTGGCTGAGCAGCTCCATGAGTGTGCGCTGGATCTCGCGGTCCGCTGACGTGCCCTCACTGAAGCGCCTGCCGCCGATGGCGTCGATCTCGTCCATGAAGATGACGCAGGGCTGGTGCTCCCGCGCGTAGCCAAACATCTCGCGGATGACGCGCGCCGACTCCCCGATGTACTTGTCCACAATGGCTGACGACACCACCTGACCAGGCGCGGTGGCGCAGCAGCGTGCAGGCGGGCAGCAGCGTCGAGGGCCCCCCAGCACAGTAGCGGCCACCTGGCTTTGCAAGGATGGCATGCATGGCCCTACCAGTGGCTCAACCTGCGTCATTTGCTTCATATACATGGTGCAAAATGCACCTAAGTGCAACTGTATGCAGCGCTAGCTCACGTGCTGAATGCCACTGACCCTGGGTGCGGGGCCGACACTGCAACTGGCATGCATCATGCACGCAGGCGCTGCAGGCAGCGCGCACAGGGCATATGCTGGTGCAGGCCTGGCACATACAGCCGGTGCCCACACAGGGGGCTAGCGCACCTTGAGGAAGTTTGCGTCTATGTTGCAGGCGATGGCCTTGGCCAGCAGCGTCTTGCCTGTGCCTGGGGGGCCGTACAGCAGCACACCCTGCGAGTGGGGGGGGGGGGGCAGGCCGCAGGGCAAGCCAGGACTATCAGGCAGGAGGTTTGATCTAAGAACTGCTGTGCTCGACTTGCTGTTCTGCAGCAGGCAGATACATTGCTGGCTGCACAAGCAGCTGTCAACACAGCAACATGTGTCCCAACGTAAGCAGTATGTGCATAGGCAGGCGGATACGCAACCGCAACCAGCTCACTCGCAGCCCTGCACAAAACATTGTGGTGGCGCTTGCTGTGCCGCCCACCTTGGGTGGCTTGATGCCCACGCGCACAAACAGCTCCGGGTTCATCAGCGGCAGCTCAATGCTCTCGCGCAGCTCGCGGATCTGCTCGCCAAGCCCGCCGATGCTGCTGTAGTCCACCGTGCCGGGGTCCTCCTGCAGCATGTTGAACACCACGGGGTCCACCTGCGCAGGCCACGGCAGCAGGCGCACAGGAACCCGCAGCCTGCCGTGAGCCTTGTCCGGGCCTAGCCGCCCAACTGAGTCCAGGCAAACTCACCTACTGCATTGACGCATGTTCACTGCTGCAGCAGTGCTGCTGGTGCATTCCTGGCTGCTGCTGCTGCTGCTGCACGCCCCTCGGCAACCTGCATGCCGCGGTGGTGGTAGAGCCGCTTCCTTGTGCTGCTGCTGCTGCTGCTGCTGCTGCTGCTGCTGCTGCTGCTGCTGCTGCTGCTGCTGTTCACCTCGCGCGGCAGTGCCCTCATGATGGTGAGTGTGGTCATGTCCAGGGCCACGCGCGTGCCACTGGCCAGCTTGGCCTTGTCCACCTTGTTGCGGCAGCCCACGACGTAGCGCGGGCCACTGCTGGCCTTCACAATGACTGCACAGGGAGGCACGGCAGGCGCACGGCAGGCGCAGGGCAGGCGCAACAGGACGTCCAGTGATGGGTGGGCTGGCATGCAGTGTGCGCTGCTGCAGGTTGCAGCAGCCTGCAGCATGCGCAGAATGATGGCACGCAACAGCACCGCATCAAGAGCACCGCTGCATGCAGGCACGCAGGCTGCTGCTTATCAAATGAGCAGCCGCTGCCGTCTGCGCCAGCACCGCATCTTGAAGGCCTGTATGCATGTGCTGCAGTGCCTGCAGCTGCGCGCGCTACGCTAATGCATGCTGTCATCAGCACGATGCTTGCCACCTTCCAAAAAAAACTGTTGCTGTCCCTGTGATTGTGCCTGTGCAGACAACCTGCTTGCCAGGCACGGGTGGCACCCGCAAAATATGTCTGCTGCTGCTACTGCCTGTTCCTGCCTTCACGCCCCATTTATACAGTGATGCTGGCAGGAGCCCTGGCCAACAGCAGCTGCTGCAAAAACGCACCCAACCAGACACCAGACAAATGTATGCTTAGGCTGCATTAGCTGCTTGTTTGGCAAGGACACCATCACACCCTGCACTACATCCAACCAGCAGCAGCAGCTGCCAGAGGCAACTCCCCCAACCCCCTCTGCAGCAGTAACTCACAGCGCTCCTCATCCAGCTGCCGTAGCACCTCCCCGATGATTGACCCACGCTCTGCAGTGCCTTCAAGTCATCCTCTGTCTTGTCATAGTCCTTCCGCAGCCCCTTGACTGACTCCCGCAGTTGGCGCGCCTTTGTGTCTATCTCCTTATGCTTTGCAGCTTCTTGCGATACTCCGTTAGCGCCTGCTCACGGCGTTCACCATCGGTAGACATTTTTGCAGCTGTGCGTGCAACCACCAGGATTGCAGCTATGGCAGTTCAGTGGCCTAAGCACGCCGCGCTGCTGCTGGTCACTGCCACTGCTGGTAGCCTGGCCGAAGGCCACAGGCAGGCAGAACTGCGACTTGCTTGTTTCTTGTGTGTGTGATAACCAAATAAGCAATAACCAGGTACAGGGTCGCAGCAAGGGGTTTGCAACTGCAACTGAACAGTTCAGCAGCACGGATGGCGTGATCAAGCTCCTTCCTTCTCCAAGCTGATGCTGGACGATTGCATGCGATGCGCCATGTGGGGATCATCCATCATGGTTGTGATGCAGTCGATAGTCAGCTCGGGTTCGGGCGCATGGGACATCACCTCATGACAAGAGTGTGGCGTCGACAGGCCAGCCAGCTCGACCAAATCGTCAAGGATATCTCTTTGTTACATCACCGCACGGGTGATGGATCCCCTCTGTCACCTTCCACTCCGCTGGACCAACCAGTACAGGTTAACCTGTGCTGTATTGCCCCGCCACTAGCTTGAAGCAGGGCTCACACTTGCTGTACAAGGCCATCAAGCCATGACTGGGAAAGGGTTCAGCAAGTATGAAACCTTGGTGCTTCATCATCACACAGTTGCTACACCAGTGCTGCTGCCATGCATGTTGTCTCCAGCCTGCAGGCAGCTGCCCATAGCCTGACAGGCCATGCCAGGGTCATGCAGCTGCTAGGGGCCAGCTTTTAGCTGCGGTCGCAGCAAATAGCACAATAACTTGCAGTAAACTTACAGACTCGGCCATTTCGCACTCAGCCTGTTGATGCATCCACCAGCAAGAAGCCAAACAACATGCTCCTGCACAGACCAGAGACCAGGATCAGCAGTGCACCGGCGAGGGATACAGGTGCAATGCCTGCTGCTCATTGCTCGCAACGCATGTACACAGAGATCACTGTAGCTGTGGAAGCATCCCCAGTGCCAAAGTCGTGTATTTCAGGCAGCAGCCTTCCACTGCCTCTTCAGATGCTCCCAGTTGTATAAACTGCTGGTCGCAGGCTCTGTTGTCTGGACACCAGCTGTGGAACAAGCTCCCAGCTGACACTGTCAATGAACAAGTCCTACATAATGGCATGTAACATACCAAATACACCACGATACTCAAAACCCCTTCCCTGCCACGTGCCCACGACACTCTAGTCTCACCCTACCTTCCCTAAGGACATCTGCCCTGTCATTGGTATGTTCAAATGTTGACGCGCGCACTGCTGCGCATGTCTGTCACTGCTGACTCGGCTAGCAGGCAGTGCTGCACACAGCCTGCTGCTGGTGCTGCTGCCACTGCCGCCTCTACCGCTCGCTGCCTGTGCTGCCAACTGCACATGCGCAACTATCGCCGCTGCAGCAGCATTGTTTGCTGCTGCTGGTAATGCTGATCACTCCTTCTTGAGGTACATGTTGACTAGCACTGCTGCCAGGATCAGCAGCAGGGGCAGCAGCACGTTGACGGCCTTGGATGCGCCACCAGACTGGGACGCAGCAGCGCCTGTGTTTTTGCTGCCTGGCGCGGAGTCGCCGCCCTGCAGGCCAAACGACGCGCAAGACACACCTCCGCATTCAAGCAAGGTGCTACCGATGGGGTGCACCATGCCTGCACAGCTGGCTCCTGCGCCATGCTGGATGCATTTGCTGGGCCAGGTGCGGTGCATGAGAGCACGTCTGTCGGTCCACTGCACAGACGCTGCATGTCTTGATGTGCATCGCAGCGAACTGGATTGCAAAGTCAATACGCACAACAGATGATAGCTGCTCTGCTGCCCACAAGCAGCTGCATGATGGTCACACTTGCTTTTGCGTCGCAATCAGGAGACTGCAGACAACTGCAGGTTACGGCCACCAGCTAGCCTGCTACCAACTCCCGCGCCCGCCAAACGGGTCCCGGTGTGCTGCCAACCCTGCAATCAGTTGTCATGTGCGCCGCAGGTCATCGACTCACCGAAAACTTGCCGATGAGGTACTTTTCCAGCAGCTCCCGCGCGCTGTTGCTGTGGCCAATCTCCTCAAAGTCTTGAGTGGAGTCCTTGCCTGCAGGCAAGTCATGCAAGCACAGCAGCAGCAGCAGCAGCAGCAGGTACTGATGAGCAGAAGGAATGTCGGTCCGTATGGAAATTGCTGAAATGGGGGCTGCTGTGGCAGTGGCATACCGTACTGCTATAATGGAGCTGCAAGCACCTGCATCAAGCTGGTATGTGCCACAACATGTGCAGAAGGTGTTACCAAGTGCAGAAACAACACATCACTGTGCGCTGCATGCAGTCTGCAAGTGTGCTGCTGCTGGACACTCAGTGCCAGCTGGTGCACAAATGCCGGGGAGCAGTGATGTGCAGCAGTCGTGCTAAGCCAGACCAGCACAGATAGAGAGCTCATGCTCGCAAAGTTCACATATGTGGTTCTGCAGCCAACGGTGTCTGCCCTTCATGTAAGTGGTAAGTGACAGGGCATCCAGCAACAGCACTGGTGGTTGCGGCACTCTGCTGGCTTGCTGTCTGCATCAGCATCCTTAAATAACCGTAACCAGATCGGCACCACTATGCAACTGCTTCAAGCAGCTGCGCTACGGGGGCGTTTACGCAGCAGTTGACAGTCGCTACCTGGCGCCCCGCCCACCTGCACTAGTAAGGATGATATCATAGCCTCCTGGATGCTCCTCTAGAAAGTCTGTTACATTGTACACCTTTCCGTGCACCACCAACCAGCAGTCTTTGTCGCTGGTGTGCTTTTTGCACTCATCGAGCGTGAATGTCTTGTCTGCCATGGCGCGTGTCTGCTTGAGCTTAAATAGCGGGCTGTTGAAGCAAGATCGGGCGTGCAGACTCTGCTCCTGACTGGCTTTTGACTGGCGTTGGAACCAGCCTTGGGCCCCCGCCAGGGCTTGACAATGACAACTGTGGACTAGTTGGCAGACCAGCTTCACAACCTTTACGAAGTCCTCATGTTGCGTGTTTCTGCAGCAGGCTCGCGCATGCAGCTGTGGTGCGCGGTCACTGTACTTGTTTTCAGCAGCAACCGCTCTCATTGTGCGGCCTGGCTCATAGCACTGGATACCGATCTACTCAATACAGCAGATGAACTAGAATTGTAAATAAGATTACTATCAAGCTATCTACAGGAGGGCTAGCATGGAGGACAGCACAGCAACCAGCTCTGGGCTGTTTGCAGTGTTCTTGCTGAGCATTTACTCGCTGTTCCTACTCCCGTACACAATCAACTACCTTTGCTCTGCTGAAGAGGATGCCACGACGCAGCCAGTGGCCAGCAAGGTGAGCAGGACAGGAAGTTGTCGGTTGCCAGTGTTGGTTGTGTTCCTGCTGCTGCTGCTGCTGCTGCTGCTGCTGCTGCTGCTCCTGTTGATGTGGATGTTGATGCTGACTGTGTAACTTTGCATAGGTTTTTCCACGCTTCCGCGCATCGCAGATGCTGAATGTTTCATTTATGTGGACATGCAATGATATGTTGCAGGGCAAGAAGAAGGCGAATGTGTTGGACAAGCTGGCTGGTCTCTGCACAAAACGTGAGCTCAGCATGCTCAGCTATCATACTGAAGTCAGCAACAACAGCATTGGGGCAGATCACGGAGCTGCAGCGACAGTGTAGAAAGCAGAGGCGGCACCAGGGCGGGCTCAGCAGTAGTCGGGACCATCTCTGCACCACTGCTGCAGCAAGGCAGCAACTGTGGGGGGGGGGGAGGGGGGCGGGAGGATTGCGCACTCAGTGGATGCAGGACACACAGCAAGATACACCTGCAGCTCAGCAGCAGCAGTAGAATTGTCCAGCAACCTTGCGTCATGAGGCACTGTAACAAAACAGCAGGATGTGCAGGCATCTGCACTGGCTGCTTGGCTAGCGTGTGTGCCTGCATCAGCACATCAACTGTGGTCGCCAGCTCAGCATGTGTGGTCGTTCTGCTTGCACACGCACATGCGTACTCAACTGCCTTTGCTGCTATGCATCTTCTCTTGGCATAATGGTAGCGCAAACCACCCACGCATGCTGCTCCTCACTACATTCTGCGTGCACTGTGCTGTGTTGTGCTGCGCTTGCCGCTTGTCTGCAGGCAATGTGGTCATGCTGCTGATGTGGCTGGTGTGGGCTGGGCTGCTGGCGTACACGCAGTCCAGCATGGCCTCCATGAAGCCATTCGACCCCTTTGAGATCCTCAACGTGCCGCGCGACGCCAGCGACAGGGACATCAAGAAGGCGTACAGGAAGCTGTCGCTGGTGTACCACCCCGACAAGGTGCGCATGGGGCAGCGAGGGGGGCGGCTGCGGTGAATGAGCGGTGCTTCAGCAGCAGAAGCAGCAGCAGTAGCTGCTGCAGCAGCGTCACCTGTTGCACCAGCAGTGGTTGTGAGCTTATGACCATGATGGCTTGCAGGAAGCTGTCATGCAGGCATTCTGGTATCTGTCCTTTGTTCGCTCCATGTCACCTTGCCTTCAACCTTGTGCCCCTTCATTGATATGTTTCATAACTGCATGCACCATCATGCTGTTTACAGAACCCTGATCCCAAGGCAGCGGCATACTTTGCCTCCTTCATCTCCAAGGCCTATGCGGCGCTGACGGATGACGTCAGCAGGAAGAACTATGAGAAGTACGGACACCCAGACGGGCCACAGGTGGGAGCAAAGAAGGGTGGCTATGGGAGGAAACACTGGGCAGCGTGCAGGGATGCGCCTCGGTTGGGCTGTCGCAGGGCAGCATGGGCGGGGATGCTCGCCGTCAAACCGAGCCAGTGCCTGTGCACCTGAGCACGGCGCAACAGTACACGACACATTCAAATGACTTACAGCTGTACGTTTGCTCTTGGCTTGAAACCTTCCTGCGCTAGCACCAGGCCCTGAGTCTGCACCACCCAGGCGCGTCCGCTGCTGCTGCTGCTGCTGCTGCTTCACGCATGGCCTCCTGGCTGCTGCAGGGCATGAACCTGGGCGTGGCGCTGCCCAGCTGGATGTTCAGCAAGGACAAGAAGGCGGCGCCGCTGATGCTGCTGGGGCTGGTGGGCTGCGGCATCCTGCTGCCGCTGGGCCTGATGAGCTGGTACATGCTCAGCAGCAGCAAGTTCTCGGGGCCCAACCAGATCATGAACGACACCTTCCCCATCTTCATGTACTCCAAGTTCTGCGTCAAGGAGAGCCAGGTGTGGCGCCATGTGCAGGCCCGCTGCATGCGCGGCAGCGGTCAGCTGCACGTCAATGCTGCATGCACCACCCCTTCCTCAAGAACAGCGCGTTGTGCATGGAAGGAAGGCTCGGCTGCGCCTGGTTTTCTTACACATATCGGCAGTTTCCACTGCAACGCTGGTGCAGGGCTGTGCGTCAGTGGTGCATGATGCCGCACATGCACTGTGGTGCAGCACAGCGTACTGTCGTGTCCAGCCGCCCAGGGTTCTGGCTAATCTCCACTGCTGCAGCCCCAGTGCTGCAGTGGTGACCCCTGGGTGCGCTGCCAGTGAGCGCTCCATGAGCCGGCAGGGCTGCTTTACGTGCACCGGCACACCCCATCCGGCAGTGCGTCAGTTTTCCCTCCCACATGTGTTGTTGGAGTTCCGCCAATCGATGCTCGTGCCGCGGCATGCCTCTGTTGTTGCTGCTGGGGGTCATGCCGCTCACCTGTCATCTGCACGACACATTCCACCTGATCCAGCCAGTGTTCCCTGTGCTGCAGCATGCCTGTGTTGTGTTGCGTTGTGTTGTGCTGCGTCACGCCTCGCGCCTGTAACACCCGCCACACTCCCAGCTGAACCCAGCCACTTTGACCTGGCCGCTCGCCTGTGCTGCCGCCTGCGCGCGCTGCCCCGCCCCGCGCCAGTCCCTGGGCCGCATCCCCGAGACGCTGATGTGCGCCATGGAGTTCATCAGCCTGTACACGCCGCCCGAGCACAGCGCGCCCCTGGAGGAGCTGCGCAAGGCGGTGGCGCCCTCCTACGGCGACCTCATGGCGCGCTCCAACAAGGCCTTCTGGCAGCGCAAGGTGGGGGGCCGGCAGCAGCCGACCGGCCGCGCAGCGCGCTGGCCGTCGCCTGCACATGCGTGTGCGCAGCATGCGTGCATGCAGCCAGCCAGGGTGCCTTGCCGGCCGCTGTAGTGTCTAGCTGTCGGCTCCGCCATCATGCCTGCATAAGATCTTGCCAGCAATGGGCAGCCAGACACAAGTGCGTACTCTGGTTGCTGTGGCACTGCTGCTGCTGCAGGCTGGCGTCGTGAAGGCGCACATGCTGCTGCTGGCTCACCTGGAGCGGCTAGGCAGTCAGGTGCCTCCAGCACTGCAGGCGGATTACAAGTGAGTTGTCATGCAGTGCCATGCACTGTGCAGCTGCAGCCTGTGAACGGCTGGCAGGTGGCGCCAGCCGCTCTGGAGGTGTCGGCAGTCATGCAGCAGCGGCTCAGCGCAGTGTGGACATGTGCCGGAGACACAAGACTCTGCACTGCAGGATATTGTGCAGCGGCGGCATGTATGCCTGGCCTGCACAGCTTTGCTCCAGGGAGGTTGTTTCTGTTGTGCGCTTACGTTTGTTTTTGTCACTGTGACTGCATTGGCATGCAGGTATGTGTTGACCAAGTCGCCACTGCTGCTGGAGGAGATGCTCAAGATAGCCATGCTGCCACGCACGCAGGCGGGCACAGGCTGGATGGTGAGCGGCACTAGCCCCGGCAGAGCCAGCTGATGTGTGGTGCTGACAGCACAGCATGCATGTGCTCACGGCGTGTGCTCGCAGGCACACTGTGAAACCGACACATTCACATTGCCCGCGATTTGCAGCTGTGCCCAGGAGCTGTTGAAAACCATTCTGTCATGTCTTTTATGGACCCCAGGATTGCCCTGTTTCTTGTTTCATGCTGTTCTGGTGGTTTTCCCACATCGTTTTCCTCCCAACGCCTGCGCCCCCGCACACGCCCGCGTCCACCACGCTGCAGACGCCCAGCCTCGGGTGTGTGGAGATGATGCAGTGCCTGGCTCAGGCCCTGCCCGTGTCGGTGCGCAAGGGCGGCGGCAAGGCGGGCGACGCGCTGGCGCCGCTGCTGCAGCTGCCCGGCTTCGACCAGGAGCTGCTCAAGAAGCTGCGCAAGAGGAAGGTCAACAGCCTCACAGGTGCGCGGCGGTGCACAGTGTAGCGTGGGCTCAGCTGTGGGTGCTTGCTGTTGTGGAGCGTACTCGTTGAGGCCTGGCGGAACGCTGCATCACAGGCATGTGCAATGTCTTGATACCGCCTCAGGGGGTGACTACGGCTCAACTTTGATACTGCCTCAGGGGGTGACTGCGGCTCAACACGCGCTATACTGTGTGCTCCCTGGTGTGCTTGGTCCGGAGTGGGCTGGCTTTGCTGCTGTACGCGCTGCATGCCTGCATCATGCATGCTGACAGCGGAGCGTCTGACAACGCACTCGCATTACATGCTGCTGCTGGCGCTGCTGCTGCTGCCGTGCCTTGGGCTGCGACCAGACCTGCAAGCCATGAGTGAGTCGCAACGAGCCATGGAGCTGGGCTGGGCTGGGCTGGGGCCAGCAGCCATCGAGGGTGTGGGGCTGTTCCTGAGCGCCATGCCTCGGCTGTCGCTGGCTGTGCTGTGTGAGGTGGAGGGCGAGGAGGAGGTCATGGAGGGCGACCCCGTGCACTGCAAGGTGGGCGCTGCAGCGCGGGGGAGGGGAGAGGGGGGTGTAACTGGCTGCATCAACAGCGGCAGTGCTGGGAGGGTTGCAAGCAGCAGCCGTGTGAAGGGCCATGGTGTATGTGTGCTGTGACCCTGCCTGCTCTTTCGTGCACTGATTTTAATGCATTGAGTCAGCCGTGTGCTTTTGTGGTGCTTTTGTTGTGCGAGTGCGTGAATGAGTTAGCATGTGCTGTACGCGTGGTGCTGTTGCCCCTGGATGGCTGCTGAGTTGCCTCTCTGTTGCCAACCATACTGCTTTGCTCGCCCCCCTCCACTCCCTCAATACGATTGTGTTGTTCACCCTGCCTGGTGTTCCGCCGCCTGTTCGTGCAGGTGCGGGTGCTGCTGACGCGCCCCAGCCACCAGGCTGAGGGCTTCAGCCTGCGTGGCAACGCGGTGCGCGCCTACACGCCACACAACCCAGTGCCGCGTGACGAGTCGTGGTACTTCTTCCTCACGGAGCCCAGCAGCAATGCTGTGCTGGCCTACACCAAGGTGTGAATATGTGTTTCATCCAGGTTGATCCAGGTCTGCGTGTCTGGCTGGTGCTCGAGTGGCTGACTTGCGGCTGGCCTGCTTCTTCAGGGTTGTGCCCGTCTGGCTCTGTGTGTGCTGCCTTCCCCAATACTAATGATGGCGCTCTGCATCCATGACGTGTATCAGTGCGCTGCCTGCCCACATGTTGACGCTCTGCATGCGTGGGCTGCGTTACCTGATGCGCAGGCCATGTGCTTCTGGGCTGTCCCGTCTTCTGCGTGTGCGCATCGCTCGGCGGTGCATGACGCCTTGCCTGCTGTGGCGTGCTGCCTGCCCCTGCAGGTGAACCTGATGGAGGCTGAGAAGCAGGGCCTGGAGCACCCAGAGGCGTTCGGCATGCCAGCACGGCCAGCAGCAGCCAACAGCAGCAGTACCAAGGCGCTGCCGGCGCCGGCAGCTGATGCGTCTGCCGTGGCCACCGTCAGCAAAGACAGCAAGGGCAGCAGCAAGCGCGGCAAGGGTGATGCGGAGGAGGAGCAGCTGCCTGGCCAGGTGGTGGACATGCTGTTCCCCGCCCCCAAGGCTGCCACCTACAACCTGTCACTGGTGGCCATGAGCGACTGCTGGGTGGGCGCGGATGAGACTGTGCAGGTGAACAGCGTGGCGGGTGGCGCTGAGGTCTTCAGGAGCAGTGCCGCGCATAAATGCAAGCCAGCGCCTTCTTTGTCCCTGTTAAACCCATGCAACTTTACTGGCATACTGCACACCCCAGCCAGCTGTAGCTGCACTCTGCAGCAGCAGCCATGCACATGTCCTGCTTCCCTGGCTGGCGTTGACCAGTGCATGTGCTGGCAACGAAGCCTGGCACTGACATTGCGCTGGTCTCGCTTGCACCGCTGCTCGCTGCTCCTGTCGTCTTGTTTACGCTCAACAGTACAAGCTGCGCGTGCAGCTCATGAGCCGCGCTATCGCAGAGGGCAGGGCAGGCAACAACAAGGCGATTGCGTATGGCAGTGACTGCGAGGACGAAGAAGAGGGCGAGGGTGAGCATGTGCTGCCGTGCTGTCTTGCAGCGGCTGGTCCGAAGTACATCTGCTGCCAGCAGAGCTTTCCTAAGTGACTCGCACGAGGCATGGCAGTGCACGTCAACAGCAGGAAGTGGTCTTCTTTCGTGTCCTGCTGTTCAATACGTGCATCGCCAGCTGCATGCTGCACTGACAAACCAACAGCTCAGATCCATATGCAACCCCTGCACTGGCAGTGAAGTAACCTCCACTGCTCTGCAAAAGTAGACCAGTCTCACACGCACCACTGCCCAAGCTGCTTCTGCCTCAGGCCCAGACAGCATCACTGCTTGACGTTCCGTTGCATATCCTCCGTTGTGCTGCAGGCAGCGGCAGCGGCAGTGGCAGCGGCAGCGGCAGCGAGGACGACTACGACAGCGAGGAGACTGGCGAGGAGGAGAGCGAGGAGGAGGAGGAGGCAGTCACCAGCAGCGGCAGCGAGGACCCGCCGCCGCTGGAGGCAGAGGAGGACTGAGGCAGCTGCTGCTGAGCAGGGGTTTTCATGCACTGCTGATCATGTACCGCTTTTGTGACACTGTGTGTCTTCCTAAAGGTCAGGGAAGAGTTACTGCTCTGTTTTGGCTTTTTACTTTGGTGTCGTCCATATCAGCTATTTGCACGGGCTCAGCCTTAGTAAGCCAGTGCCACAGATGATTTGTCTGACTATCATGATGAACGGCTTGCTCTTGTTAATGCATGCCTTGAACCGGCGTGGTGGCTGGATGGATTCTGCTTTCAGGCTGAGCACACGGTGTGGTGCTGCCCCAGTGCGGCTGCCCCAGTGTGAATGACACATGTCAAGCAAGGTGACCTTCGCTGTGCGCTCCCGTATGCCGAACTTGGGGAAACATAATAGCAGACATTATCCAACATTCGGTTGTAAACTCAACGGATCATTTCTGTATTCCTGCGCCCCTTAACACGCTGGCAGGGGGCGAGCTGCATTGGTAGAACCACGACAGTACAAAGTGACAGACGTGCAGGCGCGATGGTGTGCATCGCCAACTGCCACAAACGTATTGCGTGGTATGTAGTGCAGGATCGCAGCGTGCCAGGAGCGAAGGTGTTCTATTTTGTCCTGCCTATGGGCCCAGGCCGTGTACACCACCACCGCTGTCACAGATAGTCATCAGCCACAGAGGTACGTGCGCGACAGATCGTTGATCTATGTCGCTTGCAGTTTGATGCAGCTTGAACCGAGGCTGGCTGGTTGACGACAGTGAAGCTGCAAAGTACGCCGGGCAAAAGCTTCTAGCTCTGCCTGGCCATTTTTTGCGGCTCTTTTCACTCCTACGTGTATGCGTATCATCTTATCGCTCTGCTGGGCCACAGGTGGTTCCGTGACAACAGTACGGTGGTTGAACCTGCTGACACTTCTGCAGGAGACATGTAGCTATGCTGCGACGCACCCATAACTGGCAGCTGCTATCCATGGTCAGAACAACACAATTGCTCCAGAGAAGGGTCATCGTGTGACAGTATGCTGCAGCAGTCAGTGGCAGTGAAGGCGCCTGCCATGGAGGAGGCGCTGCATGCACACAGCCAGCAGCATGCACCTCACAACAGTCCCACGCGGACGCAGCACGCAGCAGGCTCAACAATTGCAAATGGTCGGCAAGAAACAGCAGCTGCAGCAGAGATGCTACCACTGCAGGACTGGGGTCAGCAAACACCAGCAGCCGTTCAGTGCAACAGGCCCAGCCCGCTCACAAAGGACAGCAGTGCATGCACCCCAAGAGGTGTCAGCCCGCACAGTGACCAAGGTGCAAGCAGCTACATCCAGCGACAGCAGCAGCAGCTTGCAGTCAGTACACTAGGGCACCAGCAGCAGTGTTCTGCTGTCCGGCATGCATCTGCCAGCAGGAGCTCTGCAGACAGCCGCACTCAGCCGAAGCAGGATGCATACACGCCACCAGCGCGCAGCACTGTCAGCCCAACCACCGGGTCTGCTAGCAGTTGTAGCATGGACGCACTGAAGCGTGGAGACGCACCCCTTGTGCTTGCTGGTAGGGTGGTGGCGCCCTCGTTGCAGCAGTTGGCAAGGCAGCTGCAGGATGGTGAAGAAGAGGACCAGCAGGCAGCTGGTGGGTGGACCCCAAGTCCTCAGCAGCAGCAGCAGCAGCAGCGGCGCAGCCAGCAGCGGCCCACACCCACTTCGCTGCTCAAGCGTCTGCGCCAGATGGCCCTGAGCAGTGATGCAACGCCACCGCTGGATCAGCAGCACCACATGACACTACTGCTGCACCAGCAAGACCAACAGCAGCAGCAGCAGCAGCAGCAGCGGTCACCGGTTCAGCAGAGCCGCGACGGACAGGTGTACGATCAGCAGGCCATCAGCCATCGCCATGCTGCACTACACAAGCAGCAGCAGCTGGCGGCAGAAACGCAAGACCTGCAGCTGCAGCCCCAACAGCAGCCACATCAGCAGCATGAGGCGGCGAGCCAGGTGGCACTGATGGAGGTACACACCAGCCCACAGCAGACAAACAATAGGGCTCAGCAGCAGCGGCTGCATCCGCACAGCCAGCAGTCATCGCCAAGCCAGGCAGCTCTGACACAGCTGTACCGCGAGCTGCAGCGCAGGAGCGACACACACACGCAGCACCAGGGTGGCACGCCCATTCCTGCTGGTCGAGCAGCAGGTGCAGCTGCTCTGGGCAGGCAAGGCAGTGGGCTGCTGCAGCAGCTGCATCAACATGCACACCATGCCAGGCTTGTGCAGGACGAAGAAGACTCAGATGCAGCAGCACCCCAAGCTGCAGCAGCTAGCGCAGCGCCCGGTAGTGCGGGCAGGGTCAGCAGCAGGACGAGCAGCCGTGGCAGTGACAGCAGCAGCAGTGGTGCGGCGCTGTTGCAGCTACCAGGACCTGCTGCTGGCAGTCCTGCCCTGTCGTGTGCTACGGCTGTGGGGGGCTCAGGAGGGCTTGAGCGCTTGAAGTTTGCCAGAATGCAACAGAGGAGGCAGAGGCAGCAGCAAGGGTATGAGGCTCCTGTTCGGCAGCACCACCCAGTGATGCCACAGCGGGCTCCCGGCGACACCAGGCTGGCAGCAGCACCAGCCACGTGCACAGCAGCACCAGCAGCAGCAGCAGGGGCTGGCAGACAGTGACCAGGCATCAGGAGCTGCGACCCGGCTGCCAGCAGCGTTCACACCACCACACGTGTCAGCGCCTGCTGCGCTGCGGCTCAGAGCTGCCACGCTGCCGGCAGCAGCCCGACCTGGTGCACTGCCAACGACGAAGCAGCCTGAGCAGCAGCAGCAACAGCGTGGATCCCATGTGCCCCCAGCAGCTGGCAGCAGGTTTGATGCTGAAAGCGCTGCCGGTGTTGATGGCAGCAGCCGTTGGGAGTTGTCAGAGTGGCTGCTGACCGTGCGCAAGCGGCCACCACCCGACAGGCTAATGGGCAGGGCGCGCCTGCTCAGCCTCACCAGCAGCAGCAGCAGCAGCAGCAGTGGTGGAGCAGTGGCAGCAGCTGCTGCTGACTCGGCTGGTGAGGACGAGGTGGACAGCTGGGGAGCAGCAGCAGAGGCGAGGCCCAAGAAGATGCACAAGCCAGCTGGCAGGAGGCATCAGCAGCAGCAGGAAGAGGCGCTTGATGCCGACTGTAGTGGTGCAGCAGTGTTAGCTGGTGGCTGTACTGGCACAGAGGAACTAGGCAGCCCAGCCAGCACGAAAAGCAAGGCAGCAGCGGCAGCAATGCATCTAGCAGCAAGCCCCGTGTTGTGTTGGATGCTGCTGATGCATCAGATGGTCATGCCACACCGCTGCGCGTGAGGTGCAGCAGCAGCCAAGCAGCAGTAGCACAGCCAGCAGGCAAGCTGGCAGGCAGCAGCCAACTACGATGTTGATGCAGCAGATGTGCTGCTGCGGCTGCGCACAACTGCAGCATTGTCTCCATCCCTGCTCAGCCCTGTGCGGAGGCTTGCGGCCGGCTTGGAGGCAGTCAGTAGCAGCGATGATGAAGGCAATGCAGCAGCAGCAGCAGCAGCAGCAGCAGCTGATATGACGCTACAGCGTCCCCGTCAGCGGCAGCAGCACCAGCACCAGCAGCATGCTCAGTGGCAAGAACAAGACATGCAAGTGGGGCTGCTGCCTAGCGGCAGCGCATATACACAGCATTCAGTGGATGCAACAGCCCAGCAGCTGCAGTTGGCACTGCTGCAGCAGGCAGCTTGGCACACAGCATGTCACTGCTGGACCAGCTGCTGGGCTTGCTGGGCCAACAACAGCAGCAGCAGGAGACAGCAGTCAGCGTATCACGTAACCTGCAGCTGGTCAACGAGCTGCTGTCCAAACTGCATGAGCTAGGCCAGGATGTGGAGGAGCAGCAGCTGACTGGTCCGTGGCAGTCACAGCTACTGCGTCATGCGCTTGACAACGGGTTGCTGGGCTGCCCAGGCACGTTGCGGCAGCAGCAGCAGCAGTATGCCATGGTGTGGATGCTCGACCTGCAACGTTTGTCAGTGTGGATGCAGCATGCCAGTTTGATGCCCTGCAGGCAGAGCCCTCTGTGGCAATACTGGCAGCGCAAGCAGCAGCTGCTGCAGCTCTACAAACGGCAGCGAGGGAAGCAGCGGCAGCTGGAGCAGCCAGAGCAGCAGCTGAGGAGGCAGCCAGACAAGCAATGGTGGCCAAGACGATTGCAGCTGCAGAAGCTGCTGCTGCAAAGGAAGAGGCCGCACGTGAAGTTGCTGCAGCAGCTGGTGCACAAGCAGCAGCAGAGGCTGCCGCCGCCGCAGCTGCTGCTGAAGCTGCAGCAGCTCGGGAAGACGCAGCAAGGGAGGCAGCAGCCGCGGCTGCAGCAAAGGCAGCTGCCATCTTAGCCAGGCAAGCAGTGGCAGCAGAGGCTGCAGCAGCAAGAGAGGAAGCAGCCATTCAGGCAGCAGCAGCAAGAGCGGCACTTGATGCTGCAGAGGTAGCTGCTGCTGAGGCTGCAGCAGCAAAGGCGGAAGCAGCAAGGGAAGCGTCAGCAGCTGCAGCAGCACGAGCAGCAGCAGAAGAGGTCAGGAGAGCAGCTGCAACTGAGGCTGCAGCTGCGAAGGCAGAGGCCGCAGCAGAAACAGCAGCAGCGGCAGCAGCCAGAGCAGCTGCAGGTGTGGCCCTGGAAGCAGCAGCAGCTGAAGCAGCAGCCGTCAAAGAGGAAGCGGCAAAGAGCGCAGCAGCCGCCGCTGCTATTCTCGCAGAGGCTGAGCAAGCACGCCAAGCAGGAGCTGCTGAAGCCGCAGCAGCCAAGGCGGAGGCGGCTAGGATTGCAGCAGACGCCGCAGCAGCACGCGCAGCTGCTGAGCAAGCACAGCACGCGGCAGAAGTGGAAGCTGCAGCAGCAAGGGAGGTAGCTGCCAGCAATGCTGCAGCTGCTGCAGCTGGCATGCTGCAGCGCAGGCAGCCCACGAAGCAGCAACAGCAGTGCAGGTGAATGCTGCCAGAGACAGAGCAGTAAAGGATGCAGAAGCTGCAGCAGCTTTGGATTCAGCAGCAGTTGAAGCAACCAACGCTGCTGCTGCAGCTGCAGCAGCGGCCACCGCTGCTGCAATTTGGGGCCTGGCAGGCAGCAGCAGCTTAGCAGACCAGTTGCTGCTGCTGTTGCAGCAGCAGCAACAGCAGCATTTGGAGCTGCAGCAGCAGCCAGCTTCACTGTTGCCCAGTAGCACCATGGCTGCCAACAATGACAGTGCGTCTAAGCTTCTCCAGAACCCAGCAACGTTGCCGCTGCTGCTGCTGCTGCTGCTGCTGCTGCTGTGACCTCTCTGCCTGCTACTGCTGCAGCCTTCTACTCCGCCCGCACCAGCAGCGCGGACACAAGCTTCAGGCACCACAGCAACACCAGCAGCAGCATCACCCTCGAGAGGCATGGCAGCAGCAGGCCAAGCGCAGCAGAACTAGGCTGGACCAGCCTACTGTAGCTGCAGAGCGATGCATAGCGGAGCAGCAGCTCATGACCAGCGATTTCTTTACTGCAACAGACGCTGCAGCAGCAGTCCTGCCCTGTACTGAGTCGGGCCACTGGTCGGGATCAAACACTGCAACTGCAGGAGCTGCATCAGTTGCGGGTGAAGCAGAGCGCAGTACGGCACTGCAAGACGCCCAGTTGCCGTTTGCAGCAGTCCAGGCCAGCCCTGATGTGCCTGACACAGCTGGTGCTGCAGGTGGTGCTGCAGATGAACCCAGCCCCAGCACTGCAGCGGATGTCCCTGCGGAGTGGGCAGCTAGCAGTGATGTGCTTGCGGCACCGGGATCAAGCGCTGAATGCTGCCAACAGCAGCAGGACTGGATGTATGCATCCCTATGCCACAGCCAAGTGCTGCTGCTGAGCCTGATGTGGGCAGCCGGGCACTAGCATTGCAGGACGGCAGCAGCCCAGCAAGCACAGCAGCAGCACCACACCTGACCGCAGGTGAGGAGGCGGCGCCCACGCCAGCCGCAGCACATGCAGCAGCAGCTATCGAGGGCTGCCAGCTGCGGCACTGGCAGCTGCTGGTTGGCAAGATGCAGACGCAGCACAAGCAGCAGCAGCGGGCGATGACGTGCCAGAAGTTGAGGGCAGTGCTGCCGGAGAGCAGGCGCCAGGCGACGCCAGCTCAGCAGCAGCAGTGTGTGGGCTGGTGCCAGCTGAGGCAGAGGACACAGCAGCCTCAGCGGCACCAGGGCAGATGGGCCTGTTGCACTGTTGAACGCAGTGCTTGTTCCAGCAGCAGCAGAGGCACCATTGGAGGCAACCACCGGCAGCAGCGGCAGCAGTAGTTCCTCACCAGCAGCAGCAGCCGCAGCAGCAGCAGCAGCAACCGATGCACCAAGTGGACTAGTGCCGGCTGCAGAGTCTCTCAGCAATTTAGAGTTTGTCTGTGCTCCTAATGCTGCTGCAGCTCCGTTGCTGGCCATCAGTGCGCTGCCTGCTCCTCTCGCTTCGCCGCTGATGCAGCTGGCGACAGTGGCCAGCAACAGCGGCAGCAGCAGCAGCGGCGGCCGCCGTGAGGGTGCACCCGGCCCACTGGACAGTGCCCTGCTGCACCTGACCGGCACGGCACTGCATTACCTGGAGGCGGAGCTGTCACAGGCTTCCACACCAGGGGCCACAACAGCAGCAGCAGCTGAGACGGAATTGCGTTTGCCAGTCCCTTTGAGCAGCGAGAATGTAAACAGTGATGATGGTGGGTGGGGTGAAGGTGACGAGGAGCAGGGCCAGATGCATGGTGCTGCTGAGCAGGGGCATGATGATGACGGCCTGTCAATGCACGCAAGCCAGCAGCAGCAGCAGCCGGAACTGCAACAAGATTCAGCAGCAACAGCAGCAGCAGCAGAGCCCTGTCTCCCCAACAGCAGCAGCGCTGCAGCTTCTTTGTTGCTCCTGCAAGCTTGGAAGTTGCAGGTCTGGCGGCGATTGCAGAGCCTGGGGGTGACGGCTGCACCAGCCCCGCCTTGTTCGCAACACCCACCGCAACGCCCGCTGGGGCACCACGCACACGGCGCGCCAGCAGCGGTGTTGCAGCGTTGCCGCTCAACCCTGACATTTGTGAGGCAGTAGAACCACAGCAGCAGCAACAGCAGCAGGAGCAGCCAGCAGCAGCAACAGCACACTGCAGAAGTGCTGCAGTCACGATGGTCGCTGCTGTCCGACAGCAGCACAGCTGAGGGTGAGGCAGCGCATGCTCCTGCAGCAGATGCGGCAGATGCGGCGGCGGCGTTCATGTCGTTTGACGGCTCCTCCCGCACCGCAGCGGCATGGCCGGGCGCCCCACCCGCACCACCGCTGGGCGAGGGCAGCGGCAGCATGCTGCCTTCACTGCTGCAGCGCTGGCTGTCCAGGACTGCAGAAGAGGCAGATGCAGAGTCAGACAGCAGCAGCCAAGGCTTCACTGATGGAGGTTCAGATGCTGAAGCAGATGCCGCAGCTACTGCAGCAGTTGCAGAAGCAGCTGCAGCCACCAATGCTTCCTGGAGCAGCCCTAGCGCATCACCCAGCAGCACCGTGGTAGATGCTGAACAACAGCAAGCACCGCAGCAGCAGCAGCAGCAGCAGGAGGTGAGTCAGAGCCAGTGTGCAAGTGCTGATGACGCACAGCCCAGCTCCCACAGCAGCCCTGCCTCACTGGGCAGCTGCGGCATGGTTGCAGGCGCGCACGGTGCAGCTGCTGCTGCTGGCGGCAGCCATGTTGACATCACAGCAGCAGCCCTGGCAGCTCCACCTGCGGTTGCGACTCCCATCGCCGAGCAGCAGCAACAGCTGGAGAGCCATGCCACATGCCTGATTGACGCCGCTTCAGTTGCAGAGGCGGAGGATCATTATGAGCACTGCATGACGGTGGACACAGCAAGCAACACCGAGCTGTCAGCAGCAACACCTGCACCAGCACTTAACACAGCAGCAGCAGCACTGGCAGCACTGGCAGCAGCCGAGGCTGCTGTGCAAAGCACCTGGGCCCATGCAGCTGCTGCTGAGGGGCCTGCAGGAGCGGTGCAGCAGTCGCCGGTGCTGGCAGGTGCCCCCTCAGGTGAGCAAGGCAGTAGCACGGTCATTTGTGCAGCAGTCATGCCTGGACGGCGCTTGTGCAGAGATCGTGCAGGCTTCAGACTGGTGTTAGAATGCATTGCTCATCTGCACATCTGCACGTCGAAAGGATGTACGCATGCGCTCGATTGGTTATGACAAGCAGTCAGTAGGTGTCTTACGATTAGGAAGAGCTCGCCATTGAGCTCATCCTGGTTGACTGTGCCACAATACAACATCACTTGCTGCAGGGCAACTGCTGCAGCAGCAGCAGCAAGGAGTCAGGTCAGCTCGCAGTGCCAGCAGTGCCGCACAGATTCAGTCAGCAGCCACTGGGGACCACTGCCTTGCACACCTTGCACAGCAGCTGCTCAGCCTGGCAAGCTTGAAGACGGAGGCAGCCAGCAGCGGCAGCAGCCTGGAGGGTGCAGAGCTGCCGGCTGGAGCAGCAGCGCTGCCTGACGCTGAGCAGCCAGCGCAGCTGCTGTTGCTGTCAAGCCCTGCCGAGGACAGCCAGCCTGTTAGCAATGCATCAACTGCTACTGATGCTACAGCTGCTGCAGCTGCCGCGGCTGCTGCTGCAGCTGGTGACGCCACAGTTCAAAGTAGCGGCAGCTCCGTAGAGGTCCGGCGCAGTGCTCAGCACAGCGGCAGCAGCGACGGCTGCGCAGCTGAGGGCAGCAGTGGGGTTGCAGTGCTGCAACAAGAAGCCGGCACAGAAGGGGCAACACCAACCTTGCTGGAGTCACTGTCTGTCACCTCCGTAGCCGCAGCAGTGCAGGGTGAGCAGCAGCAACAGCAGGTGCAGCAACTGCTGCCAGCCAGCAGCAGTTGGGTTGCGGCTGAGCAGCTGCTGGGTATGGTGGGCGACACACAGCAGCACTGTCGTGATGGTGAGGCAGGTTGCTACAGCGGAGAAGCAGGGTCATACTGGCAGCACGGCAACAAAAGTGGCAGCCCAATTGCTGCCTCTGCT
The DNA here is from genome assembly GCA_014080715.1 of Scenedesmus sp. NREL 46B-D3. Taxonomy (NCBI): domain Eukaryota; kingdom Viridiplantae; phylum Chlorophyta; class Chlorophyceae; order Sphaeropleales; family Scenedesmaceae; genus Scenedesmus; species Scenedesmus sp. NREL 46B-D3. The sequence goes on along the minus strand of JACERP010000074.1, from coordinate 291,870 downwards.
GTTGTTAGCCATGCTGAAATCCATGCAGAGCAGGAGTCTGCTAACCTTGAGTTGACTGAGGGAGCAGCTGCTGCATGGGATGATTTGACAATGCTGGAGGAGGCTATGGAAGCAGCAGCAGCAGCAGCAGCTGGTTCAAGCGAAGCCAGTCTTGCCGGCAGCGCATCAACGGTGCAACCCAACATTGAAGGCATGCAGCAGCAGCAGCAACAGCAACAGCAGGGCTTGGACTTGCGCCAGGCAGAGCTGCACGGCAGTGAGGCCTCCATCCAAGGCAGCGGCAACAACCTTGACGGCGAATTTGAGTCATCAAGTGGACGGCAGCAGCTGCAGCAACAGCTAGAACAACGTGAGCAGCAGCAGCTGCCGCAGCAGCCTCTAGCACAGCTGCAGGAGGTGCTCGTGCAGCTGCGTCAGCTGCAGCACCTCGGCAGCCCTGAACACAGCCAGGCACAGCCAGCCGCAAGCTCTCTGCATGCTTCGCAGGAGACGGTAGGAGAGCAGCAGCAGCAGCAGGCTTCGGAAGCTGCGCTGCAGCTGGAGCTGCAGCAGGAGCTGTCTTGCAAAGCAGTGCAGCTCCCTGCTGCGGCTGGCACAGCAGCTGCTGCAGAACCCAGCCCAGTGGACGCTGCAGCACCCACAGCTGCTGGCTCTGTGCCTGCTGGGTTGTTGTTGGACCTACTGCAGCAACACACCAGGAGCAGTAGCGGCGGCGGCAGCAGCAACAGCAGGCATGACGATGAGTGGCTGCAGCTGCTTGCTCGTGTGGAGAACGTGGACGACCCCCTGCAGCTGCTGAGAGCTCTGCGCGGCCTGCAAGGCAGCAGCAGGGGCGGCAGTGGCGGCAACAGGGGCAGGCTGAGCAGCAGCAGTGATGGCGGCAATGATAGTGGCAGAGTGCTTGATGTAGCAGCGCAGGCTGCTGCTGTGGTGCTTGACAGCAGCAGTGTGGCCATGGTGGGTTCAGCAGCCACCAGCGATGAGGTGCGTGCACTTGCTCCAGGCGCCTCTGTTGACTCTGACGCTGATGTAGGGCCAAGTGCGGCTGCAAGAGGCCACGCTGCAACCACAGCAGCAGAAGCAGTTGCTGATGCACCAGCAGAGCAGCAGCTGCTGCTGCCCAATGCTTGCAGCAGCGCAAGCAGCACTGCCAGCGATGCGTCGGAGTCGCCGCAGCATGCTGGGGCTGGCGGGCCAGCAGGGCAGCATGTCCAGCTCCAGCTATCGCAGCAGCTGCTGTCAGCAGAGCCCAGTGCTGCCAGCAGCAGTGCCCTTGCATCACCTGCAGTGCTGTCGACGCGCCTGCTCAATGGGTCGAGCGCTGAGCACCTGCATCCTGGCCTGCAGCTCTGCAGCAGCTTGAGCCAGGCGACAGTCGCAGCGGCGGCGGCAGTGGAAGCGGCCGCGGGCATGCAGCAGCTGATGCCACTGGTGCGGTGCCTCTGCCAGGCGCAGGCTCGATGCAGCCAGCAGACGCAGCAGCGGTGCAGCCTGCTGGTCCTGACGCTGAGGATGACAGCCGCGGCTGCAGCGGCAGCGAGGTCAGTGCGGAGGCTGCTGCCAGCCAGCTGGGCTCACTCATCCAGCAGCTTGCAGAGCTTGGTGCAAACAGTGGCAGGAGCAGCAGCAGCAGCAATTGCAGTGGTGAGTATGCCAGCCAGCAAATGCCAGGAGATGTTCTGCATGCAACGGCTGACATGGTGGTGGCTGCTGCTGCAAGCAGTGAGCCTCATGCGCTGGCGTATGTGCCCACCTGCAGCAACGCGGCACCTGAGAATGCAGCAGACGCACGTGCCATGTACGTTCACGCCCACAGCCAGCCCTGGCAGCTGGTCATGCGGGAGTTGGTGGCCCAGGTGCAGCACCACCAGGGGCAGCAGGGCGGCGCACCAGCCTGCACAGCGCTGCTGAACAAACAGCAGGTGAGGGGTGGCCAACTTGTGCATGCCTCCTGCAGGCGTAGGACCTGCATGCAAACATGCATGTTGGTGGAGCGCGCTATGCTTGGCAGCTGCAGGATGGCGCGTGCTGTTATACATGCCAAGCTCTGTTCAATTACATGCGTGCAAAGTGCACTCAATTTAATTCTGCCTTGGCTGCATGTAAGCATTGGCTGGCACCCCCGCTTTGTGCTGCAGGTCATTGATACACGTGACAACATGTCTGCGGTGCTGGCTGCTGCACCTGTTCATCAGCAGAATAACAGTTGCAGCAGCAGCAGCATTGGTACCTGCGAACAGGTACAGCCGCAGCCAGCAGCTGAAGGCGAAGCTGCAGCAGCTGCAGGTGGTCAGGGCGGAGAGTTGCTTGCTTCTGTTGCTGGGGTGGCGCAGCAGACGTGACGGCTGCCTGCATTGATGCCCACAGTCAAGGCTGGCAGCTGGTGATGCAGGAGCTGATGGCCTGGGTGCAGCACAGGGAAGATGTCGCCCGGCAGCAGCAGCAGCAGCAGCAGCAGCAGCAGGTGAACGAGCAGCTTGATGAGCAGCCTGCAGGCACACCAGCCCACACAGACCAGCTGCTCAGCCCACCACAGGTGCGGCTGGTCTGGCGTGTTTGCAACTGACAACTTTTCTTGAAGTCAGTGTGATTGATGTCCTTGGCAGCATCAGCCCGGGTACAGCACATTGTCTTACACAAGCCAACCTTGCATGAGTTGGGCCTGGTATAGCTAGGACTGCCGCTGCAGTCCAAAAATGCATGGTGAAACAACTCACTGGCCTCTACTGCTTGCTGCCATGGTTGCTGCTGTTGTAGAGCCTGTCACCTGTTGACGCAGCCCTCAGCCCCGAGACCAGCCCGCAGCAGCATGGAAGCAGGAGCAGGAGCAGCCCTAGTGCTGCAGCTGCAGCTGCTGCCGCTGCAGCAGCCCTGGATCTCTACCTACAGCAACAGCAGGGGGAGACACAGCAGCAACAGGGAAGGCTGCAGCTTGGCCACCAAGACCGCGGGCAGCCGCAGGCACCAGATGCACCCATTTGTCGACCGCTGGAGCTCACGCTAGGTGGGTGGGCAGGTGATGCTGCGCAGGAGGCTGCGACGTGCAGCCCCAGCACCCGCATGCGCAGCCCCTGCAGCGCTGACCAGCAGCAGCAGCAGCAGCAGGCCGCGCCTCCTGGCAGCTCTGCTGCTGGTGAGTCACTTTTCAGTCCTGCAAGTCTTGACGCCAGCTTCAGTGGCAGCGCTGCTGGTGCAGGGCAGCCGACAAGTTGTGATGCTGACGAGCAGCAGGCGTTGCCGTGCCAGGTCAGCAAACCCAGCGATCTCCACTTGCCAGCAGCAGCAGCAGCAGCCCAGCAACCTGCTGAGCAGCCTGAGCAGCAGGAAGCGTGGCTGCCGGCCCCTCAGCTGCAGTGGTCACCCGGCTGGTCTGAGCTGACGGGTGACACCAGCTTCAGCGGCAACAGCAGCACAGGAGGGGCGGGCAGCACCAGCACAGCAAGCAGCTGCATGCGGCACACACCTGCAGCTGCGGAGCTGCAAGCAGCTGCAGCTGGGGTTGTGTTGACTGCCGCAGCAGCAGCTTGCGCGGCTGCTGGCGCAGATGTAGAGGATGGGGAGGAGATCACCAGCAGGCTCAGGACGCTGAGCAGCAGCAACAATATGAGCTTGCAGCAGCGTGCTCTGTCACCAGCTATGCTGCTGCTGCCGGAGGATGACAACGCAGCGGGTCCAGCAGAAGCTGCAGCAGCGGCTGGCAGTCCATCACTGCTGGCAGCTGACAGGGAGCGTGCTGCTGCAGCAGCAGACACCGTGGCTCTGGCGGCTGAAGGAGCGGTGGCGGCAGCATTGCAGCACGCTCATGCAGCAGCTGCAGCGGCTTCGGCAGCATCCCCAGTGGCAGTACAGCCAGTGTGCAGCGACGGCACAAGTGAGGCCGCCGGCAGTGAGGGCTTTGATGATGCAGTGGGTCTCGAGGCAGGCAGCAGTGGCATGTGCGCGTATGGCAGCCCAACCTGCAGTGCGCTGAGTGCAGCAGCACACCTTGCAGCACCTGCTCTCTTGCAGCCACCACACTTTAGCCTACTGCTGCTGAGCAGCTGCAGCAGCCCACATGTGCCAACACGGCAGTGGGGCCAGGCAGCACTGGGTTGGCAGTTGAAGGCTTGGCACCCGTGTGGACGACCTCACCCTGCAGCAGCAGCAGCAGCAGCAGCCTTGGCAGCAGAGACATGGAGCAAGTGCTTGACGAAGCTGAGGTGGCAGTGCAGTGCGCATCAGCTGCTGCAGTGCTACAGGCAATACACGCTGCAGCAATGGCATCAACTGCAGCAGCAGCTGAGCCAGCTGCTGCCAGGCGATCGTTGACAGCAGAGGTGTCTGGCCTGCTGCTGCCGGGCGTGTCTGTGTCTGTTGGCTCTGAGGCGGCAGAGAGCTGGCTGATGACGCCAGCACGCATCTCAAGGCCTCTGCTGAGCAGGTCAATGCTCAGCCTGCACCAGCAGCAAATGCAGCAGCAGGAGCAGCAGCAGCAGCAGGAGCTTGTGGTTGCAGCAGCAGGTGGGCAGCAGGAGCCGCAGCAACATGGCCATTACCGTGCAGAAGTGTGCGAGCCACCAACTGCAGTTGACGCCTCCTTTGGTGCGTCAGCTGCTGCCGTGCAGCATGCCAGCATTGCCAGTAGCTGGGATGGTGTGGTGCGAGACATGCCCAGCAGCCTCAACAGCAGTGCTGGCAGCAGCGCTGGTGGTCAACGGGAGTTGGTCAGCCCCAGGCTCCCCGAGGGACATGCTTTGGGTTTACGACTGGCAGACGTTGCTGGGCCATATGCAGCAGGTAGCCAGGCCAATGCCACCTGCACGGTGCAGGGTCCTGCTGTTGCAGCAGAGGGTGCATCACAGCAGCACCAGCAGTCACCAGACAGCTGCAGCCAACATGCAGAGATGCTGTCAGACCTGCAGCAGTACAGCTCACCACATGAACAGCAGCAGCAGCAGCAGGAAGAAGGCGCCAGCAGCCTATCCCTAGGCTTGCCGCTGCAGCCTGAGCTGCTGCCAGGCGTGGCCTCGCCTCCTTACGCCTCCCCTTCCAACTCAGCGATTGAGTCGGGCATGGACTCAGCGCTGGACCTGTCAGCGGCAGCACCGCTGAGTCCCTTGCCAGGCGCCGCTTGGGCATCCTTCAACCCGTTGTTTACTCCTGCTGGCTTGCTGAATGAGGGCAGAGTCCGCACAGCGTCAGCAGATGGCTCAGACAGCAGCGGCAGCATTGGCGACCACGTCAGTGGTGGTAGCAGCAGCAGCAGCGTTGAGTCCAGCTACAGGTGGCGGTGCAGCAGCAGGCCATGGCGGCTCTGCGCAGCATGCCTAGCTTGGGCAGGATGAGTGAAGACAGGACTGCAGCAGCGCAGGTGACAGCTGGTGCTGAGTCAGGAGGCACCCCAGCTGCGGCAACAGCACCAACAGCAGCGGCACCTGCCGCTGATGCAAATGACGGTGCAGCAATGCACAGCAGCGCTGGCCAGCGCAGCTCACCCAGCAGCAGCAGTGGCAGCAGCAGTGCGTCGCCTGACAGTTTGCATGTCAGCACTGGACGCGCACCAGCGAATGACAGGCCTCTGGCTGCCGGTGCTGTTGGTGCTTCAGTGGAGCTTGACCAGCTGCGGCAGCACTTGCAGCAGCAGCTGTCAGCCATGCACACCTCCGTGCGGCGGCTTCGGGTGATGGTGGCGTGGCAGGTGGTGCAGCAGCCTGCCACGAGCAGCAGCCACAACGACAGGAGGAAGCTCCGCCGCGCAGTGGCGGCAGCTACAGCAACGACAGCCCTGGCAGCAACAGCAGTGACAGCAGGATCAAGGAGAGGTGCAGCCAGCGCATGTCTGCTGCAGGTGCAGCTGAGGCACCAATTGACACAGCACAGCCTGAGCAACAGCTCTTGGTCAGATCGGGCAATGATGTGACGGATGTTGCTGCTGCGCTCAGTGCTGCCAGCAGCCGCCCAAGCACCCCGGAAGAGCAAGTGCTGTTGTCACGCCCTGCTGTTGTTGACGAGTTACGGCTGCCCAGTCAGCATGTCACACCACGCGGCACTGCTGGTGAAGGCGTGCGGCGCCAGCGCCCTGTTGCATGGAGCCAGGTGGTATCACCACTGATGCGCCACTTGATTACGCCGCGCGGCACTGGCAGCTCTTGGCCAGCACAGCAGCAGCAGCAGCAGGAGCAGCAGCAGCAGGAGCCAGCACAGGAGGATCGACTTGCAAGACAGCAGCAGCAGCAGATGGAGCAGGCGCCGCATCCGCTCTTGGTACATATGCGCTTGTCATCAGTCATCGCTGATTCTGCTGCAGTGCGGGGCTCCTTCAGCAGCCTGAGCAGCCCATCATCAGCAGTGATGGACTCGGCATCGCAGGACAGCGCCGACAGGGATGGCCAGGCTGATGACGTTGACGCTGCTGAGGTTGCGCAGGCAGGACTGTGTGGGGCAGGGGCCGACAGCAGCAGGCCCGACACCCCGGCAGGCAGCGGCACAGCAAGCAGCAGCAGGTCTGGCAGCATTGCAAGCGAGCGGGTGGTGCACACTGGTGTGGCCGAGATCCTGTTTGTGCACAGCAGAACAGCCAGCAGCAGCCATGCCGACCAAGCACTGCTGCAGCAGGCGCCAGGCATTGAACCGCAGCTGGCTGGCAGCAGTGCAGCACCCAGCAGGTGCAGCAGCTCAGCCAGCATGGTGCAGCAGCCGTGTCTGACACCGACAGATCCGGAGCAAGGTGCTGGCAGCAGGCTGAGCAGAGCGGCGTGTGCAGCAGCGGTTGCTGCTGCTGAAGCCGATGAGGCCGGCAGCGACTTCTTGATGCAGCGGTTCACTGAGGCTGCAGAATGGCAGGCAGGCAGCACAGCAGATGAGCAGGCGGAGGCAGCCGGCGCACATGCCAGGTGGCTGGCAGAGGAAGTGAGCAGCAGCTGCGATGCTACACCACCACGGACAGCTGCTATTGCTGGTGGCAGCACGGAACTCCACCTCAGTCCTAGCTGGCAGCAGCTGGCGCAGGTGCAGCAGCAGCGGCCAGGCACAAGCGATGTTGGTGTCGGTGTGCTGGCTGGCAGCAGGGATAGCAATGCAGCTGGAGGCGCAGTTTTAACAGAAGCAGCAGCAGCAGCAGCAGCAGTGGTAGCCGATGCATGGCAGTGCACCGCGGGAGGCATGCATGCCTTTGACCATGGCAATGTCCAGATCACAGGCTTGTCACTATCCTTCAGCACAGTCAGCACCAGCAGCAGCATCAGCAGCCTCGGCAGCGTACTGGACTCAGCACCAGTTGGGGCCTGCAGCATCGGGCCAGCCATGCTATCAGAGCAGGGACATGGAGGGAGGTACCAGTCACCAGAGGTGCAGCCAGCCGACATGGCAACAGTGGATGCAGCCAGTCCGACTGCTGCCTCAGCACCAACGGCAGCCTGGCAGCCTGCACATGGTCGACTGATGCCAGCGTCCCTGCAGTGTACTGCATCAACGCACGCAGCAGAGGGTGATGGTGATGAGGTGTGCCTCTGGTCACCAGCACCCAGCTTGCCACCTCGCCTAACCACGCAGTCGGTCACGCCCAAGCAGTTGGCACGCATGCGCTCACACACAGCTGCACTGCTCACCCCAGCAGCCAACAGCATCCTGACAGCACCACCAGGCAGTGACGCCAGGCCTGTGCACGCCAGTGCAGGAACATCTTCAGCTGGCGGCCGCAGCAGCTGGCATGCAGGCATGGCGCTGGCTACATCGCCGTTTGCAGCGCCAAGCCCTGACAGGCCTCCTGCTGAGATGCGCTACTCGGTGCGCCACAGCCTGGCAGGAGCAGCAGGAGGCACGCCACCGCCACCCGCAGCGGCAGCGGCTGGCTCGCCGACAATCAGCCGCAGCTGCACTGATGTGGCACTGATGCCTTCTAGGCGCAGCAGCAGCAGCAGCGGCGGAGGCGGCGGCGGCACAAGGGTGTCATCCAACTGCTTGTTTGAGCCAGCTGCTGCTGATCTTCTTGGGCGGCTGCTGCCTGTGCCACTGCATGATGCTCCTCGCAGCTGCAGTGGGGATGCTCTGTACTTGTCGCAGCGAAGCAGCTGCAGCAGTGTGCCGGTTGCAGGCGCCTTCATGCTGCCTGACGACACACCAGTAGTAGCAGGTGCAGCGGCTGCAGGAAGCCCTAGGGTCACTCGCGCTTCCTCATCAGGTGGTGCTGAGCCAGTCACTGCAGGTGCTCATGGTGACACAGGCAGCGGACCAGGCCAGCAGCCGCAGCTGATTTCTCTGCTGGGTGGTGCGCTGGACAGCCTGGCCAACCTGCAGGGTGTGTTGCAAGAGGGCCAGGCAGCAGCAGATGCCCTGCTGGGCAGGTGAGGGGGGCTGCAGCAGCCACCACAACAGAGTCCGGCTGAGCAAGTATCTCTTTGTGATGAAACAATCCTCCGTCCTGTATGCATTTTATGCTTAGGTAGGCTGCTGTGTGGGATGCGATCGGCAAGGTGCTCGCATAGCTGCTGCTTGCCAACATTTCCTGCAAGCAAAAGCATGTTGGCATGTTGGAAGCCGCTGGGTGTTGCACCTGCCTTCCTGACGCACGCCTGCCTGCTGCCACTCAGTGGCAGGCTGCGGTGAATGTTTGTGCTTTGCTGCAGGCCTCCCCTAGCAGAGATGTGGCTGCACTCGCTGCAGCTGCTCAGTGAACGTGCGGCTGTAGGCACAGGTGATGCACAACAACGGGGCAGCGGCAGCCACATGAGTACTGGGGCCCCTTGCACCAGTGCTGCGCCAGCTGCTGCTCTGGCGTCGCCCATGGGTCATGCACCTGGGTATGGCGTGCCCGGCGGCTGTGCTGGTGGTGCTGGTGGTGGGCGGTGAGCGCTCTCCAAGGCATGGCTTTGATGCTTGGAGGCTGGCGTCATGTCAGCAAGTGTGCCAGGCTGGTGCTGAGCCTGCCGGAGTTGTGTGTACATGGTGTGTGTGTGTGTGCGCAGCGTGTGGTACAGAGTTGGCTCTGTGTGTGGCATGCACGGTGTCTTGGTCTGTCGCCCTTGCTGCAGGTCATGCAGTGTCAAACCTCAGTGGCATGACTTTGGTTCAAATTGAAGGATAGTATTCAGTGAGGTAAAGCACGGTGCGTTGTGTTACCCAGCACGGTGCATTGTGCTACCCAGGGTCAAGTGGTTGCTGGCAGTAGCTTGCTCACAGTTGTGCCCTGCCCTTGCCATCATGATATGAAGGCAAAACTGCTGGCCAAGCACTGACTGGTGTAGCATTGTGACGTGACGTGCACTGTCAAACTGATACTATACAAGCACAAGTTGTGACAGTGTGTTGTATGTCGTGAGCAGCCTGCGCATCGTGGATACAGCGCCTTTGTTACTTTGACGCTGGCTTCATTGCTGAAACCAAACACCAAATACCAAAGTTGAAGCTGCCTACCGTTGGAGTCCATCCGAGCTGTGGTGCACATGACCACAGCTGGTAGCTCACCTACATGGTTTAGTACCCGCTAAAGCAGCATGATGAGCCTGTCATATGCTGTGCATGCGTCACAACGGTCCTCTCACATGCACTACCACAAAGCTAGCTGGCTTCTTGAACACCGTCAGCTCCAGCACTACCACAAAGCTAGCTAGCTTCCTTGGCAACTTTAGTTGCTGGGCAGAGCCAGGTCCGAGCTTATGAATGACGCAGCTGTGATGGGCGCACGTGAACATGCATGCCTGCAAACCCACTAGTGGTAACGGCCCGGGCAGACAGCGTGCTCTGAGCACGGACGCCAAGCAGCTTGCCATGTGAGAACATCGCCAAACAGATGGACCATCCGCCTGAGGCGGCAACGTCCAACCCGACAACAACTCCATTGCTTGCTTACACTGGGCGCTGCTGCCGTACGTACCATGAGGTGACCCTGGGGCCAGACCCTGTGACCACACTCTCCAAAGTAAGCATGACAGGGACAGTGTTTCGTTCACACCCCCTCCCCCCCCAATGTTGTTAATAATAAGCAGAAGCTTTCATCTGTGGCAAGTTAAGGAGATGCCTTGCAGAGCCACTTCACAATGTTTGGTTTGTCGCACTGCTCGGGTTTACTAGTGTTGGCACATCACTGGCAGCGGCACCACTGCTGCCAGCACCCGGGTAATGCCTTCAAGTGACTGAGGCAGCGCCTGCCAGAGTGGCACTCTGCGCAGGGGCACGTGCCAGGGTGCACTGCCTGCCACTAACCTGAAGCCTTCAAGTGCTGCTAGCTGCTGTTGTTGCTGCTGAGCAGTGCTGTGCTCTGGAGTTGATGGCAAGGCCCTGCTGTTGGCGCTGCGTCTGTATCATAAGCTGTCAGCATGGCAAAACTCGCCTCCATCTCAGCTGCTCATCGCTGTTGCTGGGATGCAGCATCATGCGGCTGCGGCCATGCTGCTAGCTGCTGCTGCTGCTGCTGCTGCTGCTGCTGCTGCTGTGTTGCAGGCCTCACTGCCGCCTGTAGTACAGCGCACAGCAACGTGTGGCCAGCAAGGTTGTGCACCAGACCCTACGTGCCTTGATCATCTGCTGCTCTCGCGCGCAGCTGCCCTGTTGCTGTAAGCTCTGCTGCATGTAGCAGAGCTTGTGCCGCTGCCAGTTGCTGCTCCAGTCCAGCCCCGTGTGCCTGCGCTGCTGCCAGTTGCTGCCCTAGTTCAGCCGCGTGCGCCTGCGCTGCTGCCAGCTGCTGCTCTACACCATCCAGCTCCTGCAGAGTGCCTGCAGCAACATGCAGCAAGGGAACATCAGCAACAGCTTCAGTGGGAGGACTGTGCATCCATTGGGGAGCGGGTCCACACATTGTGCCCTGCAAGGTTCTCTTGATCGGTGCTTGCAATGGCAAGCTGACACATTCGGAATCAGCGGACAGCAGCTGTACAGTGCAGGTTTGGCAGCAGGGCCACACAAGCAACAGAGTGCATGGCTTGATGAGAGTGCAGCCGTTGCTTGCCACTGAAGCCACACACTTTGGCTGCTTTCATTCCAAATACCAAATGCCAAATACTAAAGTAGGGCCACAGGCCCACCCACTAAGGAGCCAAACAAGGCTCATGGGGTCCCACAACAGCCAAGGAGTACCAATCCAACCAACTAATCCGAGGCCTCAACAAGTTCTGAGGATTCCAAATACCAAATACCAAATACCAAATTAGGGCCACAGGCCCACCCACTAAGGAGCCAAACAAGGCTCATGGGGTTTCACAACAGCCAAGGAGTACCAATCCAACCAACTAATCCGAGGCCTCAACAAGTTCTGAGGATTCTATCTCTGAGGCACTAGTGTCACTAGGCACTAGGCACTAGTGTCACTAGGCACTAGTGTCGGCGTGATCTTCTCATGCGATGCTTAGCAGACATTGGACTGCGTGGCAACATATTGACAGCGATTGTATCTATGTACTGGAATGCACCTATGGTCACAAAGATGGCTTGCAATGTCGGACAGCCCTTTGACAGTACCAGTGGAGTAAAGCAAGGGGACCCCCTCTCCCATTGCTTTTTGGCATTTTTAATGATCAAGTCGAGCAGTGGCTCAGCGACCGTTGTGGGGCATGTGGTACTGCTCTAGGCAACAGGATGGTGAGGCTCTTGCTGTATGCTGATGATTTGGTACTGCTGGCAGAAACATCTCACAAACTGCAGCAGTTATTGGATGCTTTGCAGTCCTTCTGTAGCGAGTATGATATGCAGGTGAATGTGGGCAAAACGGAGATAGTGGTGTTTGGCAAGCGCAAGTATACCGGTACAGCAGTATGGCAGTACCAGGGGCAACAGGTGCCTGTGTCAGATCAGTTCAAATACCTGGGTGTTCAGTTTTATGCCACCCAAGGTGTGTCTGCTTGCACGGAGGCTCTAGCAGCTGCAGGCAGCAGGGCAATGTGGGCAATGTTGGCTCGGTGCAAGGAGCACGGCGTCAGCAACCTGTCAATGCAAGTGCAATTGTTCAACACGCTGGTGTCCCCCATTTTATGCTACTGCTCAGAGGTCTGGGGTCCAGCTCTGCTGAGACAACCTGGATCTGGTGCTGCTTTGGTCGGCAAGTTGCAGGCCAATGTGATTAGCAGAGTCCAGTATCTTTTTCTGCGCACTATTGCAGGTCGTGTCCTCAAATCAACTTGCCGCATGCTTTTATCGAGGGAGTTTGGTGCCCAACTTTTGGTGTGCAATTGGTTGCGTGCAGCTTTAGCTATGTGGAACAGGGCTGTGGAGTTGGGTGATGCTTCCTTGTTGGGGCGCGCAATGCGTGAGAATTTGCGGTTGTCTCAGACGTCGAGCAGTAATAGTTTATGGTGCAAGCAGTTGCAGCGTGTGCTGTCTTATACACATGATCATTCCCGGCAGTTGACGACGGTTATGCCGCGGCTGCAAAGCTTTGTGGATCTGGATGCCAAAGTAGTGTTAAGTGCATTTGATCAAAGATCATGAGGGGTGTTTGTATCAGCAGTGGCAGGGGTGCTCGCAGAATCCACGTGATGCTGTCACCGGGGCTGGAATTTACAGTATATATGAACGATGGTTTGCTGCTTGCTCGGGTGATAACTTGCAGTCTGTGCGTCCTGAGTCTTGGTGCCCCCAGTATGTGCTGCAGACCGCTGGCCTCAATAGGGAGCATGTTGGTTCTCTGGCTCGTTTCCGACTTGGTGCCCATGATCTGCGTGTATCCACTGGTAGGTGGCACCGTCCGCAATTGGTGCGGTCTGATCGGACATGCCAACGCCCTGGATGCCACTTGGGTCAGGTCGAGGACGAGTTTCACATGGTTTTTGAGTGTCCTTTTTACGCGCCAGTTCGCGAGCGTTTTGCTTGCCTTTTTGAACCATTTGGAGGTTTGTCACATACGTGGGGTAGTATAGCCTCTTGTCAGCCAGGTGGTTCGCATATGATGACCTTTATGCGGCAACAACCTGCCTTTGTGGCTGCCTTTGTGCATTGTTGCTATTTAATGCGCTGCCACCCGGAGGCGGACCCTGAGTCCTTCTTGTCTTCGGTTTCTGTTGCTCAAGCGATCGATGCAGCGGACGAATTTTTCTCTGCTGACTTTTCTGCTTTTTCTGATGACGATGATAAATTCTATGAGGTTTCCCCCCCCCCCCCCCCAATGAGCCTCTCGTTAGCTCCTGAATGGGGTTCCCACTCCTTGTTGGGTGGAGCATGTAATGTAATGTATGTCACTTGGGAGACAGCAAGCGCCATAGCCGGATCACTTCTAACAAGGAGAAAATAGGGTTTAGGGTTTAGGGTTTTCAAAGATATCTTTGTCATCGATGACAGGTGCATCTTGTTTAAGCCAGCTGTGTTGTGCACATAATCTGGGCACCAACTCAATGGTTTCGTCAAATCAAGCTCATCAGAAGGGGAGCATGCAAACCAATTCTCATAGGTAGAGTGCATGACAGTATACGTATCAGACCCAGCTACTCTGGGGTTGGCTGGCAAGTCCTGCCACTGCTGGTACAACCATGCTTGGAAAGCACTCCGTACCTTGCTCAAATCAGAGGCATTAAGGCAATGCAAGCCAACCATTGAGTCAGGAATGTCTGCTAGCGTTCCTGTATGGGTATGTTGCGTACGCACAAAAGCCCAAAACTGCCAAAACCACAGCGACCTCTGCCTGCCCTGCTCAACACTGCTGGTGCAGGCCCTCAAACTCAAATCCCTGTCTACCTGCATAGCAAGAAACAACCAGTCATTGGGGGGCCGTGCAACCACTCGGTGCCACAGGTCCCAGCAAGCTGTGAACCATCCACTGACTAATGGTCGGCACCCAAACTCACGCAGTAGAAGCTGCCTGCATGTTGATTTGCGCACACGACCAGCCAGCATGCGCAAGAACATCAATTGCACCACCTGCATGTCATTACTGGGAGCCTTGCCAACACCCGGCGGCCCACTGCTGCAGCCATGTACCAGTGCAGGGCCCCACACTTCAGAGCGGTAGCCCAAGATGGGGGACACGAGTGAGTTGAACAGATGCTCCATGAGTTGAACAGATGCTTCCATGGACGCAACACTGCAGCAGCTCACCTTCTGCAGCGGCAAGCTGCGCTGCATGATGTAGCCAGATGTGAGTGGTCGCGTGCGCACATCTGCTGCAGCTGGCGCCAGACTGCTGGTGTCTTCCTGCTGCAGCTGCTGCTGGGCGCGTTCAAACATCACAGCCAGAGGTGAGTGATCGCGTGCGCACATCTGCTGCAGCTGGCGCCAGACTGCTGGTGTAACAGGTGGAGAGGTGGCCTGAACAGTAAGAAATCAAGGTGGTGCACGTTACAGGGAAGCCACACACGCTGTGCATGCAGGACGCCTTCAGCAGACGCAGTTCATGCATTGGAGCGGGCTCAACACTTGTGGCTGCAGCCAATCAGCACGAACGGCACCGCACATGTGCATGCACACATACAGCTGGCAGCTCCACCCCTGCCCCTGGTCAACCAGCTCTATCCTTTTTATTTATCTTTATAAGGAAAAAATAGAAATAAAAAATAGAATTAATAAAAAATATAAAAAAGAGAAAAAAAATCACAACTATGATTTTTTATCGTAGACTGCTTCTAATGTTTGCCGCTAATATACATTGCCGGAAGCCGGCAGGATTTCTTGGAGTATATAATGTTTGCCGGCAAGCCGGCATGGCATTTTCTGGCAGTTTGTATGTTTTGCCGGCACTGAAATGGCGAATCAAGATATGTTGCCGGGACGTGTTAACATGCCATTGCACTTATATGGATTCTCTGCACTTGGCTGTGGGCATCAGCAAGCTGCTGCCAGCTCACTGTTGCATGCTACACGCATGGATCCCTCACAATCTGCTTGAAGTCATAGCAGAAGCGTTGTGGATTCCAACGGTGATCACCAAAAAACATCAAGTCAGCAAGCCCTAAGCCCGTCCACTGACCGGGAACAACCAATCAACATTGAAGTTGCAGCCGCAACAGCAACATCAGCTGAGTGGTTTGGTACTCACCAACACCCGCAACATGCTGGCCCATGCTGCGCTAAACACCACTAGCAGTGCAGCACACAGCAGTCACTCATCAGACATCCGATCATCTAGGCATGTTGGTGTTGGCTCCCTTTGCTGCCCCTGCAACCACGTTCTGTGTTTCGTTCTGCTGCTGTGATGCTGTAGTGATGCCCGGGGGCTGACTGAGTCTCACAGAGAAACCATCTAGCTTTCGTTGATCAGGATCAGGTTTACCAACAGGAAGCTTGCCTTTCAGCAGGCCCGCCATCTCATCACGACACGGCACCTAGCCAGCTCGGTACGGTGTCAGCGAGGTCTAGGAAAGTACATTCATACACAACGCTGCTTTATCATTGCAGATCGTGGGCAAATGGCGCTTATTTCAGAGCCAGGGAACATATTTGGGGTTTTAATTGAAGTTTGCCGGAAGTCAAAAACTATGTCTTTGGGTTTTTAAGTCTTTTGCCGGAAAGCCGTTTCGATGTATCTATGTCGGAAAACATTAGGAGCAGTACGGTACTCTTGCAACTGAAACTTCCGTTTCTTACAATTTACCGACATAGGTATTAATCTACTACCAAAAAAGAGACATGGTTTTACACAACTTTCTGGCTTCAGATGCTTTCAGCCCTGCACAACAGCGTGAAATGCTGCTGTGTTCTATTGCCATGGCTGCATTGTGCTGTTACTGGCTTTACTGCAATTGGGTGGCCACACTATGCAGCAGCATGCAGTCAAAGAGCCACACAGCGAGTGCAAGTTGCTGTACCGCACGGCCAGCTGTGTCTTAGCCAGTCGATTGCTTACGTCACTGCGAATGCAGATGTCAAGTGCCTCTGCTGGGTTTTCATCATCGGCAACTTCATGGATAGCCAGGAGGAACGATTGGCAGAACCTAAGCTTCAGGCTCTGCAGCGATGTCAGCCTGGAGAGGTGTGCCGCGCCCTTAAGGGCAAGCTTGGCTGTCACGGGGCTGAACACAAGCTCAAGCTGGACCAGGCCTGCACACCAGCGCGGTACATCATGCACATCTGGGACCACCTGCACTGCAACAATGATGCTATCATGCAGTGAGACTGATATGGCTGAGAAACTCACACAACATTACATTACATACATTACATTACATGCTCCACCCATCAAGGAGTGGGAACCCCATTCAGGAGCCAACGAGAGGCTCATTGGGGGGGGGGGGGTGAGAAACCTCATAGAAATAATCATCGTCATCAGAAAAAGCAGAAAAATCAGCAGAGAAGAATTCGCCCGCTGCATCGATCGCTTGAGCCACAAAGAAACCGAAGACAAGAAGGACTCAGCTGCAGGGTCTGACTCCGGGTCTGACTCCGGGTGGCAGCGCACCAGATAGCAACAATGCACAAAGGCGGCCACAAGAGCAGGTTGCTGCCGCATAAAGGTTATCATATGCGAACCACCTGGCTGACAAGAGGCTATACTACCCCACGTTTGTGACGTACCTCCAAACGGTTAAAATAGGCAAGCAAAACGCTCGCGAACTGGCGCGTATAAAGGACATTCAAAAACCATGTGAAACTCGTCCTCAACCTGACCCAAGTGACATCCAGGGCGTTGGCATGTCCGATCAGACCGCACCAATTGCGGACGGTGCCACCTACCAGTGGATACACGCAGATCATGGGCACCAAGTCGGAAACGAGCCAGAGAACCAACATGCTCCCTATTGAGGCCAGCGGTCTGCAGCACATACTGGGGGCACCAAGACTCAGGACGCACAGACTGCAAGTTATTACCCGAGCAGGCAGCGAACCATCGTTCATATGTACTGTAAGTTTCAGCCCCAGTGACAGCATCACGTGGGTTCTGCGAGCACCCCTGCCACTGCTGATACAAACACCCCTCAAATGCACTTAATACCACTTTGGCATCCAGATCCACAAAGCATTGTAGCCGCGGCATAACTGTAGTCAACTGCTGTGAATGAGCACAACAAGTCAACCACACCACACATAAGTTGTGTGACATAAGGCACCGCAAACAGACATGCACAGCTGACAGCATGCTTTTGTCACTAGAGTGGTGCGGCAGCAACTGCTGACCATAGCAGAGAGACAAGCACCTGTGAGGCTTGACAGCACATGCTCAGCTGCTGCGTCATCACAGCCGTCACCATCAATGCTAAGGTGAGTCAGGGCAGTGAGCTCCAGCAATGCCCTGAGTTCGCTGACCGGCACTGCTCCATCAATGAACACCAAATCCAGCTGACGCAGAGCGGGGCAGCAGCGGGCAACGGTCGCAGTTGTGCCTGGGACCAGCACATGCCACGGTGCCTGCAGTGGCATGCTTTCCGCGAATTGGTCTGGATCTTCTGCCCAATTGAGGTGCAAAATCTGCAGGCTGGCCAGCTGTCGCCTCGGCTGGAAAGTGTGCTGCACTGCTGCTGATGGCAACTGACAGTTCTGCAGGCGTAGGTGCGTGAGGTGGCTGCTAGCTGCCGGTGCTGCATATGTCCAAGCAGGTGTGCTCACCACGTCTGCGGAGTTGTCAAGTGGCTGCTAAGCCGGAAGGGCTAACCGCAGGCTGCTCTTGCTGGTGCCATAGCTGGTGTTTTGGCGGCATGTGCGTACGGAGGCAGCAGCGGCTGCGCCGCAAACAGCACATACCTGCCGATTCATACATTACATTACATTACATTACATGCTCCACCCAACAAGGAGTGGGAACCCCATTCAGGAGCCAACGAGAGGCTCATTGGGGGGGGAGACCTCATAGAATAAATCATCGTCATCAGAACAAACAGAAGAGTCAGCAGAGAAAAATTCGTCCGCTGCATCGATCGCTTGAGCAACAGAAACCGAAGACAAGAAGGACTCAGGGTCCGCCTCCGGGTGGCAGCGCACCAAATAGCAACAATGCACGAAGGCAGCCACAAGAGCAGGTTGTTGCCGCATAAAGGTCATCATATGCGAACCACCTGGCTGACAAGAGGCTATACTACCCCACGTATGCGACAAACCTCCAAACGGTTCAAAAAGGCAAGCAAAACGCTCGCGAACTGGCGCGTACAAAGGACACTCAAAAACCATGTGAAACTCGTCCTCGACCTGACCCAAGTGGCATCCAGGGCGTTGGCATGTCCGATCAGACCGCACCAAAGGCGGACGGTGCCACCTACCAGTGCATACACGCAGATCATGGGCACCAAGTCGAAAACGAGCCAGAGAACCAACATGCTCCCTATTGAGCCCAGCGGTCTGCAAGACATATTGGGGGCACCAAGACTCAGGACGCACAGACTGCAAGTTATCACCCGAGCAAGCAGCAAACCATCGTTCATATGTACTGTAAATTCCAGCCCCGGTGACGGCATCACGTGGATTCTGCGAGCATCCCAACCACTGCTGATACAAACACCCCTCAAATGCACTTAACACTACTTTGGCGTCCACATCCACAAAGCTTTGCAGCCGCGGCATAACCGTAGTCAACTGCCGGGAATGATCATGTGTATAAGACAGCACACGCTGTAACTGCCTGCACCATAAACTATTACTGCTCGACGTCTGAGACAACCGCAAATTCTCACGCATTGCGCGCCCCAACAAGGAAGCATCACCCAATTCCACAGCCCTGTTCCACATAGCTAAAGCTGCACGCAACCAAGTGCACACCAAAGGTTGGGCACCAAACTCCCTCGATAAAAGCATGCGGCAAGTTGATTTGCGGACACGACCTGCAATAGTGCGCAGAAAAAGATACTGGACTCTGCTAATCACATTGTCCTGCAACTTGCCGACCAAAGCAGCACCATATCCAGGTTGACTCAGCAGAGCTGGACCCCAGACCTCTGAGCAGTAGCATAAAATGGGGGACACCAGCGTGTTGAACAATTGCACTTGCATTGACAGGTTGCTGACGCCATGCTCCTTGCACCGAGCCAACATTGCCCACATTGCCCTGCTGCCTGCAGCTGCTAGAGCCTCCGTGCAAGCAGACACACCTCGGGTGGCATGAAACTGAACACCCAGGTATTTGAACTGATCTGACACAGGCACCTGTTGCCCCTGGTACTGCCATACTGCTGCACCGGTATACTTGCGCTTGCCAAACACCACTATCTCTGTTTTGCCCACATTCACCTGCATATCATACTCGCTACAGAAGGACTGCAAAGCATCCAATAACTGCTGCAGTTTGTGAGACGTTTCTGCCAGCAGTACCAAATCATCAGCATACAGCAAGAGCCTCACCATCCTATTGCCTAGAGCAGTACCACATGCCCCACAACGGTCGCTGAGCCACTGCTCGACTCGATCAATGAAAATGCCAAAAAGCAATGGGGAGAGGGGGTCCCCTTGCTTTACTCCACGGGTACTGTCAAAGGGCTGTCCGACATTGCCAGCCATCTTTGTGACCATAGGTGCATTCCAGTACATAGATACAATCGCTGTCAATATGTTGCCACGCAGACCAATGTCTGCTAAGCATCGCATGAGAAGATCACGCCGCACCAAGTCATACGCCTTCTTGAAGTCGACAAAGCAAGCAAACAGCTGGTGGCCGCGTAAGCGGCTACGATCCACAAGGTGCTTCAACACAAACACATGGTCACACGTCCTATGCCTCTCCCTAAAGCCTGCCTGACCCCAGGCTCGGAACACAACAGCAGCACCAGCACCAGCACCAGCATTAGCACCAGCAGCATTAGCACCAGCAGCAGCCACTTGCCCCGTGTACCGTTTAATTTGTATGGGGTTGGGAGTGTATTGTGATTGAACGGGCTTGCAAGATAACTTGCACAAGTCGCGCTTGCTGCAAGCCCAAGTCAGCAAGTTATAGAGCATGCTGCACCGCTGGGGCGCGCGCCCGCAAGTTGTTTCAGTGGGGCCGCGGGGCCGATGGCGTTGATACTACTAGCTACTAGCAAAGTATGGATGATGTATACGGGCATTACAAGGTCAGCGTCAGCCGCAGCAGGTATGTTCAGAAATGCATGATATAACATGTTGTACATGTATAGAGGTTCTGTACAGAACACATTGGTATGCCTGAGAGCTAGCAGCAGCAGTCTACGTTGCGCCTGATGCTGCCTTGAAAATATGGTCACATACATGTCACTTCCTGTTGCTTCTAGCAGCAGCAGCAAATGCCATTGCGGCTTTCGCTGTGCGCGACTTGCTATGCGCACAACGTAGCAAGCATGGGTTGGGTTCTGTTCAGGGTCTGAGCACATACCTTGAAGCAGTAGTGCGCCAGCGCTTGTTGTGGCCCTGGCAAGCGTGGATCAAGTGTGTTATGTCATAGCTTTTGCTGTCACAGCAAGCACCTTGCCTTGTGTTACGAGAAACATGCTGCTTTTGCGAGCATGCTGACTATGAGATTCTCCCAGTACAAAGTACCAAACACCAAATTAGAAAATGTTGCCCACAGACCTTGCAGAGGTTGAGATTAGTTTTGCGGCCTTGTATGCCGCTTGGGCCATGCTGACCTACACTGTTACTTCTTGGTTGCTATATTTCTGCTGTGTATGCTCTCCCTCAGCCCTACCCTTGTTGGTTACGTGGCTCATCGTGCCAGGTAGGCTGCCGGCACGTATTGTGCCATTTGGCAGCATGATGTTGTCCAGGATATTGTATGTGTTGCTGCTTGTGTATGCTCTGCCTCCCCTGCCCCCTTGGGTCCTGCTGAGACATTGTAGGACTCCATAAGCCAATGTGTGGCTCCTTACGGTGTGGGCCAGTGGCCCTCCTTTGGTAATCGTTAATCGTACTGGAGATTGACTCGGCCAAACCCTGGCTGCTGACCTGGCACCCCAGTTGTGGAACCACTTACTCTGAACTGTCATCAGCTGTACAAGCACTGCTGCACACAACAACTAGCTGTTGTCTTGCTTTTTCCTGTAACACAAGCGTCAGTTCCAACTAGTTCTACTATACCTGCTTCAACTGAACTGCCAAACAGCTCCAACTGCTGTACCTAAGCACAACTTGTGCTTAGGTACCTAAGCACAGCTTGTGTACAACTTGTCACCTTGAAGGTGACCTTGTAGCTGCTCAACCTAGCTGACACAGCAGTAGGACTCCCCTACAACCCAGATGCTGAATTCGCTGAAGTTTTTTTAGGGACTCTAGCCCTATTGCACCACGGTCATGCACACATAGAAAGCCACATGGGACTCAAGAACTGCTAGTGGTTGGGCGAGCACGCCAAGGATCTTTGTCGATCTGCGTGTCAATTCATACTCGAGAACGGCTGTGCACGGCGCAGCAGCTACTCAAATGTGTGCTCAGTGTCGCTGCTTGCAGGGCTTAGGGCACAGCAGGACGGCAGTGACATTAAAACCGCAACGTCCCAGTTTGTGATTGCAGGATGTCAATGGTACAGTATGATATTTGCCGCTTGTGTTGTGAGGCACCAGCAATTCCGTTTCGTTGGTCAAGCAGTTCCAGCCTGGAAGCCACAACACACTGGCCAGCCAATGGCTGGCGGCACGTGCATAGCGATGGTGGTTGCGGGACCCAGGCATGTACCTTGGTTGCGAAAGTGTTTGATGCGTGCGCTGACCTTGGGCCCCCACCTTGCTTGTAGCGGTGTTGGTCTTGCCACCTGGGCTACCGCAACGTCCTAGTTTGTGATTGCAAGATGTCAATGGTACAATATGATATTTGCTGCTTGTGTTGTGAGGCACCAGCAATCCGTTCCGTTTCGTTGGTCAGGCAGTTCCAGCCCGGAAGCCACAACACACTGGCCAGCCAATGGCTGGCGGCACGTGCATAGCGATGGTGGTTGCGGGACCCAGGCATTTACCTTGAATCAGTTTTGCGCTGGCACTTGTTGTGGCCCTATCAAGCGTGAATCATATGTGTGATGGCATGGGACTGCTGTCACAGCAGTCGTCTTGCCTTGTTCTTGCCAAAGTGTTTGATCATCAATGATGCATGCGCTGACCTTGGGCCCCCACCTTTGCTTGTAGCGGTGTTGGTCTTGCCACCTGGGCTGCTGCAACGTCTCAGTTTGTGATTGCAGGATATCAATGATACAGTATGATATATGCTGCTTGTGTTGTGCTTGCTCTGCCTCCCTTCATCCCTTCGGCTGTGCTGATTTTTCTCGATGTTTTTGACCCCATGAGCCTTGTTTGGCTCCTTACGGGGTGAGCCGGTGGCCCTACTTTGGTGTTTGGTATCTGGTAAATCAGCGATGCCACACCGCAGCACGCTTCAGACACTAAAGTTGGCAACAAACATTCAACTGGCAGTCTTTCAGTGACAAGCATGACTGCTGTTCCTTTGGGTCTTTAAGAACGCCTAGCAAGGCCTGCGCAGGCCCCCACTACAGCCTGGCCACTTCTGTACACGGAAGTCTGTACATACCTTGCTTGCTTGCCTTTTGCTGCTGCGTGAGAGTGCTGCTGCTTCTTCACATACCGTGCCGGTTGCCAGAAAGGATTTCACCAACACATATGAGAGGAGGAGTTGTACGTAGGCCGTTCGCCATCTCAGATGGCATGCACTACACATATTGAACGCATAGTTGCGCATAAAAATGGATACATATATGGCATGTCACAAACAGAAGCACTGCTACTGCCAGCACAACACAACGACCTGGCAGAAGCACTGGTACTGTGTTCACAGCAACCTCCGTTTGAAAAGCCCACAGCACCGCATGGCGCATGTGATGCTTGACATGCTCAGCATGGTGTAGCTGCTGATGCTGCGGAATCAGTGTTTGGGACAGTGCAGGCTCTGGCGCTGGTGGCAAGGCGCTGCTGCTGGTGCTGCTGTGTACCACTTTGCCAATACTGCAAGATCCACCTCCCCTACTGCAGCTGCTTGTGGCAGTGCTGGCTCCAGCGCTGGAGCTAGGCCATCAGGCAGCTACATAGGCAGCTAAATAGGCCGCTGCCAGTGGCAGCTGCTGCTGCGTGCTGGCGGCTGTACTACTGCCTGTGGGCATAGCTATGCATGTTAAATTTGTAGCACAGTGCAAACCGTCATGTCGCAGTCAAGGCTATGCACCAGCTCCTGTAGTACACTCCTACGTGCCCTGCTCATCTGCTGCTTCAAACTGCTGCCACTAGCTCAACTGCAGTGCTTGCCCTGCTGCCAGCTGCTGCTCCAGCTTGACGGCATGTGCCTGCGCTGCTGCTAACTGCTGCTCAAAAACAGCTGTGTGCCCCTGCGCTTCCGTCAAGTGCTGCTGCACACCAAGCTAGCCAGCTCTGTAGAATGCCTATCGACATGTGCAGGAGAGCACACAAGGAGCGAGCCTCAATGGGACTAGCTGTGCATTCCTGAGGGCACGTCTAGGTGCACCCTTCCGCATTGCACGGAATCACTTCCCTGAGAGGCAGGGACAAGTTGACGCATCTTGACAAGCTGGCAGCGTGATACAGCTCAAGTCACATGTGCAAACTCCTGTGGCGTAGCTGTATCTGTATGTTATAGTGGCGTCCGAGCTGCTGCCATGGCCGTGAAACAAATTCAACACAGGGTGCCAGCAATTGACTTCTGCACTTGACTTCTGCACTTGGCAAGCTGCGCTGCATGTTGTTGCCCTCTTGTCAGGCGCACCAGGAGCTGCTGCTGCTGCTGCTGCTGCTGCTGCTGCTGCTACCAGTGCTGCTGCCGGCGTCCTCACAGCCTGCTGCTGTACTGCTGGTTGTTGCTTGGTTGCTGGCGCTGCCTGCCACATTGATGCCAGCACCTCTGCTGCTGGTGCCGTCGCTTCCAGTGCTGCTGCTGGCGTCTTCATAGCCTGCTGCTGTACTGCTGATTGTTGCTTGGGTTCTTGCGCTGCCTGCCACATTCATGCCAGCATTATTGCTGTCTGCTGCTGCCTGGCTGCAAGCCACAAGGCCTTGTAGATGACAGCCACTGCTGACGAAAACGCTGAAAAGCTGATCACCTGCATTAGCAACACAAGTGTTCACCACCAGACCCAGATCAGCACATGATGGCTGCTGGCGACAAGATTGACGTCTTGCGTATTGCCAAGTCATCGGTTTGGCGTGACACAGCTGCAATAGCCGTGGACTGGGTGGCAATAGCTGTACTGCTGCCCCCAGCCTCTTGTCAGGTAACTGTACTGCCCCATGCGCTACTGCTCCCTTAGCACTGTTTCAGCTGACGAACCATGATAATGTGTCAGAGGTATAAGCGTTTACCAGCAAGGTTCTCTGAGCGCGGCTATGTCAATCTGGACAAACGTGACCTGTCAGGCAGCCAGGTCTCAGGCCTCTGCCTCGTTGATGCCTCTCAGAGAGGCTGAGACCGAGCTGCACTTGAGCGCATCTTGCGGTATGAATACAGGTGAAGTAATCTATAACAGTGAATAAGCACGTGGATCACAGCTAAGTATCACCACTAGAGCTTGCAGCTTGCACGCGTACACGTCGCTGCTCGCACCGGGACCCCACCTAGTATGGGCTGGCAGCCTAACTCGAGCAACGCTTTATGGCTACTCTCAAAGTCGATGATCGCGAGCGCTACCCTCGGTGCCTTTGGATTTCTGTAGCTGGGTCTCTTGCGGGTGCCTTCAGTTTCGGCTGGAACGTTGCCGTGCTGAACACTGCCCTGCCATACATTGCCAAGGACTTGCACTGCCATAGGGATGCTGTTCTAAGCTCTGCAGTTGTGCTCGGAGCCGGTAAGCAGGCCAGCACGTGCCGATAGCCCAACAGCAATTGCAACAGCAGCAGTGGCAGTAGCAGACTGCCAGCAATGCATGATTCAGGGCACTTGTACAGCATATGCACAGCACCGCACGCACCACATATTGGGTGTGCTAAACTCCGTGCTGCATCAGCAGCTGAATGCACGCTCCATGCAGCTGCACATGCCTCTGGCAAACCTTACAGCCGTTCAGCGCGCTCCTGCAGCCCGTTTGATGCATCTTTTCGTTGCCGGGGCGGTATCACCCCACCTGCAGAACTATTCAGCCTGTGTTTCCTGATTGCTGACGCTGCCATTACCACTGCCACCGTCACTACTGCAGCCAGCGGCGCCATCGTTGCAGGCAAGGCAGCAGATCGGTGGGGACCCCGCCATGCGCAGGTGGTGAACTGCATCGCGTTCATGCTGGGGGCACTGCTGGCTGGGGCGGCCCCGCACTACCACGTATTCCTGCTAGGACGGTTTGTGTCAGGCATAGGTGAGATGCAGCAGCAGCAGCAGCAGCAGCAGCAGCAGCAGCAGCAGTAGCAGCTGGTGGGCGTGTTGAGCTTGATAGTCATTACCGCTGCGGTCTTGCCGAGACGCCGAGTGTCGTGCATGAATGCGCTGCAGCAGCAGCAGCAGCAGGCACAGCCCATGTTGCTGCTGTGTGCGTGCAGGTGCTGGTGCTGCCTCGCTGTATGTGCCGCGCTACATCGCTGAAGTGGCGCCACCCGCACTACGTGGCAGGCTCGGCAGCCTCAACCAGGTGCGCAGCTCACCAGCAGCAGCAGCAGCAGCAGCAGCATCCGTGGAAGCAACAGCCGTGGAAGCAGCAGCAGCAGCAGCAGCAGCAGCAGTGGCTGAGCTAGTGTTGTTTGTCTTCACCGGTCCTGCAACTGGCAATGTGTCTGCAGTAACCTGCCTGTGGCAGAGCTGGTGCAACAGTGTGCATTGGCCGGCGGCACAGCTACATTTCAGCATATCTTCCAGGCTGCTTACGTGGCTCAGTTGAGCACTCCCTGCTCCCGCTCTGCTGTGCATGCGCGTGCCT
Source organism: Scenedesmus sp. NREL 46B-D3 (assembly GCA_014080715.1). Taxonomy (NCBI): domain Eukaryota; kingdom Viridiplantae; phylum Chlorophyta; class Chlorophyceae; order Sphaeropleales; family Scenedesmaceae; genus Scenedesmus; species Scenedesmus sp. NREL 46B-D3. Next base: position 266,252 of record JACERP010000074.1, on the reverse strand, counting down.
GCAGGCGTGCATCAACGGCGGCATCCTGCTGGCGTACTGCGCGGGCATCCCCTACGAGCAGGGCTTCACGGGCTTTGACGTGCTGGGCGGCAACGTGTGGCTGGCATGGTGGCGGGTCATGCTGGCCCTGGCGCTGCTGCCAGCGTTGCTGCAGGTGAGGGTGGACAGGATGTGCCTGCATGTGGTCGGCCTTGCGGGTTTTTGGCCTTGGAAGAGTGTGCACGCAAGCATGTGCGATCGGCCAATGAGCAAGAGATGCCAGTGCTCAGGCTGCTGTTGCTGGTGTTGCAGATGTGCAGCCCACCAAGCTTGTGTGTCTGTGTGCATGCGTGGCTATGTCAGCTCACCAGCTACATGGCGTGCCTCTTGACCAAGCTGGCACGGTTGCAGCAGCGCTGGAAGTGTGACGGGCGTGCATTGCAGCAGCAGCATTACATGCCTTAGCTGTTCTCAGCAGCAGCACGTTTGTCCCGGGCGATCCCGTCAAGCCATGACTCCAGTTGGTCCGGTTGCCTGCGGGCACGGGCTGCAGGTGTTGGTGCTGTCGGGGTGTCCGGAGTCGCCCGTGTGGCTGGAGGGCAGGGGCAGGCGCGACGCAGCAGACGAGTCGTGCATACGGCTGTGGGGCGCGCACGCGCTGCTGCCCGACCCCGACTACGAGGCAGACGCCGCACGTGCAGCAGACCTGGTCAGCTCAGCCAGCAGGGGCATCAGCGTCACCCTTGGCAGCGCAGCAGCAGCTGGTTTTGGGAGGCTAGGGAGTGGTGGGATGACTGCGCCGCTGATGCAGCAGCAAGCCGGTAGCCCGGCTTGGCAGCAGCGGCAGCAGCAGCAGAGTTTAGCAGGTGGTAGCAGCAGCACCTACCGGAGGCAAGAGCTCAGCAGGGTGTTTGACGGCGGCTGCCTTCAGCGGGCTTCAGCGGCGCTGAGCAGCAGCGGGGGTGGGGCTGGTGGCAGCAGCAGTGATGGCTGTGCTGGGGGTGACTACGAGGGCTTGGGGGCGCTGCTGGCGCACCGCTACAGGCTGATGATGGCGCTCGCGGTGGGGCTGCCGCTGCTGCAGCAGGCCAGCGGCATCAACACGGTGGTTTACTACAGCAGCAAGGTGAGGAGCAAGCAATGCTGTGTCTCTGCTTGCGGCTCAGAGTCTGGGCAGGTGTTGGCGTGGTGCATGCTGTGGGCTGTGCTGCAGCGCGTGGGTAACATGCTGAGGTAAAATGTGGCCGCAGCACGGTCAGCATCAGTTCAAGATCTGCCAGTGTTGGACAGAAAAGGAACAGAGGTGTGGTTGTTGTTAGAAAGTATAGGAAGCAAAGTGCACCCACAGTGCGACTACAAGCCGCAGCTGGGTGACGCTGCTGTCAGCGACTCATGCCGTGCATGTGTGACCGGCTGTGCAGGTGTTTGCATCCGCTGGTCTGTCTTCGCCCGTTGTGGCTTCAATCATCACCGGGGGCGTCAACCTTGCGGTGACGCTGGCAGCAGCAGCACTTCTGGACAGGTGGGGCAGGCGCAGATTGTGCAGCCTCATTGCCGGTGCAGGCAATGACTGCACTTGTCTGTCAGACCTGTTAAATGCAATTGGCATTGTCCTATTCAGACGTGAGCAGGACTGGGCCATGCTGAAAAATGTAACAGCAGTTGTTAGTGCATGCATGATCAGTGCTTCAACACCGCAGAACAATCATTTCAACGCACGGCTGCGCTTGCAAATGCTGCTGCGCCTGCCGCCGTCGCTGCTGCCACCAGGTGTGGGCGCAAGCCGCTGCTGCTGGTGAGCTACATCGGCATGGCGGCAGCACTGGGAGCTGTGGCGGGGCTCGGCCTGCTGCCAGGTGACCAGCGCATGCACTGTGCACTAAAGCGCTGATGGGCTGCTGCTGGTGCTATGCAAGCACTGAACACAGGCTGTGCAGGTGCTGGCTGCTTCATGGCAGGCAGGTGTGCACATCCGTTTGCACGTGCAGATGAGGCGTGCTTCTGCTGGACAGCAGTAAAGCTGCATGAGCATCCAGGCCGTAGGCGTCAGCGCCAAGACTGCAACACACTGATCTCGGATGTGCTGCTGCAGTTTCCGCTGGCACCGCAGGCGTGCTGATGGTGCTGCTGGTGCTGCTGTACGTGGCGTGCTTTGCCGTCGGCTCGGGCCCGGTGACCTGGGTGGTGCTGAGCGAGGTGCTGCCGCCCGCCATCAAGGGGCCGGCAGCGTCACTCGCAACAGCAGCAGCATGGACAGGTGACGCCCGCCCGTCGGCTCTGCCGGCTCTTGTTCCACGGTTTGTTGCTTCGCAGCAGCGCAGCAGCCTGGCCGTGTGGGCCTCGGCCATGCTGTGACGTCTTGTGACATGCTGAGGTTTGCCGGTACCGTTGTGACACTGGCAGCAGTGCTGGCGCCAGCTGTGCTTGTACATGAGGTGGCGCCGCCCGCTGCCAAGCCCCTGCAGCATCACTGGCAACAGCGCCAGCATGGACAGGGGACGCTGGTGCACACCAACGACCATGCAGGGGTGGGGCAGCAGCTGCAGCGTGTGACCATGTTTCAGCCGTGAGCAGTAGTGACAGCATCAGTATCAGCAGGTTGGCCAGCTGCAATCGTATGCAGGCTGTGCCTGGTGCAGATATTTGATTGAAGGTCCTGCCTGGGTGTTGCGGGCTGTTGTCTGTCAACGGCTCAAGCAAGCACTGAGCTGCGGAGTGACCAGTGAGGGTGGTGTCAAGACAGATGCTACCGCACGCCATCGGCGGCCTGCAGCATCACTGGCCACAGCAGCAGCATGGACAGGGTTGACTGGGTGATTGTGCATCCATGTGTCCCGTCATCCCATGCCCAACAGCGTTGCTTGCTCAGCAGCCCACTGCTGGCGGCAGCCAGGTGCAGACCGTCTGCAGGATGCAGGCAGCACCCTTGCCGCCCGCCGTGCAGCCGCGCTCGCGCCCCCTGCACCTCTCAGCCTGCCGTGCGTGCCTGCCTGCCTGCCCTGCCGCGGTCACGTGTGCAGGCAACCTGGCTGTCACGTTGAGCTTCGATGGCCTGCTGTCGCGGCTGGGGCTGGGGGGCACCTACCTGCTGTACGGCCTGGCCAACGTGGGTGCAGCGCTGTACGTGGGGCAGCTGCTGGTGGAGACGCGATGCAGGTGAGGAGGCGGCAGCGCGGCGACAGCTGCCCCAGCTGGGTGCCTCTGGCTGTTTGTGGCTGTCTGTGGCGAACAATCCGCAGGTTGCTTGCAGGCGGGCCAGCTGCTGGCAACCAAGCACTTCAAGGTGTGGGGATGTTGCTTGTTGTACTGCCCAAAGACAACGCGCCAGCCAGCCACCAGCGGCCTGCCCTGCCAGCTGGCAAGCAGTGTGGGTGTTCACTGCATTCCAGCTCAGCGCTTGTCCCTGCCTGCTGCTGTCGTGGGTGCTGCTGCAGGAGCCTGCCCGAGATCGAGGAGCTGCTGCTGCTGCCAGACATGGATCCCCGCCTGGCTGCACTGCTGCCGGCACTGCGGCAGCACGCCAGCGGCGGCGGCAGCGATGACAGCATTGCGTGGCGGGGTGGGGGTGGCACACCAACCCTAGGCAGCCCTCTTGCTGCTGGCGGCGGCGGTGGTGCTAGTGGGCTCAGGGGCTCCCCACATGCTCTGTTCTCTAGGGTCGGACCTGCATCAGGGCCAGCGCAGTATGGTCAGCAGCAGCAGCAGCAGCAGCAGCAGCAGCAGCAGCAGCAGCAGCAGGCATGGATTGGGCACCAGCAGCAGCAGCAGCAGCAGCAGCAGCAGCAGCAGGCAGCGCAGTTGGGGTGGGCAGGGGCCCTGCCCCATCACGCTGCTGCTGTTGGCGCTGCTGCTAGCCCATTCTATGAGCTGAGTGGTGCCGCAGCGTTGCACTCAGCAACAGCAGCAGCAGCAGGGCCAGCAGCGGCAGCAGCAGGTGGTGCAGATGTACACAATGATTTGGAGCTGCCGACAGCACTGCCGCAGGAGTTGGTGAGCTCGCATGAGGAGGCTGCGGTGAGCAGGCAGCAGTTCGTCGCAGGCTGGGCGCAGGGGGCGTCAGCAGAGGCGGCTGCAGCAGCAGCAGCCGAAGCAGAAGCGGCGCAGGCTGCGGAAGCTGACATGTTTGTAGGCGCAGCAGCACCAGGGTGGCATGTGTCTGCGGCGGCGGCGTCTGCTGGCCCGTCTGCAGGTGACGTGCCCCACACGCAGCCAGGGCAGCCTCAGCAGCAACCACAGCAGCAGCAGCAGCAGTTTGGTGCCGGGTTGCAGCGGTTTGGCAGCAGGGATGGTGTGGTGCCCGTTGCTGTGGCGCCTGCTGAGGCGCCAGTGGTGGTGACAGGGTTTGTGGTTCAACAGCGGGGTGGGGATTCATAGCAGGAGTGACGCCCTGCTGAGGCTTATGCAGCTCATCACTTGCCTGAATTTGCAGGTTGAGTGGTGACAGTTGCGGCAGGTACTGAGCAGCAAAGCAAACACAGCGATGGGTTAGTGTAACTTACACTGTGTAAGGGCACAGACTAGTTGAAAGTGACACACCCTGTTCCCAAAACCGCCCGTTGCAGGAGGCCCTAGGGGATAGAGCGTGTGTGCAGAAAACTAATGCTGGCGCCCCCAGGGGTATGAGCTCAAGCACCGCGACAGCCCTCCGCGCCCCCCCCCCCCCCCTTCCCGTTCCGCGTAACCGCGCCTCTCGCCCCTGGGGGTAGGGCAGCACTGCCTCGTCGCTTGCCGTTCGCCCCCAGGGGATAGAGCGGCGCTTTTTCAGCGGTCGCCCGACGCCCCCCCTGGTTACAGACGAACTGCCAGTGACACCTTCAACTAGTCTGTACCCATAGATCGTGCACGCTCTCAATGGATCGAGCCTTCTTGGAAAATTTCCCTTTCGTGATTTGCAAAAGGTATGCTCTAAGATCTGCGAAATCTCTGAGCCTGGGTCAAGATGCAGTGCTCACTACAAACCCAAACTGCTCTGTGCAATGAAGTTGCAAATCAAACACAGAGACGATCACCATCTGTACAATGTACCAGCAGCAGAGCTCGTTGGAGACAAGTAGTGCAGGCGACCAGCAGCAGTAGCAGCAGCAGTCAACAGGTGGAGGAGTTGCCTGGGCCTCGTAATGCATTCGTGCCCGGACAAGAATCAGAAAGCAGACGGCAATTGTTCAATAGAATATCACCTGTGTATGATGAGGTGAGCAGCAGCAGCAGCAGCACAATGGGTTGTGCATCTGACAGATGCATGGTGCTGTTTGCCATCAGGCGTTTACACGTTACTCTGTGAGCAAGCCCAGTGCAGTATTATTGCATCAGCAGTGAGCATGCGACTCATAGTCATGGCATATACCGGCTGACGAGGAAGCAATTCGCAAATACACAACACACAGGGGTTGCTGGGTTCGCCCCAGCCAGGCCCCGGCTGACAAGGGGAGGGGCTTGTGCGCTGTCCAGCACAGCTCAGAGAGCTCGGCCTCAGTCACAACGCGTGTCACCTGTTGTGGCACTGACGCATCCATCTGGCCTCCCACAGCTGTGGCATGTCCTGTGCACTGCTGCAGCTGAATGACCGCCTGAGCCTGGGCCAGCACCGTGTGTGGAAGCGCATGGCAGTCAAGTGGTGCGGCGCAGCGCCCGGGCAGCGCGCACTGGACGTGTGCTGCGGCAGTGGTGACCTGGCCATGCTGCTGGCAGCAGCTGTGGGCCAGAGTGGCAGCGTGACTGGTCTGGACTTTGCAGCCGATATGCTGCAGGTGAGTGGCAGGGCATGGCCGAGGGGCTGCAGTTGCAGGAGTGCATCATGGCAGCTGCATTGCACAGTGCAGCATTGGCTGCAACGCACGGGTGATGCTGCAAGTCAGGTGCCGTGGTGATGTGCAGCTGCGAGCTACCTAATGTATGCGACGGGCGCGCTGTTTACAGTGGCTGGGAAGCACCAGCAGCAGCGAGTGCTCAGACAGCAGGCACTGAGGCAGCTGATGTGCTATGCAGGAGTCCTGCAGCTATACAAGACATTTCAAGACACACCCACCCCTTTTTCCACCCCACAGTGCGTGCCTGCTCGCCCGTTTGTCCATGCAGGATGCCTCCAGCCGCGAGGCAGCAGCAGCGGCTGATGCGCCCTGGCAGCGCCCAGCCAAGGTGTCGTGGGTGCAGGGCGATGCCCTGGAGCTGCCATTTGAGGCGGCCAGCTTTGACGCCGCCACCATGGGCTATGGCTTGCGCAACGTTGCTGACATTCCGCGTGCCCTGGCCGAGCTGCACCGCGTGCTGGTGCCCGGCGGGAAGTGTGCTGTGCTCGACTTCAACAACAGCAGCCAGCCGCTGGTGGACAGCTTGCAGGTGTGCTGCAGGCGCAGCTTGCACGTGGCGGCTCTGGCACCAGCAGCCTTTCTGCCATCACAAGCCGTGCCTGCACAGTCCTGCACTTACAAGCACACTGTAACAGAGGCTGCACTGCATCGTCAGCATCCAGCTGTGCAGCTGATGTTTGCAGGGGTGTGGCGCTTGCAGGCAGCTGCAAGGGGTAGGCAAGTTGGTTGTATTGGTCACATGCTGTGCTGTGGTGCGCATCAGGCAGGGCAGCTGGCCACTGGTGAGGCGCTTGCAGTAGCATGGTGAGCATGGTGCCAGCTTGGGTGGGGCCACCACTAGGTGCTTGCTGGCCCTGCCTTCCACAGCAGGCAGTGGTGCATGCTGCAGGGTGGCTAGCCGTTGTGCTGCGGGGCTTGCCGCAGCCGCAGGCGGGGTGCTGCCGCTGCTGCCAGCCTGGCTTGAAGGCCGCCACAGTCCGCTGCTGATGCTGGCAGCATGCTTAACCGTTGATGTTTGCCGCCTGCCTGCTGCCTGCTGCTTGTCACGCGGTCTGCTGCTGGCGCAGGTGGCGGTGCACGCCGCTGCTGCCAACAGGCTTGATTACGAGAGATGCTGCTGGTTGACGGCGACAGCATGCTGAGTCACTGCTGCGCTTGCTGTGCACTGCCTGCTGCAGGGCTTGCTGTTGGAGCAGGTGGTGGTGCCTGCTGCTGCTTCGTATGGGCTGGGGGACGAGTACCGCTACCTGCGGCCCAGCATCAAGCGCTTCCCCACCGGCAGGGAGCAGGAGCAGCTGGCACGCCAAATTGGCTTCAGGCAGGCCATGCACTACGAGATCGGCTTCGGCATGATGGGCTGCCTGGTGGCAACCAAATGACGCCGCAATAGTTGTGTGCGCAGTGCTGTTGTCACTTTTGCCAACTGGCTAAGGCAGTTGGATGTGTGTGTGTGTTGCGTGGTTGCGCTGCAGCAGCACTCATCAGTACGGCGGCAGTAGCAGAAGCATCAGCACAGCTGTTTGTATGCCACAGGGTCCAACCTCATCACTGGCCAATTTTTAGTCACATGACACTGCATCATCAGCATCAAGGCCTTGCTTGGCAAGCGCAGTGTGCTCAGCCTGAGGCTGCTTGGACGTCACGTGTAACCGCACATGCGGCAGTGCGACGTCGCACGTGTGGTCGACCTCAAGAAAGTTGCATTTGCTGTGTTGTTCTTTGTAAAAAAATGTGCGACATGTCTTCTTGCAACCCTTTTCAAGTTTGAGGGTGACTTTGCGCTGTCGTCCTTTGTTAGGATGAACACCAAGAACCCTGTCTAGAATCCCTATGCTCCCCTTCTGCAATATGCAATGTTGTTGCGCTTACAAGATGTCGTTGGCTGAACAAATGTCCCACGGTCACTAGCGGCCAGTGACTGGCCTGCAGTGTGCACGTGCATAGTAGCGATGCACACCCAGCCCATCCAGTCTGGTAGCTCAAGTCAACACTCTTTTAGTTTATAGACGTTCAAACAAGTGGGATTGGGCGGAGAGCAATGATAGCCTCGAGGAGCTTGTAAGTTCACTGCGATGCTGGGACTGAACTTCCGAAGGGCGGACCGCTGGTCCCCTGTTGCCTGCCGGCCGTTGCGAGTCTCAAGGCGCGTCGTGGGATGAACCACGAAACTAGTTGTTCACTCTCTGTAGTGACTAATCTTAGCTCCACGGCACGAGCTCTGGGTGGGCATTCACGAACATTCATGTCTGAGCCAACACCTCAAGCACTAATATTTTCAAACTGAAAAATATGCATCTGATAATTTTTTTTGCTATATACACATACACAAGAAGGCATATAGTTCGCTCTACTCGTCAGGCACCACAACGTCGCCTTGCTGCGCAGGTAACTTCGCCTGCTGACAACAGTCTTTTCAAGCATTTGTCGTACAACGCATCCCTTACTTATGCAGCTTACACCTCTCTTTTGTACCGAGTGCCTGCCTGGCTGGCTCGGGTCGCCCGTGCTCCTGTATGCCAAAATACCTATGCCTGCAGACAATACTGATGCAACCTGCGTCTTTCTTTGCCATGCAGCCCATTGCTTGCCAAACTGGCTAAGTGGAGGAGTGATGAGCAGCTCGGCAGCAGGCATCAGGGACCTGGTGGGCCTGATGCAGTCGCTCACGTGCGCGAGCGAGCGCAAAGGCAGCCCACGGTGTACTTGTCCTGCTGCTTCCGCCGATGTAGAAGCTGAATGCGCAAGCGGCATGCAGCTGGTGGCCACCTTGCAGCAGCAGTGCCTGGCAGTTGAGCACACCTATATCAGTTTTAAACAGCTGCGCACAAGTCAAGCCACTGCACGCAGCAGCAACAGCTCCAGCAAATCCTCCCAGCAGCTGCACAATCAGCCGCAGCGAGCGCGCCCCATCAACATCAGCAGGTGTTGCACCCCACTCACTGAGTGCGGCATTGAAGGAACAAAGCAGCCGAACACCATCAGCGCCAGCTGGTTGGGCGGCATGCAGCTGCAGCAAAAGCAGCAGCAGCTGCAGCTGCAGCTTGCACAAATACCGGGATCTCCACTTGCTCAGCAGCCCTCATTACCAGCACTGACAGTGGTGATCAGGGTTCTGCTGCAGCTGGCAGAGCTGCGAACGTCACCTGCAGTGGCAGCAGCGCTGCGGCATCAGCTGCTGTTGCAGGTCAAAGAGGCAGCAGCAGTTGCCAAGACCGCAGGCCAGCCTTTCACGGTGTCAGCTGCTCTGCACAGGTCACTACCATGGCTCCAGTCAGCAGTGCGTCAGGCCTGCAGGCCTGCAGAAGCAGCCTCTGCAAATGCAGCAGCAGCAGCAGCAGCAGCAGCAGCAGCAGCAGATGCAGATGAAGATGAAGTGGATGCAAGCAGTAAAGACAGCCCCGCGGGTGCTGCAGCAACTCTTGAAAGGGCGCTGTCAGCAGCAGCAGAAGAGGTGCAGCAGCTATCTTATAGTGCTGCAGGGCAGCAGCTGTATGCCAGCAGCAGCACGGACATAGACATGGAGGCCCTGCTGCATGCTGAGATGACTGCAGCAATGTCAGGAACGTCATAGCTTTGGTTCACTCCCATATGCAGCCGCCAGTGGCGGTTACATGCAACAGAGCTCTGTCTCAGTGTTGCAAGTCGGTGCAGTCAATGATGCATGCAGCTTGCCGGTGGTGTACGGGTTGTCCGGTGATGTGCCAGCCTGGCACAGTTGAGGTGGCGGCAGAGCTGATGCGCGCTGCATCATCTACAGCAGCATGGCAAGCAGACGCAGCTGCATGCTGTGGTCTATATTATTAATGAATGAAATGCAAACACTGGCCCCAGTTTCTGCAGGCTGTGCGCTGTGTGACATCTTATGGGCAAGGGGGTGGCAGTGTACACATGTGCAACACCACCGGGGGGGGGGGGGGCGGAGGGGGGGCTGCCCTGACAAAGGCAGCGAAGCTGGCAGGAAGTTGGTGCATGTTGCAAGCACCACAGCGTGGTCTGCTCATGTTGCTTTGTGTTGATGAGTAAAAGTCCTGCACTGTACAGTGTTTGCTCTGGTAGCATTTTGCAAGTTTGTCCTTTGCTGGTTTATTGTATCATGTGGGCATTTTATAACCTGACGATGCGTTTGTGCAGTATCATCATGATAGCTGTGCGGTGCTGATGCTATGGGATATGAGCACACCAAACTGCATCTAGAATTTGGCCGGGCAGCAATAATGTCTCAAAATTTGATCTAATTGCAAGCTGCTCCCAGCTGCTGTTGCCATTTGATCAACAAAAGATTGTATAAGGTATACTACCTTGAGCACGACGCTTGAATCACCGCACAGCTTACAGGTGTGCGGTGTGCATCGTTATCTGATTGCTAAGCTGTGCACCCGCAGTTGGTTGCCGCCAGGCATGCTCTACTTCCAGACGGACCGACAGCACAGTGATGCATCGAGGGGGTGCATTGGTCGCCCCATCCAATCATGGTGTCAGCGCGTACACATGCCCTGCTGGCACCGTTCAGAATATTGATGATTTGAGATTGTAGCAGCACTGCAGCATCATTTTATGCCCACTAGGTCCTGCTTGCAACAGCTGCTGTTTTCAATTAGGTTGATTGTCACATGATGGTTTGGTGTTGACGGGCCTTGCAAAGACGCTCAAATGTCTGCCTGCTGGCTGCTGACTGCTGTTGTATGGCCCAGCAGCAACACAGCATAACAAGCTGCATGCACCCAGCCAAGCTTGTATGCTTTGCATCTGGCAGCGCCTGCTGCAAGCGTTTGAGCCAGCTCTGTTGAGCCAGCTCAGCATCTGAGCGCCCAGCATGCCCTTCATCCACTCGGTTGTGTTCTGCTGTGTTTTGCTTGGGAACCCAGCACTGGCAGTGCTGTGCACGTGCAGCAGTCACTGTGCTGGTGTGGCAGTTACAGCCGCTGAATGTGTGCCTGGGCGGCTGTACTCTCTTGAGACCACCCACATTTACAGTCAGGCCGCACTGCCAGAAGGACTCTGCTTGGTCCATGGCAGCATAGCTTCCAGGGAGCCATGTGTAGCTTGGTAACTGGATAGCATTTTGGTCGCTATCGCATTGCTCCCAACAATGTACTTGCCAACAGATTTGGCCGGTAGTCGGCAACTTCTTCCTGGATTATATTATGAATGGCTTCTGACGGTCAGAAGCCAGCTTGCCAATCAGCAAACCCTTGCAATACAATACAATACAATACAGTAGTACAGGACTGAACCTGCCTCAGGCACTAGCCCAGCGAGCCGTTGTTCCGCTCATGAGGCTTGCATTGTAAAATGTATTGCCGGCTACTGTTTGACCAAGCAAATGCAGAAGTGATGAGGCATAGAAGCATGCGATTGCAATTGGCTGGACTTGCGGACTCCGCACCAGGTGTTTAGCTTTGGGCAGCAGAGAATCACGTGGCACACATGTATGCACCACCCACCCCAAATTGAAGTGCTTAAATAATGACATGTGTTGCTGACACAATAGTTGGTGGTGTCAGCGTTGCTTGCACGTGCAGCGGTGCTTGAGGGGGTCGGATGACTTGTCCTTGCTTTAGTAGTGCTTCTGAAGTTACTGATTCTCTGAGTTCTGAGCTCTCTGAGCTTGTTGAGGTTGCGGTTTCTTCCGGTTGATGGTCTTCTTTTGAGTTTTGTGGACCCCATGAGCCTTGTTTGGCTCCTTTGCGTGTGGGCCAGTGGCCCTACTTTGGTAATTCGGTAATTCGGTAACTCCGTCCTATTACATGTGGCCTGTACAGTGCTGCTGCTTACCACAGCAATGCCAGAGCGAGAATGGTCTATGCTGCTGAGCAGACCCGTCGAATCATGTTGCACAAAACAACAACAGATTTAGCAAGCCCTAAGCCTGTGCATTGAACCTCCAAACACAAAACCAGCACTCCATGTTGCTGCTGCTGCAGCCCGCAGCAGCAGCAACATGGATGTCAGCCACTTCCGATGGTAATTGCTCTATAGAGCACTCCTAAGTGTACACTTACATGTAGTAGACGCAGCTCGCAGAACCTGCTCAGCAACAGTGTTGCGCAGCACTGCTGACAGATATATATTGGCTTGAGTTAGTGCTATCACCTTGCTGTAGACGCATTGTGCCGCAGGTACTTGCCTGCACAAGCCATCATGGCGTCCATGGTAAACATATGAAATTCAGTACGTATGCAGATATTCTCTAGCGTGCAGGGTCCCACAAACGGCGATATCGACCCTTCAGTTGATCAACCTCAATGACATGCCTTGGCCAACATTGACCAGGTGGCCCTCAGTGGGTCTGTTCTGGGGCGGCACCGGTTGCATTTTGGCGGGTATTGTGGTCGAAACAGCCCCGGTGTACCGGCCGGTTTTCGAGCAACCGGTCAAAACCCACCGTCAACATTCGTAGAATCGGAGCCTCGCTCCTGAACTTGGACCCGTCAATGCGGTTGCGAGCCCTGCGACAATGTGGACATATGCAATTCCTGCAGGCTGCCAACCTGACTAGCTACTCGTTGGAGTATGATAGCTGACACTTGCTGCTATCACACAGCTGCGGAGCATTGGTAAACTTCCATCATCGGCTGCTTATGTAGTGCAGAGCAGTCGCTATGGGCTAGGACCGTTGAAAGCGGACCCTGTCAGGCAGTTGTTACCCTGTACCGTAATCCTCGATATGTATCCGTTCAAAAAATAAATTTCAAGGCGATGAGACGAAAAATATTTGTTGGTTGGTACATATTCACAGGGCGAAAACCATTACTTGCCAGGACAAAACCCCAGTGCGCGAGTGCTAGACGCCACTTGTTCTAAATGGCTTCAAACGCACCAGTACATCGTTCATCTAAGCAAGTGTGGCGCTTATGCGCGCTTCTCACGCAGTATCTAGTTGTCGTAGCCCGTCATACGCGTGTTTGCAGGCCAAATTCCGGTGCAGGGGCGGTTTAGGCGAAGTATTTGTTGGCCGGTCAAAACTTCTAGAAGCCTGTGGCGTGAACATGTTTTGGCCGGTCAAAAAGTTTTGGCGAAAACGGAAGGGGCGGAAAATGTGCGCGGCGAAAACAATTTGTGGATTACGGTATGTTCCAGTGCTGCACTATACAGCTTGAATATCTCAGCAACCAAGAAGAATTCTGAGCAGCAGAAAGCAGGAAGGCGAACAGTACTCAGGTATTGTATCTCAGTGAGATAATCTCACACAGGTATTGCTGCCACGAACAGCACCAGCAATCTCCTGCACATATCCATTGCTGTTTTTTTGTTGCTATTGTGGATTCTGTACAAGAAAACGCTGAATCTCGATGGTGATCTGCGCGCCAAGCATATGCCTGTCACTGCTGGTCGCACACGTGACCACTTGCTCAAACTGTCTATGCCGTGAGAGCCGCGTAGTTCGTGTTGTGTTACACTATCAGCATCAAACCTACATTGACATAGCGTGTGATCGATCGCCTAGGCACACTCAGCGAGCCTAAGTAGCTGCCCAAGCAGGGGACCCCTATCACCTGGGTTCGAGCGCGCCGCCTGCCGTGCACACCAGGTAGACATATGAGTTACACAGAGCGTTTTACCGTGGGTGGGACGCTGGTAGTGATCCTGTGGAGTTGAAGTCAGAACTCCCGCAGCGCATAACAACGCTAGTAGAGGACAGCAGATGCCAGGCATGGAGGTTTATGCAATGGCTTAGACCAGCAACGGATACACGTGGCTAACAACGACGCTTCGCCGGCGACGCATCTGCAGAACATTTGCGGGCACCTGGGTACATCACTGCTACTCTGGCACGTTCCGTGCACTTAACCTGTGCTGATCATAGATAGTTGAAACACAAAACGTTTTCTGATGCCGTTGTGCTGCTGGTGTGCAGACAATGCCCCACATGCTGCCCCTCTCGATGCTGGTGCTGCTGCTGCTCCCAGCAGGGCATGCGCGGCAACTGTGGCAAGAGCCAGGTTGGTGCTCAGCCCACATATGGCTCGACTGTTAATACCAGTGTTTGACGTTAAGTTTGAGCTCAAGAACCACGCTTTTTGATTTGTATAAGGCCAGTCAGAGGTTGCAGCAGCGCTGCTAGCCCACGCACAGTACAAGCACGTACTGCAAGCTCCTTGCCTCACCCAGCACCCAGCGACAACCACGCTCAAGCACCTTGTGTGGAGCAACCATCAAGTTCCTGACGTGGCCTTTGAAGCACTAGTATCAACACGCACAGGCTGCTCAGCTTGCCACTGTCCCTGTCTGCTCTGCCTGCCTCGTCTGCCCGCAGAGTTCACCATCATCCCACCCACTGCTCCATTCACCACACAGCACACTGAACCGGACACGGCAGGCATCAGCAGCACTGCCCCCGCACAGGCCCCACCGCCGGCGCTGTACCAGCAGATCCTCGACCTGCACAACACCTACCGAGCCGACCATGGCGCGCTGCCGCTGGCGTGGGACACTGCCCTTGCCCAGTCAGCAGCCCGTGTGGCAGCCACCTGCAACTTCACACACTCAGGACTGCCAGTTGGTAAGTGTGGGCTGTGTAGACTGCTGCAGTGCTGTTCCTCCTGCAAGCAGCAGCCACCACATGAGCAGCTGGTGTGCCCTGCAGATAACATTGGGAACAGCAGCAGTACTGCTGTCGCACAAGTTGTTACCAGCAGCATTGACACAGTAAATAGCACATAGCACATAGCACACACAGTAAATTGCAGGAAATAACACAGAGGCAGCCAGAAGTGGCAGTGCAGCAAGCTGCCATAGCAGCGCACACAACAGCAGCCCTCTGTTTTTCACGGCAGTGCATGTGCCCCGCCTCTGTGCTGCTGCAGGCGAGAACTTGGCGGCGATGTGGGGCGGCGGCTCCCAGCCAGCCAGAGCCTTGATGGTCGCAATAGATGGATGGTGAGCGCGGCTGCATGCTCGAGCAGCGCATCAGGGATGGGGTGCAGGGGCTGCCGTGCTGTGGAAAGCATGCAGGACCCACACCATGCACCAGGCGCCAGGTCACGCTGGTGGCAATGGTCATGTCTGGCAGTGCAGTGCAGCGCAGCAAGTCAGGGCCAGGCACTTGCTCAGGGCCAAGGCTAGCAAGCAAGGGGCTGTATCTTGAGGCTGCACTGCCGCCACCTTGAAATCCAGTGCTTCCCGCTGGACAGCATGTTGGCAGCAGCATTGTAAGGTTTGCCTGCGTCAGCGCATGCTTGGAGAGTCCTAAAAGAGTGCCTGATTGCATGCAAAGCTGCTAACCTGCTCAATAACTTCCAGGGCAGGTGCTCATGTTGCACTGAACAACAACGGAATTGCTGTGGCATCCGCTGCTGTATTGTGGTGGTGCTGTAACAGCCTGTGTGCCTGCTGTGCTGGTCTGCAGGTACGATGAAGTGAACATCTACAACTTCAACACCCCTGTGAGGCTGCGTGCAAGGCTAGCTGCTGTCATTTGAACACACCCCTCTCGTTCTGGCAGCCTCTTGGGGTACCGCTCAGCATGCAGAGATGTGCCAGCGAGTCCTCCTGTGACGCAGGGTGCTGCCTTGTGCCCTGTCATTGGTGTGGTACGGCATCCATGCACATGCATGGATGTGGACAAAGCTGCATGCGCATCAGCTGCAGTGCCTGTCGATTGCCCCCTGCTGTCTGTGTGTGCTGTGATGGTGTGACTTGATGGCAGCAGCAGCAGCTGCAGGTGTCAAGTCCCCTGCTACGATGAGATGGAGTTGCAGTGTTCTTACGCGTGTTCTGTGCACTGCTGCAGGGCTTCTATCAGAACCCTGGAGCAGGCCACTTCACACAGGTAGGGGCAGCAGGTAGCTGCATTCCTGCATGCAGAGTGGCGAGCAGTCGCACATGACGCACCGCAGCATGTGGCCATGTGCCTGTCGTCACGTGCTGGCATCTGGTGACCGTGCTCATCCCAGGGGTCGTTCGCACTGTCCAGGCTGTTCACTGGAACCAGCTGTACCAATTCCTTCCACACCAGTGGCAAGGTGCCACAGCAGCTGTGCTGCCATGCATGAGGTGGCAGCGGCAGCAGGAAGGAACCTAGCCTGCCAAACTGTGCACGTTCTGTTGACAGAATATGGTACAGGCACAGTGCGCTTGTGAATTTAATTCTGCTGCTGCCGCTGCTGCTGCACGTGCAGGTGGTCTGGGTGGAAACTGCGCGCCTGGTGAGTGCTGTGTGATTCCACAATCAGCAGCAGCGCAGCTCGCAGGCAGTGCAGCGCAGCAGTCAAACATGGGTTTGATACCTTGATATCGCCTTCTCTGCTTGTTAGCTGCAAGCGTGTTTTAGCAGGATGCGGACGATCACATTGCTGCCGCTGCTGCTGCTGCTGCTGCTGCTGTAGGGCTGCGCCACGGTGTACTGCAACGGCAACTTCTGGATCGACCCGAGATTAGTTGGGGGCACCCCTCCGAGGGCTGCTGACATGACGGTGTGCCACTACGCACCCGCGGGCAACATGGTGGACTTTGGCCCAGAGGACTTCTTCAGGCAGAACGTGGGTTGTCACTTGTTCATCAACACAACAACGATTCGTACAGCCACAGCGTGACACCTGCTCCAGCTGCACCACAGGAAGCCGAACCTCAAGACTGCAGACATGAGAGTGTGCCACCACTTGCCAACGAGACCTGCGCTGGAGCACCATGTTGCAGATCCCTGTCCAGGCGATGCGTGCCTGTCTGCATGTGCAAGCCCGCCTGCCCACAGACGCGTCCCTGTCAACCCACACTCCTGTGTGCTCACTGCTGTGCCCCCCTCAGGTCTTACCCAAGGGCTCAAAGCCCCCTGGCACTGCTGCGCCCCCATCACCCAGCCCCGGCCCCCCAAGCGGCGGCGGCCTCAACCTCATAGGCAGCGTCCTGAGGGTGGGCGAGCCACTCTCCACAGGCACCTGCCTGTTCTCAGACAACCAGCTGTACAGGTGGGCGGGCGTGAACCCACGCCGCAAGTGCAGCACGCCTGCGATGTGTGCCGGCCTGCTGCCGCCCTGGGCGCTGCTGGGATGAGCCGCCTGCTCCGGCAGGAGGCTGGGCGGACACTGCGGCTGCCACTCGTGCTCCTCCTGCTGCTGCACAACCAGCGCAGAGGTGCCTTGCTCCTGGGCGCACCTACCAGCACCATTACTGCTTGCAATAGCGCCTGTACACACGTGCACAGATTGTAGTGCTCTCCGGCCTAGCGTGACCGAGTACCATGCATAGCAGTATTGCCAGGAGCACATGTGGACAGCAGTACAGCATGCAGCAGCAGCTGCAGCAGCAGCGGACACATGCTTCTCACCCGCCTGCCCCAGGGGGCAGGTGGTGTTGCTCACCACACCGCGTGATGGTGGCTGCTAGAATGCACAGCTGCTGCGTGTGTGCGTGCAGGCTGTGCCTGACCAACTTGGGCGAGATCACCGTCATGCTGGGAGCCAGCTCCAACAAGCTGCGCTGGCGCAACTTCACCCCCCTGGCCACGCGTGCCACCAACAGGCTGCCCTACAACCTCATGCTCAACCAAGACTACACCCTGACAGGTGAGCTGCTCCTGCGTCTCGCCGCTGCCGTGCCACCTCCATGTGCACGGCGTGGCAACTGCACACCTGGCAGGGTTCTTTTGTCACTCTTGTAGCCGGGACAGCCAGGTGCACTGCTGTGCTGCGCTGCTCTCCTGCCTTGCCCGCGCCGCCCACCCTGGAGTGAGCGCATCTGCCAGGACCCAGTGGGGGGGCTGGTGGGACTTGCTTCTGCTCCTCCCTGCGTGACGGCATGCTGCTGGCAGCCTAGGCTCGACTCGACCTGCCTGCACTGCAGCATGACGGCTGCGGCATGACTCATGCACATCGGATGTGCTGAAGGTTGGTAAGCACCGGGTCCAGGTCCATCACATGCTTACCCTGGCTGAGCTCCCCTCTGCTGCTCCCACTATCACTTGCCGCCAACGCTCTGCACCTGCTGCACTGCCGCAGTCACCAACGGCCGCGGCAAGACGCTGCTGATGCTTGCGCTGCCCGTGCCCCCGGCCGGCGCTGTCAGCCTGAAGCTGAGGGACGATGGCAAGGCTGCTGTGCTGGACTCAGCCGGCAGGTGCGTCGCGGCATGGGGCCACGTGCCAGGCAAGCCCATCGGCTGCTGATCGGCTGCTGCGACTGACCTGCTGCGACTGACCTGCTGCGAGCGACGCTCATGGCGCCGTGTGTTTTCCCGGCATGGGCCCACACGCCCTCATCGCCATGGCTATGGCGCAGCTGCTGCAGCAGGCTGTTGATCTACACGAGAACGCGAGCCGCAGTCTGACACGACCCATGCATGATGCATCATGATATTGGCTATGCTGTGTAATGCACTGCTGGAAGGCGCTGATTCAGTTGGCTGACTGGTTTGTGCGGCCTGTGCACGGCTCGAGCTTCCATGGGTACTGTTAAATGCATAATCCATCACGCATGGCTACTGCAACATGGATGATGTCATTCTCTTGGTTGTCATTGCGTTGCAGCAGGGTCTGGCAGTCATGGGCAGGACGAGCCGCCTGCCACACGCATGTGTTGCATCATCAGGGGGCTCCTCAGACACTTGAAAATTGCTGGGTTGACGCACACCAGTGTGCAGATAGGCCTGCTTGTGGCCCCTGCACACCTGCATGTAGTATCACATTGTGCACGTAGCCGTGCCTGCAGTTACAGAAGTTCTTTTGCTTATAGGCATTCTTCAGACACAGGCAGTGTGCTGGCTTAATGCACACTGCTGCAAACATATTCTCTGCTGATTGCATCTGCACATCTGTCTGCAGCATCAAATCGTGCACAGAACCTTCAAGAGCTGTTTCTGGCGATCAACTGTGGAGCTATGTGGCTCACTGAGTGACACAGTCACACATGTGTCTCTTGGAGCACCTGGGCACCTGGCACATGCGCTGATGCACTTGGGTGCTGCACATCTGCGCTCTGCATTCATGGGTATGGCCTGTGTGTTGCTCTGCCTTGCATGGACCCGTGGTCAGCAGGCAGGCAGCAAGCCTCAGCTGCACTGTACCGCACTTGCATGCATGGTGCGGCTGTGGTTGCGTCTGATTGATGTGGTCCCGCCGCTCAGCTCCACAGGTGCTGCATGAGGCCTGCGTTGCCCCTGCAGCCCGTCACAGTGCGCTGCTCAGGACTCTGTGGCACTGTTCAGGTACTGGTGTGGTGAGCTGCTGCTGCCACAGCAGCAGCGTATGCGTATTTCTGGTGCAGCTGCCGGCTGCAACATGCAGTGGTGTCAATAGCTCCGCCTCAGGCTGTGCTACCAATGCAAGGTCCGTGAATTGAACGATGGTGTTGTAGCTGTTAGGTGTCACGACGTTTCACAACACAGCATCGTGTCTGGCGTTGCAGGCAAGCCGGCAGTGCCATTTGCGGCACAGCAAGCTGTCTCGCCTGCCTGTTGATGCACGCTTGTGCTGCTTCTTTCTGTTGTGCTTGAAGTCAAATTCCACCTGGTGATCGGGTGTACAATCGGGCTGTGGCTGCTTGTTATGCCCAGCAGACACAATGCAGGTGGCAATCAGTACATTCCCTGCCACAGCGCGGTTTGAGCATGATTTCAGTCTTCTGCTGAGGACACTCCAGCAGCTTGCTGGCCACGTCGTCGGCCCAGGCACATGGCCTGTGCATGGCTGCGCGTGGCCTGCGGCATGAGGCCAGCAACCCTGCCCCATCTACACATTCTCCTGTTGCGCAGAAGTGGTCATATTGTCAGCTGGCTGCTGCTGTGTCAGCTGTCCGTGCAGCCCTGCTGCTGGTTGACCAACAGCAGGTGATCGGTGACGGTTTTGTTTATCATTCCAACACTGGTACATGTACATGCACTGGGCGCAGTGCACGCTGTTTTAATCAGCGTGGTTTAATGCTCTCTGTTCATTTTGCAACCCGAGGACTGGCGTGTCATGTGTGCGTCACAGTCGGGCGCCATGGCATGTGACCATGACTGGTGTTGCAACACAAGGACGACATGTCTTGTGAGCCACACCGGCCAGGGATACACGCGTGTGAGTCCCGCATTTAATGTAGAGGCACCACATTTGCTCAAGGTTGGCTGGGAGCCTGGTCAGGATGGGGCATCATGGCCATGAGTCCTGCTCATGCAGTGCATCAGCAGCTGCAGTGAAGCACTTGCCAGTGGTGTCAGTAGCTCCGCCTCAGGCTGTGCTACCAATGCAACGCCCGTGAAGTGAATGATGGTGTTGTACCTGTTGCCTGGTGCATATGCGCAACAGTACTGCAGGTCGCCTGCCATGCCTGTTGTCGCATGCGTCCCACTGTATTGAGTCAAAACTATGTTCATTGCTAGCCATATGTGGTCTACTTCTCCAAGACTTTTGAGTAGTGCCCGGTGATGTTCCCCTCTGATCAGCCCATTATGCATTCCGTTTGTATACATCGTTGCAGGGTGGCTGCACGCTGGCCTGTCCAGCCTTAGATTTGTGGCAGTTGCAAGGCAAAGCTTACTAGGCCAAAAACTGTTTGCATGGTTGCGGCTGCAGGGCCTTTGTGCCTGCCGCGCAGCAGCCGCGGGGCCACCCCGTCATGCGGCTGGTGGTAGGGTGTGTACCAGGAGTGCTGCATCGTCACAGTTTGTTGGGTGCGGTGTGTCAGCGGAAGCACTGCTTAGAGTGGCGGTGCTTAGTTGCTTGCACGCTGTTGGGGTCCTTTGTGGTGTGACCTGTGGGACAGGTGGTAGTATGTTTGAATGAGTTGACTGTTTGCAGTGCCTGGTAGTTCTGCTGCCACATCAGCAATTGCTGTGTCCTGCTTTTTGGCATGCCTGTTGCCGCAGAGCCTGCTTGCCGTGCTTGCTGGCTCATTGCCACCCTGGTGGGTGCCCAGCGTGATTGCTGCCCTGGTGGGTGCTCAGCATGAATCATCACGCTGAACCAAGCAGGTTGTTGGTGTTTTGCACAGTCACTGTACTACACTTGATAAAGCTTGCCAAATGCGGATGTCTGTGTGATCATGACTGCAGCTCAACTTACATGACAGCTACTGCGACGTAGGGAGCGAATGCTCCCGCTGCTGTCACTTGGCTGGGCAGCTCTGCTGATGGGAGAATGTGGGTGCCTTTGTGGCGGGTTTGGTTTGGTGTCTATGGCCTGGATGCCTTGCTGCATGGGCCCATTGCTTTGGCGTTGGCTTTGTGCAGGTGGTTGATTGCATGCTGTCTGAGCCCGCCCGCGGGAGGGGGGTTGCCGTTCTGTTGTTAGGCATACCTTCGCCGAGTGGCTTGCAGTACATTGTACTGCGTGGCAGCATGTAGCTGCTGCATGTGCGTGACACGTTTTTGAGCTGAGTCTCAGGCTGTAGTAAATGTACAGCGCATCAGGGCTATAGGATATCAGTGAACTTCATGCATGATGATGCTGAATTGCGGCCCCACCAGGCAAGGAGGGCAAGCTGGCCAATTTGAACTGCTGTGGGTAATCACTTCACAGTTGGCAGGTAATATGCATCTTCGGCAGTTTTGTGGTGAGGATGACAGCAGACGGCAGCGCTTCATCATCAACGTCATCACGCTCTATCGAGGCGACTACAGCGCTAGTCAGCGCTGGTGTTGCTACGAGGTGACCTTCAGTGACCCTAGGGTGACTGTTGAACAATGCTTTTGTGATGAGCAGTTGAGTTGAGAAACCGTTCTGACTGACGAATTTGCATGTTCCAGGCTGCCATTGGCTTATGTGACAACTTGATTCAGTGAGACATCAGGGCTTGGAAGCCAACAGAATCGACGGATCAATTTGAATGAGCCCAAGGATTGTTTCCACGAAGGTTGGAGTTGGGAATTACAACTTGCAATTGTACCAAATACCAAAGTAGGGCCACAGGCCCACCCACTAAGGAGCCAAACAAGGCTCATGGGGTCGTGATTGTGGAGTTGCTTGGACAAGATGGTCAAGTTATGGCCGCTAAGCAAGAGTTAATTTGACTAAATTCCCGCCCAAATGCACATGCCGCCCAAAAACAAGCCCACTGATCATAAGGGCCACCTGATTAACCCACACAATACCGATTTACCGAATTACCGAAGTAGGGCCACTGGCCCACCCGCAAAGGAGCCAAACAAGGCTCATGGGGTCCACAAAACTCAAAAGAAGACCATCAACCGAAACAAGCCGCAACCTCAACAAGCTCAGAGAGCTCAGAACTCAGAAAGGAGCCAAACAAGGCTCATTGGGTCCAAAACGTCTCTCCACAACCAAAGGGGGGAAAGGGAGGCAGAGCATGCACACACAATACAATACAGTAGTACAGGACTGAACATCGGCCATTTAACATTGGCCAAGGCCTTTAGACTGACTGATTTGTATGCTAACTGGTGGTTGCGAGCCCGCTACGTGTGGTTACCACAGTTAAGTCATGACGGTGGGGCGCGGTGCCGATGGCGATGCTATGGCTTGAATGGGTAATATGATGATGATGATGATGATGATGATGATGATGATGATGATGATGATGATGAGTTACGTCGTGACGTCATGATGATGAGAGTAATGAGAAATTGTGGTTTGCCTAATGTCGCTGAGGCTCATATGATCCTGCAGTCAGCTGACCCTGCAGGGCTGGAGACTGCCTGCCAAGCAACTCACAGGCTGTGTGCGCCGTGCAGCGCCTGAGCGGCTGGGCAGCAGAGTTGGTGTGTGGGGAGCTTAGCATAGGTTAGCCTGGTTGATGGACATCTGTAGCAGTGACCAACCAGCTCATCATGCGTGATGATCACTAGCTGCATCACTGCTAATTACCCAGTTACCAAAGTAGGGCCGCTGGCCCACCCACTGAAGAGCCAAACAAGGCTCATGGCGTCCAAAATGTCTCTTTACAAGCAAAGGGGGAAAGAAAGGCAGAGCATGCACAAGCAGATGAAAAAGGCATCGTTGATCATCATGCAGGCGACTCAGGATCCTCTCTTGGCGTCCCTGCCACGGCGAGTTTCATTAACGGACAACGTTGTCCAAGATGTCATCGAACATGCGGGATCAACAGCCTGGTGGCCTGGCCAGGCACCATGGCGGCAGGCAAGCACACACTCAACTGTAATAGAACGAGTTTTGAACGGCTCCTGGGCTCCAGGTAAATGCACAACCAGTACCAGTGGTGGCACTGTGTGCGGCAGACTATGCGCGTATGTCTGGCATGCATGCCCGGTGGCCCATGGCAATTCAACAAAACATGCAAGGCCGCTGCATACACAGCCAACCCCTTGCCCAGGTGCGCTTAATTCCCCTCAGGCAGCTGGCTCTTGTAAGGCGACGGTGGCGCCGGCAATCGGAACGGCACACCCTGCTGCATCTGCACACGAGACAAGTCATCCAGCCCTGCTGCTGCTGCCGCTGTGTCTGCTGGTGGCCGTACCTGCAGGGCACATGGCACGAAAAAAGCAGCAGCACATCGCAAACATACACCATAATAGGGTGGCTTCTTAGGGCCTGATTCATGGAGCATAGGTTACAGCAGCCGTTGCATGCTGTCAGCGCCCTGTGCGCCATGGCATCACCTCAGTGCACACGCCACACAACACGGCAGGCGGCCGTCCGCTGTGCAGCAGGCCCCACGCATGCCAGCTCAGCATCACGTCAGCTCAGCATTACGCAAGGCACGATGACAGCGGAAGCATCATGCTGTGCCTGACTCATCATCAGCAGGCGCCCACAACGCCGTGCTGCTGCTGCTTCTGCTGCTGCGTTGGCTCACCCGCACTAGTTGTGCCTCGAACAGCAGCGCCTCTCCTTTGTGGGTGTCCCAGCGCCGCGCAGCACCAAAGGTTGGCCGGGGTGGGCCTGTCTGCAGCACCCAGTCATGCCAGCATCATGCTGAGTCAGCACCACGTGGCCTTGTGCTACCTGCTGCAGCAACCTTCCCAAAGCATGAGGTGCAATGCTGTTGAGGAAGCAGCCTCCTGTGCAGCTCAGGAGAGCCATCCACCAGCCACATATTGGTTTACCAAAGCGGACATTGCACTTCACAAATGTGCTTCCCCTTGAGCTCGCTGACACATGCTGCACTGCCCACTTGCCTGCTGACACAGGCAGCTAAATCAAGCTACACCGTATTTGTGGCTTTGCTGTGACAACTTGCTGCCCGGCCCAGCAAGTGCCAGCTGGCCAGCATTGCGGTTTGATGCTGGTCCCCACCGCACCTGCTCCGCCGACCAGTTGCCGGGCGGCACCAGCATGCGCCGCCTGCCGCCGGCCCGCATGCCCAGCATGGCTGCCGCCACCGCCGACGGCACTGCACCTGGATCACCCAGCCTGCAGCAGCGCACAGCACAGCAGGACTGTCAGCTGGGCGGCAAACCGGCTGTAGCAGTGATGCCCTCAGTCAGTGCTGCAGTTGCGATCGTGCAGGGTTGTACAATTACACAGCCGTTGGTTGTTGCTGTGCCCTATCAAGCAGCAGTGGGCCCATTAAATATGTCAAGGCATATGCGTATGCTACAACATGTTTAGCGTATGCTCAAGCACAAATAATGGTCCATCATAATGGGTGAGCCCCTGTATACACACGTAATTTACAGCTGTACACCATCGAGCCGCTACAGAGCTGCCTAGGCAGCCACGCACTCATCGACACACCCAGCACTTCCACAGGAATCTAAAGGCATGGGGGGCGCAAGGATTGGGACCAGCACTCACCCAGCACCATCCTGTGCGTTCCAGGCCATGCACCACACCCGCTGCATGTGCAGCCACACATGCCCCACCACACGCTTGCCCAGCAGCAGCACCAGCAGCAGCAGCAGTGAGACACGCAATTGCCAACCACACCCACAGACAGCACAGGCTGTCTCCGTTCACCTGAAGCGGTATGTGTCGCCCACATCGTCCTTGCCCTCCTGGCCGTACCCCACCGACCACATGTACACGGGCGTGCCGCCCGAGCTGTACTTGTAGTAGCCGCCGCTGCTCAGCCTGTACACGGTGTAGCTGATGTCGCAGCCGCTGCCCGCCACTGCCTCGTCCCCCTGACCCAACGCCATCTCACGGTACTGCAGGCCTGCGCGGCAGGGACAGGCAAGGCAGCGGGTCGGCCAGGCGGGCCCTGCTCATAACGGGGGGCATGTGCCGCCAATGCAAGCTGCCCTGCTCCGTGCTAGGTGGTTCATCAAACATGCTGCTGTGCAGGCAAGGCCTGCAAGCTGGGCGGGCAAGCACCTCGTGTCAAGTCAGGGCAGACCGAGGGGGGTGGTGCAGGCGGCTGGCTGGACGCTGTCACTGGCGTAGGAAGCGACTATGGAGCACCACTGCACCGGATACTACTCATCGCATGTTGCGTATGCTCCAGAGGCACATGTGAGTGGCCATGGTGCAGCTGTGCACCCTCAGCCCTGGAGGCTGCCGGCTGCTATGCCCCTGCTGTTGGTGGGCTGCAGCCTAGGTGCTGGGCTGCCACTGGCCGTCTACTACCTGCCGTCACAAGCACTGTCACATCAGCCAAGCCAATACCACACAGGCACCTGCCAAACCCTGCTAGCTGCTGCTGCTGCTGCCGCTGCTCAATATCAACAGCTGATGTTGGTTGATGTCGCCACGTTGTGTTGAGCCTACACAGGCGTCCGCTGCTTCCAGTGCCAGGCTTGGCAGCTGCTTGGGCAGCGCAGGGCGACACATTCTTTGCCGCTGTGAGGTTTATTCCCCTCCCCGACCTCACCTGAAGGCAGCGTGACCAGCTCTCCAGGCTGCTCGTACTTGAGGCGCTGCCGCTCCTGCTGCTCCTCGCCGCCCTCCTCAGCCTCACACTTCTTGCGCGCCTCCCTCAGGCACTGCTGCAGCGCGTAGCCACGCATGCCTGCACCCGTGAGAACATGCAGGCAGCAATGATGAGCAAGTAGACACGTGACTTGCGTTGGCAGCTGAAGGGGTGTGCGTGTCAGATGTGGCCTGGCCTCAACAGGGGGTTGGAAGGGCAGCGAGATGCCCTGGTCTGCGCGATGAACAACCATTGCCACGCACATTGCAAAATAGCATGCAACTGGTTCAGCAACTGCTGTTGTGTGGGAGCTAGCGCTGCTGCCTGCCGACCAGCGTGGTGTGCACCTGGGCATGCGAGCGCATCTGCTGGTTGGCAGTTGACAAGCTGCAGAGCTAGCCCTGCTACCAGCAGTGCTTCAGTGATGCTTCGCCGTGTTACCGGAGCCTATAGTATGCCAAAACATTGAAAGGATGAGGAGCAGCCATAGCAGCAGCATCAGCAGCTTGAGCAGCAGGGGTACCAGGCAACGAGCAGCAATAGCAATAGCAGCCAGTAGCAGCAGCAGCAGGAACAGCCAATCTGCTGACATATGACATGTAGCATGTCTATCGAGTTCTAAGCAGAGCCAGGAGTAATAGCACTGAGTTGTACTCTTGCATGTGCCAGCTTGCAGCACCGCTGTCCTGCTGCCACTTATCCCCACCTGGGCCACCGAAACCTCCTGCTGCTTGCATGCTAGCACATTGGCACCTAACCGGCATGAGGATGTACGACGTGGTGTAAAGCAGCTGTGTATGCGTTGCTGCCGTGGCTGGGTTTGCGATCTGCTTTGTTGTGTTTGAGACGTCGACATCTTAGATTGAGCAGCAGAGGAATACCAGCAGTTTCCTTGATCAAGCAAGGAATGATAACAGCAGGCTAAGGCATCATGTTGCAGCAGCTGACTTGGTCGGGTCAATGTTATGTCGGTTCAATTCAACAGATGTCGCAAGGTTGCTAGGTACCAACCCACGCACAGCAACGTCTCGATGTGTGACACAAGCACGTCTACAGCTACTACACACCGGCATGCAGCGGAAGGAGGTAGATCACCACCACGATCACGTCTACAGTTGCAGCTCGGGCTGAGCTGCGACACACACACAACAACAACAACACCAGCGTTGATACTGACTCAAGCAGATACACAAGCAGACAACAACAGCAGCACAACTTCGCCCCACGCATGCAGCATTGCTTGCCGCCATCAACAGTGCAAACCAATGTAGAGAGTTGCAACCAATGCTGTCAATGCAACAGCAATGCGCAACGCGCAGAAATGCGGTCATGTAGTTGTCCAGCGTGATGCATGACATGCCAGGGCGGCGCACAGGGCCCTGCATGCACTAGGCTTCACCGACCACACCAACAACAAGTTGGAAGCAAATGCCGCTCCCACCAATGATCTGATGAGACGCTGCGCTAAGCTGGCAGGCATGATTGCACAGCTCCTACTCCTAATGCAGAAGGTAGCAATTGCATACGCCGTGGCAGGAACAGCATTGCAGCATAGCAGAGAGCAGGGCAGCAAACATACAACAGTTGCGCCTGCAGCCTGCTAGCGGGTAGCAAGCCCTGCCTGCACATGCACACACAAGTGAGACCACGCCAGTAAGAGACAGTCGAGTTCAACAAGTATCAAACGGCAAACTGCAACTTTGTCACAACAGCAACACACTGTGAACAGCAGCAAACGTGCAGCACACCATCACACGCTCAACGCCACAAAGGAGTGACAACGCCAATCAGGAGCCAGCGAAAGGCTCACAGGAGGCAGCACGTAGCGCTTTCAGTCTGGACAACTGCATGTGATTGTGCTGCAGGCCGCTGTCTAGGCGCCCTACATGCAGTGATGCTGCACAACTACTCAACTTGCGGCACACTGTCAGCAACGATACAGATACGGCGCGCAGATGGCATGCCGGCAGAGCCCAGCTACTCCCACCAGCACAGCACCTGCCTCCCACAACTGCACGTCCTCCCCAACCCCATGCAGCACACACGACTGCAGCACCGTGAAGCATGCCCGGCTACCCTTTCGCCAAAAATTCAGGTACAACTTGTGCGTGTTCTGGCTGCCGCTGCCAGCAGCGCTAAGTGTCGCTGGCAGGCTCATAGTCGCCATCAGCCCCAAGCCCCAGCTTGCGCTTGCTGCTGGCCGCACCGCCACGGCCCGTCCTGCTGCTGGCTGCCTGCCGCTTGCTGCCGCCGTCGGGGCTGGTGGGAGTGCTGCTGGCGCCGCCCTGCTTCAAGCTGTTGAGAAACGCTGCCACCTCCTCGTCGCTGCACTTGGCCAGATCCACGTAATCACCACCAGCAGCCACGCCACCGCCAGCAGCAGATGCCGCAGTGGCGGCAGCCGCTGCTGCTGCTACATGCCCAGCCATGCGAGCCGACAGCATTGCTGCGGCACACCTCACCTCCATGTCTGCTGCCGCAGCTGCCGCTCCACCCCCAGCCTCACTCATGCCAACATCAGCAACACCACACTGGCTGCTGCTGCTGCTGCTGCACCTCCCCTCCTCCGCTGCACCGTGCTGCTGCTGCCGCCTGCCGCCGCCATGCTGGCGCGCCTTGTTGTGCGCACGCGCGGCCACTGCTGCAGGACTGACCCAGCTGCTGGCGCGCGGGCCCGACGCCTTGCTGCTTACTGCAGGGCCCGCGCTGCCCAGCAATGCCGCCCGCCAGGCTGCGTCCTCCCCTGCCGCTGCTGCAGCTGCGCCAGAGGGGCCCAGTGCTGCAGGGTGAGTGGCGGGCTCATGCTGCGCGCCCAGCATCGGGTGGTGGCTGCAGGGCAGCGCCACTTCCTCGCCCTCCTCGTCCTCATGCTCGACAGGCCCACTGCCTGCCGGCATGGCGGCCGCCTCTGCTGCGTCCATGGCGGCATGCTGCTGTGCCCGGCCAACAGGCAGCACAGCTGGCGCTGCTGCCGCCGCAGCGGCAGCCGGATCCAGCGCTGCTGGCATGGCTGCTGCTGCGGCCCTGTCCAGTACTGCAGCGCTGTTCATGCCGCCGGCCTGCGCTGCAGCTGCTGCAGCAGCTGCCGCTGCTAGCTGTGCTGGCGTGATGTTGCCGGCAGCTACGTAGGCTGCCATCTGCTGCAGCTGCTCCACTGACGGTGCAGCTGGCTGCTGCTGCTGCCCAGCCTCAGCACCCTGCCAAGTACCCCTCCCCGCCAGCTGCCGCTGCCGCTGCTGCTGCAGCATCCGGCACAGCCGCTGCAGCAGCATCAGGGGCTGCTGCAGGCGGCTTGCCATAGCAGCCGCAGCCGTTGCTGCTGCTGCCGTCGCCAAAGCATCACCGTTTGCTGCTGCTGTGGCTGCTGCCATTGCCTGCGGCAGCTGCATGTGCAGCTGCTGCTGGGTCAGCTGCGCGAGGGCGCGCGTGGCGGCCGCCTCTGACGCCTTGCTGATGACGCCCAGGAAGCTGGTGGCCTGGCAGGACAGCGCCGCCACCTTGGCCATGGCCACCTTGTGGTCGTGGCTGGCATCCAGCGCCCCGCCGTTGCTGGCCACCTTGAGCTGCGCTGCCAGCGCCAGCTGCTGCAGCACGCAGCCCAGGTAGTCCAGCAGCTGCATGCAGCTCGCTGCGTTGAGGTCGTCCTGGGGCGGCAGCTGCCAGCTGGCAGCAGCGCTAGCACCTGCAGCTGGGAGGGATGCTGACGCAGCGGCTGCTGCCGCCGCCACCGCAGCTGCATCGGCAGCACCACCACCGCTGCTGGGCGCGGGTGATGCACAGACACGCTTGGCTGCACGCTCGTCATCTAGCAGAGCTGCTGCGGCTGCTGCTGCTGCAGGGGCTGTTGCTGACGCCAGTGCAGCGGCAGAGCCCTCAGCTGTTGGTGCAGCAGCTGCAGCGCCATCCACACTGCCTGGGAGTGCTGCTGCTAGTCCAGGGAGGCCTGCTGCTGCTGCTGCCGCTGCTGCTGCTGCCAGCTGCTGCTGCATCAGTGTCGCCAGCTGCTGCTGCTGCAGCTGCTGTTGCTGCCCAGCAGCCGCTGATGCCACGTCTGGCGCATTCGCTGAGCTGCTGGTGCGCTTGCTGCCGGCATGCTGCAGCGGCGGGCCGCCCGACGCGGCCGCTGTTGCTGCTGCCAGCGCTGCCTGCTGCCGCTGCAACTCGGGTGGCGGGCCCTTGGCGCAGGCGCGCACCTGCTCCAGGCGCAGCGGCACGTCCCAGTTCCAGGAGTGCACCCCCAGCTCCATGAGCTTGTCAACAGCACCTCCCAGCTGCGCCCCTGCTGCCGCCGCGCGCAGTCCATGGCCATGTAGTTTGTGATGTCGCTGCGGCCCGTGGCCCAGTTGAACAGCTCAGCCAGGTACTGGCCCCAGCCGTGCTTCAGGCCCCAGTCCGGCTTGGGGGCCTCGCCCAGCGTCGCCGCCAGGTAGATCTTGATCTGCTCCGCCTGCACCTTGTTGCCGCCGCCGTCTGCGCCGCACGGCATGAAGCCGGCGCTTGCAGGGAGCAGCTTGGTGAGGATGCGCTGCAGCTGCCGCATCTCGTCCATGGGGCCACGCCGCTTGGCCACCGACGCGGCATGCTCGGGCTTAGACACGCTGACGTGGCGCGGCTGCGACAGCGCATACTGCTGCTGGACGTACTGCTGCTGAGCTGCAGCCGCGGCAGCGGCCGCTGCAGCCGGTGGCAGGAATGAATACTGCGACTGCGCTGCAGCCAGCCGTGCTAGCTGCTGCTGCTGCAGCAAGTCCAGGTCCGCTGAAACGCCGGCTGCTGCTGTTAAGAAGCACTGCCCAGGCCTTGCAGCACTGCACCAGCATGCGCCGGCATACTGGGCATTGCAGGACTGCTGACAGCTGCTGACATGGCACTGATTGCTGCTGGGCAGCCTGCTGCTTTGATGGCGTCTGCAAGTGCTCTGAGCTGCGCTGGATCCTGCAAATGGCCTGGCAGGCCGGCTGCTGCTGCTGCTGCTGCATTGCAAGCATTGGCTGTTGATGGCAGCAGAGGTGCTTGCTCCTGCAGGGCTGCACGAGGCTCCAGATCTGGCAAGACAGGGCCCCTGCCGCCTCCAGAACCTGCCGGTGCTGCTGCTGCTGATGCTGCTGATAAACACTTCTGCAGTGCACTGGGCGCCTGCGCCACTGTGCTGCAGGCGCGTAGCCTGGTGGCTGTGAGTGCCGCCTCTGCTGTGGCATGCTGCTGCTGCGCCATCAACTGCTCCAGCGTCTGACTGCCCTGTGTTTGAGTGCCCAACGCTAGCAAATCCTGGCTGGGCCAGCATGAGGATCCTGTGACAAAGGCATGGACGGAATGGGAGGGCCTGCTTCTCTCAACCAGTTCTCAAGTTGACTGCCTGTCCAGGGCTCCTGGCTGGGAGGGGTGACCAGAGGTGTTGCATCAGAAAACAGCGGGGCAGCCTTGGCGTCGCTGCGATCTGCGTAAGAATCCTTGCCTTCCTTGCTGGGCTGCAGCCTGTTGTTGGTCTGCTTCATGCTGGGCCCGGCCGAGTCAGAGGAGCCGTGAGTCTGCTGCTTGGCAGCCTTGTGTGCGGCATCGTCCAACACGGGAGTCAAGTCGTTGTCCGACATAGATGCACGCTGTGCTGCCCTGCTGTGCTGTACTTTTGTTGAGGCTGTGCCCAAGCTTCAGCTTCTTTACATGGGTAGTTGAGCACCTTCCGAGTTGCTATCGCATAAATCACTAAGCAATCAGACGAATGTACAATGCTAGGTGCACAAGCAGGATTGGTGAAATAAAGCGGCAGCACGACTCTGCACTCCCTAACTGTTTGGTGTGCAATAACCCTCGATCAAAACAGTTTGAAAAAAAGAGTATGAGCTCTCATGTGTGCCACAACACACCCACAGCTGCGACCAGCACGCGGCATAGTGCATAGCACGCTGAGCACACCATGTTCTTTTGCAAAGTAGCAGCTGTGTGTACCTCGTCATCTGTCTGACTCGTTACATTTGCTATATCACGTGTTGTGCCGTTACATAAAGGCATGCAGAGGGGGTCTGCCTTGATCGATGCATCCGATGAGCCAGGCAGCTGCAGAGGCCTGATCGCCCAGGTGAGCGCCCAGCGTTTACTGGACACCCATGCCCGGACACTAAAAACATGCTGCATACAACCTTGATCTTAGAGGCGAAGTTTGCCCAGCAGTACTGCTTGCAGCCTGAATCAGTTGGCTTGAACTGCCAGGATCTGCCCCAGGGGGGGACCGCAGTGCTACTGACCTGCAGTCAGTGACTGCACCAAGCAGGCCTCACTGACATGCACACAACAGTGAGTACCCTAGGCGAATCTCCGGCATGCACACAATCACGGCTGCTGCATGTAAGCACTGCTGCACACGCATGCGTCCGCCGCACAGTACTGTGCACGTTTGCTTCAGGTGATTGAGCCAGAAGGTTGAAGATAGGGCAGCCCTCTTGCCTTTGCTTCCTGTACGCGGAAGGGTTGGTGGCCCTGAAGCAACTTTCAGAGTATGGACTTGGATGCTTGCTACGTGTTCATCAGTGAAACCAGCGGCGCATGCGCAGCCTCCGGGCTGCACCCGCTGCGCGCGCAGTACAGTGGGTGGACCCGGCTTTGCTTACATGCGCAGCCTCGAGGCTGCAAGCTTGCATGCAGGGGTAGGGTGACACTGCTTGCTTGCTTGCCTTCTGCTGCTGCGTCAGAGTGCTTCTTTTTCTTGACAGCACCAGTACTTGCTGTAGTACGGTATCATTTGTGTATGTGGGCTGCTTCCCGTCCAGCTGTGCTTCGACCCAAATGTCGTCGAGTATGGATATGAGGACGTACTTTGAGAGTACGACGTTTGGGAGTACGACGTTTGCATACACCGGACTCCAAATGGTAACCGTTCTTTTACATGTGTACCGGTAAGCCCGTACCTATACCCATGGTGTCGCTCACAGTGGTATCTAACATTCGCTATTGGTGTTTAAAATCAAAATGATTTGAGTTGTAGCCATCTATATGCTTCAAATGAACAAACCGGCACGTGGATGTGAAGTAACGGCGACCCACGTGCACGGGCGCGCGTGCGCAGGGTGATGTGGTTACGACGAGTGGTTCCGCCAGCCCACCAACTCCAATGATACATAGTTTAACCAAGGGGTGTTTGAACCAAGGATACTCCCCAGGACAGCCTTAAGTGTCGTTATAACAAATTGCCGTTGTACCGTAGTAGCCTCAGGCTGAGCAATGCCGGATGTCGGTGATCTCTACCCAGGGTGTCACTCACGGTGGCTCAAGCACAAGTCACGGTTCTACTGTACCAAGATAAAGTCTCATAGCTATATTTATGCTTCAAATGACCAAAGTCGGCACTTATGTAAAAACAACCATCGGCAATATTTTAGATTAATCTACTGGCGCGCGCGCGGGGTGCTGTCGTTACGACGAGTCGCTCCATTGGGCTAGCAGTCCTTGACGGTACAGTATGTAGTTACTTCAAGCCAAATTAAGTTTAAACTTCTCCCGCCCCCTGGCAGCAGAAATGTCACGTCGCTTTTTCCCTCTGTACCCAAATCTCTTCACCTACAACTGAAAGCCGTGTTCTCGCTCTTGCATAGGTAAGAATATCAACAGCATCGTCCTGGGTGCTGAATTTGTGAAATCGAAAAGAACCGAAATGTAATTTGTGACGTGATAGGCAGCCGCAGTCAATGAATTTCGGCTCAGCCGCCAACCCGCTGAAGCGCTGAAATATAGACACCAAACCACGCTTTGCCAAGCGCTGCGGCTCACTTGCGAAGTACAGCAGTTGCGAAAGTTGCAGCCGCTGCACTTCTGGGTGCAACGGCCGACGCCAAATGCCAACTTCCTGCCTACCAGCACACCAGTAACGTCATGACTGGCTTACAAGTGCTGCGTCCTTTTGCATGGAAATGCAGCACAACAGGCTCAACAAAAGCAAGACAGCAGCTCAAAAGGAAACACAGCAGTGAACAACTTGTTTGAAGCATTGGCTGATTAGCGGACATCTACGTGCACGTGATGCCCATGTAGAAGAGAGGTCACCGACTTGGGTGACCTCTCACTGCTGAGCCAGCGAGTCAACAAAAAGGCAAGCGTCGAGCAGCTGCTGCCAGGCCAAATGTATTGACCAAGTGTGGTACACAAGTGTGGCACCAGCAACTGCTGTACAATTGGCAGCCTGCCCTCAACAATGACCTCTGACATCTCACATATTGCAGACACCTACAGCAACCCTGCATGCATGCACTTAGTAACACATGGGTGCGCGCAGCCCTGACTCGTGGCACCACGTTGAGGAGTGCCACATAACTTATATCAACAGCACGAGTTGGGGCCTGCCTGCACTGAAGATGACATTGTCTTCACATGCATAAGTTTTATTGTGTGACAGAATGCAGCAGCAGATGCACATGTGTTGTGTACGTCACCAGCACATGCACATGTGGTGTGTGCTGCATGGCATCTGTGCTGCATGCTCTGCACTGCCAGCGGTCATAGCGTACAGTCAAGTAATGCAGTCACCCACAACCAGGAGCATGTGTGCAAGCGCTGGTACGCCTGCAAGCATGCTATCCATCACACACACACACCACCATGTGTGACCTGGTCAATGCTCGTTTGACCAAGTCCTGTGCTGGACTTGGCGCCTTGCTACGTACGTAAACAAGTTCAGCAAAACAAGCTGGCGCAAGCAGTCCACACCACAACAAAGCCAAACCATGCACTGTACGTGGAAGCCCCGCCACCACACTATGGATGCTGCTCATGCACAGGGCACGAGCAGCTGCAAATAATCTACTACTATAATCTACTGGCGCGCGCGCGGGGTGCTGTCGTTACGACGAGTCGCTCCATTGGGCTAGCAGTCCTTGACGGTACAGTATGTAGTTACTTCAAGCCAAATTAAGTTTAAACTTCTCCCGCCCCCTGGCAGCAGAAATGTCACGTCGCTTTTTCCCTCTGTACCCAAATCTCTTCACCTACAACTGAAAGCCGTGTTCTCGCTCTTGCATAGGTAAGAATATCAACAGCATCGTCCTGGGTGCTGAATTTGTGAAATCGAAAAGAAACCGAAATGTAATTTGTGACGTGATAGGCAGCCGCAGTCAATGAATTTCGGCTCAGCCGCCAACCCGCTGAAAGCGCTGAAATATAGACACCAAACCACGCTTTGCCAAGCGCTGCGGCTCACTTGCGAAGTACAGCAGTTGCGAAAGTTGCAGCCGCTGCACTTCTGGGTGCAACGGCCGACGCCAAATGCCAACTTCCTGCCTACCAGCACACCAGTAACGTCATGACTGGCTTACAAGTGCTGCGTCCTTTTGCATGGAAATGCAGCACAACAGGCTCAACAAAAGCAAGACAGCAGCTCAAAAGGAAACACAGCAGTGAACAACTTGTTTGAAGCATTGGCTGATTAGCGGACATCTACGTGCACGTGATGCCCATGTAGAAGAGAGGTCACCGACTTGGGTGACCTCTCACTGCTGAGCCAGCGAGTCAACAAAAAGGCAAGCGTCGAGCAGCTGCTGCCAGGCCAAATGTATTGACCAAGTGTGGTACACAAGTGTGGCACCAGCAACTGCTGTACAATTGGCAGCCTGCCCTCAACAATGACCTCTGACATCTCACATATTGCAGACACCTACAGCAACCCTGCATGCATGCACTTAGTAACACATGGGTGCGCGCAGCCCTGACTCGTGGCACCACGTTGAGGAGTGCCACATAACTTATATCAACAGCACGAGTTGGGGCCTGCCTGCACTGAAGATGACATTGTCTTCACATGCATAAGTTTTATTGTGTGACAGAATGCAGCAGCAGATGCACATGTGTTGTGTACGTCACCAGCACATGCACATGTGGTGTGTGCTGCATGGCATCTGTGCTGCATGCTCTGCACTGCCAGCGGTCATAGCGTACAGTCAAGTAATGCAGTCACCCACAACCAGGAGCATGTGTGCAAGCGCTGGTACGCCTGCAAGCATGCTATCCATCACACACACACACCACCATGTGTGACCTGGTCAATGCTCGTTTGACCAAGTCCTGTGCTGGACTTGGCGCCTTGCTACGTACGTAAACAAGTTCAGCAAAACAAGCTGGCGCAAGCAGTCCACACCACAACAAAGCCAAACCATGCACTGTACGTGGAAGCCCCGCCACCACACTATGGATGCTGCTCATGCACAGGGCACGAGCAGCTGCAAACAGGGAACAGTGCAAAAGAAAGATATGGAACCACAATAGTTGGAAGAGCAGCACGTACACAGAGGCTGCAACAGCAGCAGGGTGGCGCACTGACATGGAGGCATGACGCATAAAAGCACATGCACTGCGCTTGCATGTAGGCATTGTTGCCACAATGCTACCGCTACGACTACTACTACGTTCTAGAAAGCAACCAATGAACAAGCATGTTATTCCTACTTGCTAGGTGCCGACCCCCCTCCTGGGTAGCACAAAAAGAGGCTGCCAATATGCTTTACGAGTGATGGACCAAACTAGCAGCAAGCGGCTGGTTGCCAGTTCTGTTGCACGCTGCGAACTGCTGGCACCCATAGCACTGCCAGCCAGCAGCTGCACATAAATCGTGAAGTAATATCACACGGGGGCTGCATGCACACACAACACCAGGCCACTTGCGGGCCAGGTCACCGAGGGAATCATCCACAACCGGCGCACTCCATGCCTGTCACACTGGGGGGTGTCAGTACCTCCGGTTGTACGAGTTCAAGCGTGGCATCAGCCCGCCTGCTGCCACCTGCTGCTGTGGCTGTTGCGGTTGCTGCTGCAGCAGCCTGCTACCTAGCCCTCCAAGGCCCAGTTGCGACTGCTGCTGCTGCTGGCCAGATGTGCGCACGCCAGGCAGACCATTGAAGTCGGTGGTGTGCCTGCAAGTCGTTCAAGCAGCACAGGCGTACGATTGCTCCAATGCAGCAGTGTCACACGCTAGCCATACTGCGCTGCCAGCACAGCGTGCAGCAACTGGTGATTAAGTCACACAGACTTGGGCACAGTGTGCAGCGACCAGGCATGCTTGCGCTGAGGCGGGCCACACAGCCAAGCACACCCCGCTCCTCTCACTCCACCTCACCTGCCAGGCCCTCCAAGGGCTGCTGATGCTGCGCCAGCTGCAGCAGGCAGCTCAGGCTGGCTGCCGCGCCTCGCCGCAACCCCAAGCACGCCGTCCGCGCCGCTTGACCCCAGCCCACCCCAGCTGCCGCCTGGCTTCACCGCAACGCCCCGAGGACTGGCAGCACCAACACCAGCAGCACCAGCACCGCCGCCAGAGCCAAAGCCCAGGCCACCAGTGCCGCCACTGCCAGCACCAGCGCCAGGCTGCCTGCTGCTGTGGCCATAGCCGAGTGCACCTCCCAAGCCTGCAGAAGCTGCCGGTTGCTGCAGACGGGTGACACCTGGAGGCAAATGCTGCTGCTGCTGCTGCTGCTGCTGCTGCTGCTGCTGCTGCTGCTGCTGCTGCTGCTGCTGCTGCTGCTGCTGCTGCTGCTGCTGCCCTTGCTGGCCACCGAAGTGACCTGCGGCGGCTGGCGGCGGCTGCAGAGCACCCAGCTGCTGCTGAGCCGCATAGCTGCTGTTGCTGCTGGTGTTTGCACCCCTGCTACCCGTAGGTCCAGCTGCTGAAGCAATTGATGGTGAGTAGCCGCCTGGCAGCAGCTTGTTACTGCTGCTGCTGCTGTTGCCAGCACCAGCCAGGCCAAAGCCGCCAGACGGCCCACGCTGCTGCTGCTGCTGCTGCTGGAAGCCAGGAGGGCCGCTCAACACACTGCTTGAGCCTTGCTGCTGCTGCTGCCGCCGCCCACCTGACAGCGCAGCAAGGCTACCAAGACCCTGCTGCTGCTGCTGCTGCTGCTGACTGCTGCTGCTTGCCACAAATGGCTGCTGTTGCTGCAGCAGGCTGCGAGGGGCGCCGCTGCCTGCAGCGCCACCACCGCTGCCATACCCAGCAGCAGCACCCAGCAGTAACCCACCAGCAGGCAGTGCCCTGCCAAGTACCGCAGCACTGCTGCTGCCAGCAGCCGCTGCGTAGCCGCTTGCCCCTGCCGCAGCCGTCGTCGCTGCAGTACCCCAGCTGCCAGAGGACTGGCGTCGGCCAAGCAGTGCACCAGCTGCTGCAGGCTGCTGCAGGGCACTGCCACCGTTGCTGCCAGCGGCAGCGCCATTGGAGAGCCTCGTGTCACG
Organism: Scenedesmus sp. NREL 46B-D3; assembly: GCA_014080715.1. NCBI lineage: Eukaryota > Viridiplantae > Chlorophyta > Chlorophyceae > Sphaeropleales > Scenedesmaceae > Scenedesmus > Scenedesmus sp. NREL 46B-D3. The sequence continues at coordinate 228,586 of JACERP010000074.1, read as the reverse complement.
CAGTGCGCTCAGTTTGCTTGCGATCTGCTTTTGCTGCTGCTGCAGCTCCAGCGACACGCCTGCGTTGACGCCCTGATCCCTGTACAGCTGCTGCTGTTGCTGCTGCTGTGCCAGGCTGGCAAGCAGGCCCCCACCTGGCCCAGCAGGCGCTGCAGCGGCTGAGGCAGAATAGGTGCTGCCACCGGCGCTCCCTGCTGCTGCTGCTGCTGCTGCTGCTGCTGCTGCTGCTGCTGGTGGAAGGTCACCGCAGCTGCCGCGCCTGTTCTCGTCACTCCAGCTGAAGCGGAAGTCGCCTGGGAATGGCAAGCAGCCAGGGTTGCAGGACGCAGGCATAACCCACAGGAAGAGGTGAGTGGCACTGGGCAGCAAAGGTGGCAACAAAAAGCTTGGCGCCTTAGCCATTTGCAGAGTACGGCAGTACAGGGGAGTGCTTTGCTGTGCCGTTACACGATTCAACAGCGCATTGCAGATTGACTGTAGGAAACTCGTGACTTGTTGTAGCTACACGGTGACTGTGTCCACAGCGCGAACGGCACAACACCAGAAGTGTTGCCGCAACAAGGCTGAGCAACGAAGCCGAGCAATCAGCTGAGCATGCATGTCATTCAGCAGCCTTTCAAGGGCATTTGCACGACAAAGCATTGTACTCAACGCCCGGTACAGGCAAGGACGAGCAGCTGCAGGTGCGCATTAGCATGTGCCGCTGCACCATAGCTGGGCATGAAGCCCCGGGCCCACACAGAACGCACGCATACCTGACAGTCGCTTGTCTCCGGACCGTGGCGCATCCGCGCGGCCCCAAGGTGGCTGCTGCTGCGGCAGCTGCTTGTCCTGCGCTGCTGTGGCAGGTGCGCCTGGGGACACACCGCTGCCTGCAAGGCCGGCCGCAGGCACGCCAGCCAGTCCTGCCCCAGCTGCAGCTGCTGCTGCTGGCAGGTTTGTGCTGTTGCAGCTGTTGACCCTGTCTGCCAGTGGGGGCGCCGCGCCGGGCTGCGGCTTCGTCAGCGACTGCCGCGAGGACAGCACGACACAAGGCGGGCATCAGCGGGGCGGACGCGACGCGCTAGAGACGCTCAGAAGAGCGCTGTCACCTGCTGGCCTAGCTGGCGAATCAATTGCGTTTGTCGCTCATGCAGTCCTCCCTGATACACATGCATGTATGCAGGTGAGCACGGGCGTGCAGGCATGCGCTTCACCGGATGTGCAATCCTCACCTCCCACGCACGACCCATGCCAGCTCCACCTGCTGAGTTGTCCACACAGCAACCAGCCCCTGTCGCTGAGCAGGTGGTGACTCACCGCAAAGTACGGGTGGCGCAGCGCCTGCTCGCTGCTGAGCCGTGCATCGGGGCTCCAGGCGATGAGCTTGGCAATCAGGTCGATGGCCTCCGGGCTGGCTGAAGGGATCAGCTTGGTCAGGCTGGCAGGGGAAAACTGAGGGAACCTGCTACCAGAGAGGCGCGGGGTGCGGAGAGGACACGCGCTCAGCCAGCTGCTGTATGCTGCGGGGAGGGGTTCTGTGGAGGTGCGAGCGACGGAAAGACAGGCTGACAGGGGTACATGCAAGCAGGGCTTGAGACCAGAGCAGTGCCAGCCTTGGGCCTGTGCGTGCTTGTGTTGTGTGTGTATGTTAAAGGGGGCCGGGAGGAGGGTGATGCACCACGCGCACGTGTGAGTAGATACAGAACCATGTGCACATCACCCGCGTCACGTGTGCACCGCTGCTCACTTGAAGTCCATGGCTGCCGCCAGCCGCAGCCCCTCCGACCAGTTGGAGGCCGTGGGCGTGCCCAGCACCGCCGCAATCTTGACCAGCTCGTCAGCCTCGCTGCTGCCCGGGAACAGCGGGCGCAGCGTGTAGCACTCTGCCATGATGGCGCCCACCGCAAACATGTCGATGGGCGCGGAGTAGTAGGAGGAGCGCAGCAGCACCTCCGGGGCTCGGTACCTGGGCACATGGAGGCGGGGTGGCCAGGGTCGAGGTGTCAGCAGCAACCACATGCTGGCGACGCAACACTGAATCGCGCAGTGCTGCCAGGGTTGAACAAAGCAGCTGCTGGGGTGCACCTGTGACAACAATATACTCCCACCACCTTTTGCATGTCCTGGTGCATCAGCAGCCGTGCCTGTGCAGGTCAGGCTGGCAGCAAGCTGCTTGGCCCGGCTCACCAGCGTGTGGACACGTAGTCGGTGTATGGCGGGCGTGACCGGATCTCCCTGGCCAGGCCAAAGTCGGCGATCTTGATGGCATCCTTGGACACCAGCAGGTTCTCTGGGGTGTTGGATCAGAGGCAGCCGCGGCCAGCAGGAGGCACGCACTGAGCGGTGCATCTGTGCTGTGAAGGCGTGCAGTGCGTGATGTGCGAGTGACAGAACCTCCTCGTTGCTGCGCTTGTGCTGGCGGTGCTGGCAGCAGGCGAGGCGCTGCTTGCACTGCTACCCTGGGCGAGCAGCATGCCACAACGGACGCTGCTAGCAGACAGCAGCCTCCGCGCACCTGGCTTCATGTCTCTGTGGAAGTAGCCATGCCTGTGGACGTATGCCAGGCCCTGCAGCACCGTGTACATCCAGCGCCTCACCCGCTCCTCAGGGAACAGCCGGTCGCGGTCCTTCATCAGCTGGTACAGGTTGCAGTCCTGCAGGCACGCACGCATGCACAGCACAGAGCGTGAGCCAGCTGCCGATGATCACATGCCTTGCATGCTGCTGTTGCTAAGGGACTGCAAGCCCAGCAGCCGTGATATGCACTGCTGCTGTCGCCACAGCTGGACCGTCGAGCCGCTAAAGCTAGGGCCCCTGCAAGCACCGGGGTCGCTGGGGGCCACGGCTGCCCGCGCTTGCTCCACTGTTCCACTCTGTTCATCCAGAACATTCACCAGCCATGTCCCCAAACTGCTGCATGCGGCCTGTGATGGGACCTGCACAGTGCCGCCGCTCACCAGGTACTCGAACACGAAGAAGAGCTCGTCGTTCTCACGGATGACCTCCTTGAGCTTGACCACGCTGGGGTGGCTCAGCTTGCGCAGGCTGCGCACCTCGCGCAGCGCCATGCACTCCTCCCAGGAGAAGAACTTGCGCTTCATTTTTTTGATCGCAACCTGGGCAGGACGTCGGCGAGCCAAGAGGCGCGACATCTGTTCAGGCAAAAGTGTGTGCACAATCTTGCTACCAGCAGCAGAAACTTTGTCTCTGACTGTCATATGTGCACGCATGCTGCGGAAGTCTACAGCAGGGGTGTCGCACATGCATGTGGCTGCTGGCAAGCAGCTTGGCAGGTTACACGGTGCTCTTGTTGCTGCTGGTGCTGCTGCTGGTGCTGCTGCTGACGCGTTGCAGGCCGTGCACACTGTCCAGCGCTGGGCAGTGCATGCACCCCGTGCTTGCACTCGCCTGCTGCTGCAATCCCTGCTGGGGCAACAAGCTGTGCATTGCTGTGTCCCGTTAGCAGAGAGAAAAAAGCAGGGGCGGCATCCTGCTACTGCCTGCTGTTCAGGGGCTGCCGAAAGCTGCCTTGCAGGACGCGGGGCTGCTGCACAGCTGCAGGACACTAGCGCATGCACAATGCCCTAGGTGTGTACCGGCTATACTTATGCAAACGCCATGCGCTGCTAAAGCATGCTTGATAGACCACACACAATTCAACCATGCCACTGCATGCCATGGCACAACATGCATTTCATTGCCTGTACTGCCGCACTGCCAGCATGCGAGTAAGATTGTGGCCAAGTGAAACCAGCACGCTGTCCCTGCTGCAGCTGCTTTCCCATACCGTGTCGCCTGTGACACTATCAGCCCATGGCTGCTACTGCCCCTGCAAGCACCTGATCATGTGACCACGCATCCCAGAACCAGTTGCTGCGGACTGCCACCTTCGGCATCATTGTGCATTACCAAAAAAGGTACATGCTGCCCGCTGCACCACATGTGCCAGCCTTGCCCTGAGTCGCTCTATTGTGCTAGGCTGTTACCACTGCAGCCTGCTCTCTGCTGATCACTGTTTCCTGCGATATGCTGCTCACCACCTCGTTTGTCTGCCTGTTGATGGCCTTCCACACGTTGCCGTACGTGCCATCGCCCAGCTGCTTCACCACCTTGTATCTGAACGGAACAAAAGGCAGCTTTCATTGCCAACATACGGGCAGCAGGTGCGATTGTACCTCACCGGGCTAAGTCCTACTGCAGCAGACGACAGTAGCACGTCTGAAGGAGAAAGTGCAAGGGCCTAGGCAACCTCGGCCGCTAAGAAAACATAAGATATACATAAAAGGTTGAGAAAGTGCAACAGATACCTGTTCATCGCGCCCGTCTGGCCCTAGTGGCTAGCTTCCGAGTTGCCCTAAGGCCCTCAGCAACTGGTCGAGCTTCCGAGCATCTTAGCAGTGCTCATAGTAACCTTTTACATATACGAACATGATGAGACGCGCCACAGAAAGCTGCTGCTCAGGTCTGTCAGCGACGATGCAACACGATGCGTGTTCTCATATAGCAAGGACACCAAGAACAATGTGTTTAGTGTGGACACACTGTGATCGACAGACGTCATGTGAGGGCCCTCTTCATCCTCCTGCTGGTATTGTGTCAGCATCGCGCTCAAACGGGTTCAAGCTCAGCGATCTCAGAGAAATCAGTGCACTATCTGGATCGTATATCGAATCCAATAATTTGGGGCATTGGCGTGGCTGCTCTGCTGCATGGTCTCATGGTGCCTGCACGACCAATGTTTGGGCCTGGTCGAGTGCAGGATTGACAGCTCTCCAGCTGCTGTCCTGCATACCCTGGCACATTGTCCGACCAATTAAAATTTGATGAGACAGGCATGCGTCGTGAATGCCACTGCCTATTAGCATTGTACCCCCAGCTGCCAACACGCTGCAGCTGCAGCACTAATGCTTCGGTACTGAAGCAGGCATGGCAAGCACAGCAACATAGCACTAGTGCTCCAGTACTGAAGCAGGCATGGCAAGCACAGCAACAAAGCAGGGACCATCAGTCTGTTGCAGCTGGCGTATCTCAGGGTTGCTTGTGAGAGGACACGGCACTAGCATGCAGTACACTGGCAGCCCACCCAACCCCCCGCATGAAAGCGAATGACTGCTGCTGCTCATGCATGCAACGCGGACCACCCAATGTAAACGATGCTGGCACCACTGATGATATGTAGAAAGCAGCTGTCCAGAGCAGCATGTTAGTCAGAGACAAGTGTATAATCATCAGCATGCTGTGCACAACATATGGCATGTACTGCATCAATTAATCAATTACACGTTTTTCTAGCAAGAGTGACAACCCAAACAAAAGGGGAGCCGCTCCCAAACCACCTTCAGTGGTTCCTAACCGGTGGGCGCAGGCCCACAAGCTAGGGCCAGATACGGCCAAAACCTTGAACGCAAGAGCGCTCGCTTGACAGATCTCTCATGCAATGATCATACCCAAACCCTAATCACTGATGGCCCTGAGCTGGACCACAGCGTCAGTGCACTCCCGCGTGGGATGAATCCTCCCACAAGGGCACTGCCAGCCCACACCAGCAATCATAAACGGCTCACTAGAAACCGGATACATCTGCTGTAGGCGTTGCTGTCTCATGAGTGACTGCTGCTGCCTGTAGTGGGAGGAGGAACGGGAGAACCGCAGGGGAGCCCTTACGGCCTCAGGGTGTGTAACCCTGTAGACCATAGAACGCCATGCGCCCCTCATAAGACAGTAACCACGCAGGTCATCCATCTGATGAGGGAGTCCCAGCCGCTGCAAGTCGCTGTGTACACAATCCTGCCACCGAACTGGAGGCCGGCCCCTAGGCCGCTTCGTAACTCCATGCAATGAAGAAAACAAAGCAACTTGGGGGATCCTGCCCTCATCCATGCGCACAACATGCCCCAGCCACCTCAGGCGAGCCGCCGCAAGGTGTTCTGCAAGGCTAACTGTGCCACACTGCTTCCTGATATTCACCAGACGGTGTCTATCAGAGAGCCGCACGTGTAACAGCTGCCGCAAGCAGCTAGAATGTACACACTCCAGGCGCTCTGTCTGTTGCTTAGTCAAAGCCCATGTCTCACTGGCAAACATGATAACAGGCAAAACATACGCATCGTAGCATCGCATCTTCACACTCACAGACATGTTCTTCATCCCCCAGAGTCTCTGCATCTGAGCAAACCTGCCTTTGGCCTTGCTTATGCGGGCACATACTTCTGCATCACAAGTGGCAGTTGTATCAACAATGCCACCGAGATACTTGAAGCTAGACACATAATTTGCCACCCCTCCTGACAGCTGCACACCTTGCGGCGGAGGACCAGTAGAAGAGGGTGCCAGAGCTAACAACTCTGTTTTGCTGGCATTGATACGCATGCCCATTTTGTTGCAAATGTCATCCACAATCCTGAGCATGCATTCAAGCTCCTCCTGACAGCAACTCATGAGCACCATATCATCTGCATACAACAAAGTGGAAAGGGTAAACAAGCAGGAACCAGCACCGGTTGACCGTTGGAACAGCTCACCATTTGCATGGTAAGACAGCTGCACACCACAGCCCTCTGGCATTGCTGCCTGCGCCTGCCTAACTACACAATCAAAGAACACGTTGAACAGCAAAGGAGCAATCACGCACCCCTGCCGCACCCCAGTGCTGATATCCAACCACTCTCCTACTCTACCTGCCAGTTTGATTGCTGCTTGAGTGCCTGTGTGCAGATCAATGAGCAACTGTACTAGTTTGTCATGAACTCCATATGCTCGTAGCACACACCACAGTGCATGCCTTGGTATGGAGTCATATGCTTTTGTCAGGTCAACAAAAGCCATGTACAACGGCTGCTTGTGCTCACGACACTTAGACATAAGCGTTCGCAAGGTGAATGCAGCATCTGACAGACCTCTGTTTTTCCTAAAAGCACTCTGGCAATCCAGCAACTGTGACTTAATCTGGGCATTCACCCTGCTGAGCAGCAGCAATGCATACACCTTGCCAGGAATGCTAAGTAAACTGATTGGCCTGTGATTGCCTGTTAGCTTAGCACTGCCCTTGCCCTTGTAGAGCGGCACAAGTAAAGCACGCTTCCAATCAACCGGGGCCTTGCCAGACACCCACACTGCACAAATCACTCTATGCAACCACTCTGCCATCAGCGGCCCAGCTTTTAGCAAAGGCGCAGTGATGCAATCAACACCGCCTGCTGCACCATTCCTAAGAGCTGCAATCGCCTCAGCCACCTCTTCAGGTGACGGCGGGGATGCTGCTGCCCTCAGGTCATTTCCACTGCTGCTGCTGTCGCTGCTGCTACTGGAAACATGCGCCGCTTCAGGGGTAATCGTATCACCTTCGCTGCTGCTGTGACTGACTCTGCCCTTGAGGGAGGCTTCCACACCGGCAATGAGCTGCTCCATGAGCTGCTCCTGCTCAGCAGATACGCTATCGCTGCTGAAGACCTCCTGGAAATGCTCCTGGAATCTGCTTAGCTGCTCCTGCGCACTGCGTAGTGTGGTGCTCCCATCTTTGCTGAGAAGGCCTGCTGAACCAACTGCTGCCTGCTTCTCCTTGAACATGCCTTGCACGACCTTGTGGAAACCTGACATCCGCCCTGTCTTCCACAGGTGCTCCGCATGCGCTGCCTGCGCAGCAAGCTGCCGATGTTGGTCACGCTCCACCCTGCGTGTGACGGCCCTGTTCAATGTGTTGTAGGCACGTTTAGCTGTAGCAGCAGCAGTGGCTGCAACGGCATGCTGCCGCTGCCACTCCCTCTGCTGCTGACTCCCTTCCCACTGGCCACTGCTGGCTGCTTGCTGCATGTCAAGCTGCTGCTGCGTCAGACGCTGCAGCAGCTGTTGCCGCTGCTGCCAAGCTGCAAAAGCAACTTGTTTGTGGTGAACCACGCTCAAGGTGTCTTCTGACAGATAAGATCGACGCTGCTGCTTGCGGTGCATGCTAGTGCCATTTCCTTTCACAACATAGAGTGCTTCTTCTTCTTGACAACCCCCCCCCCCAGGCACCTTTGGTGTCAGATAAGTTACATCGGTGGAGGGCATCCCCACTTCAGCGGTTGGGCCCATGCACTGCTATTAAACCACAACATATATTTAACTGTCACCAAAGGCATCCCCACTTCGGTGGTTGGGCCTTTGGACCACTCACAACCCAGAACATACATACATGACTGTCCACTACAGGCATCCCCACATCAGGAGCCGTTAAATCCGTTCTTTTACATCAGTGGTTGGGCCTTACTTCACAGAACTTCACGATAAACCACATTGACAGTGTACTTCATGTTTGATTGCCCTGCTACTTCTGCTCAGAGGGATGATATGTTTGCTGAGATCAGATCCCTGCCTGGTTGCGCTGAAAAGTTGCGCAGCGTTTTGTCCATGGCTGATTCGTCAATCAAGGTGTTGCGTTTTGTATCTGATGATATTTGGGGCAGTTCTGGAAGATGTCTGATGGTGTCACCGTGTATTGCTGCTTTTCTTGTCAAGTCTTGGGATGTGCGCAATGCATGCAAACATTCTGGAGCAGTGCTCCCTCCTCTTTCCGCCCGGTGGGGCGCGGGGCCGATGGCGCTGATGCTATGGCTTGAATGGGTAATATGATGATGATGATGATTGACAGTGTACAATCCTTCAGCCACGTCCTCAAATTCCCCCTCGTTCACCCAACCCCCTTCCACCAACACACGCACAGCTTGCCTACAGCCAACACGGGACAATGCGACATACAACTGCCCATGGCTGAACACAGCCTTGGGTAAGTACAACCCCACCATCCTCAAGGTCTGGCCTTGAGACTTATTTATTTCCGGTCATAGATATATTTTGCATTTATTTACGGTCATAGCAAAAGCAGGCCTAACAGGGAACTGCAGCCTTCGCAAAGTGAACGGCATGAGGCAGCTGTCTGGCTTGTTCCCACCAGGGGGTCACCTTATTCTTTTAATATATAGGATACCTCTGTCGCCACACTGCTTACCCTGCTTCAATGCCGTCACCAGCAATGCTGCTACAGCCCAGGCAGCAGGTGAGACTTAGACACCATATGTGACAGCAGACATTGCAAAGCCGCTGTTGCCTATGATGAAAAGGCATGCAGCTCGACTGTCATGGAAGCATTCCTCATTGCTGCTTGTCCAAGCCATGTCCAAATACATTTGCCAACTCCATACATGTGCCAAACCCCTGCCAAACCCCTGGCACTGCTTACCTTGTACAACCCCGCCACGCAAAGGTGCAGTGTTTACTCCAGTATGCATGCCGTGTAATTCCTAGCACGGCACCGCGCTGCTTTGCTACAGCTGCATGCTGTGCGCACCTGTGCAGCATGGCACTGCACAACTGCTTGCGGCTCAGGCAACGCTGCAGGAGGAGCTGCTGCTTGCCAAAACATCATCTAGTAGGTGCTGAGTATTGTTTCATGCAGCCTTCAGACAACGCACTACAAGTTATGCTCTGTGTGAGGGGGAGTTCAGCATCACCACTGCTGAGCAGCAGGCATACACACGCCAACAGCATAGGTAGGCGTAAATTCACAAATGCAAGCTGCGTTGCCAAAATCATGTGAGCGGCAGCTTTGCAGGAGAATAGGTGTTGGTTGACACTCAAAGCAAAACCAGCGCCATCAAAACCGCGTGCTGCTGGTGGGGCCATTAGGATCGTTGCAGAAACGTGATCACCCTCTTTCGCAGGTTGAATAAGGCCTGTTGACAAGCCGCAGCCTCCTGCTCGGCCGCTTTGTTTCAGAGGAGGAGCACATAGAAGCCATGGTGCAGCGTCTTACCTACCGCAGGCGCCATGCCTATGCCACAAAGAGCAACAGGACTCGCGTGCTGAGGACCCCTGGTGCGATGCTCAGACTGCACCTGGCTGTCGCACTCCTGGTGGCTGCTGCTGGGGTGCTCAGTTCTATGCTGCGCAAGAAAATTGGTTTGCATGCGGCTTTGTCTCGTTTTCCAAATCAGGTTTCCCGTGGCTGTGCCGCAGTGCGGTGCAGTCGGCCCATTCAGCACAGCAGCAGCAGCAGCAGCAGCACTTCCCTGACAGCTGATGTTTGGTGTGCTGCTTCCTGGCTGTTTGCTTGCCTTGGTCTTGATCTGTCGCAGGTGGCAAGCTGGTGGTGCAGTACCAGAAGAAGCCACAAAGGCACCCCGCTGCGGTGCCACCGGCGTCACTCTGCAGGGCGTGAGTAGCAACGCTGGCATCGCACTATGAGCAGAGTAGCAGATGGGCCAAGCAGTTTACAGCAGCAGCTGCAGTGACAGCAGAGCTGGAGGGGGAGGTGCTGTAGCTGAGCAGCTAGCGCCAGCTGCACAGACGGCTGCAAGTTCAATGCCATTGCACCATTTGACTGTGCAGACTGTTGCAATTTCAACCCTCTCGCGTGCAGCTGCAGCGGTTGTACCTTTGTAGCAGCGCCACATCATACGGTCTTACAGTGGCATGTGCGGCAACTGCATGGTGATGCGCAGCAACGGAGGCTGAAAGCAGGGATTGGTAACCGCTTTGGGCGACGGAGCTTGTCCTTGCGACTGCTTTGCAAACATCTCTGCGTAGCAACAACGAAACAGCAGCTGCTGACTTGCCTTGGCATGAGCAGCACTGTGGGCGTGGCAAGCGGCTTTGGCGTGCCTCATGTGTCACTTGCTGTCACATGCTCAGCCACTGCTGCTGGAGCCGCGTAGAGGCAAGGCAGGTTGCGCAATGGAGCCAACAGCTGCACCAGCAGCTGCAGCAGCACAAGCAGCAGACGTTGGCTGGTTTGGGCGTATCATCCTCAGCAGCAGCAGCAGCAGCAGCAGCAGCAGCAGGACAGTGCCACCCACTGCAGGATCCCGCCAGCAGCAGGCGCCCACAGCACACACATCCGCATCCAGCGCCGCACTCGTGTACTGTCGGCCTGCGATGTGACGCGCCCCCGCACCCCTGCGACTGGTTTGTGCCGCCTTGCAGCTGCCCGCGCGCCGCCCAGCTGACTGCAGCGCCAAGCGCCTGGCCAAGCGCCACAAGAGCGTGAACCGCGTGTATGGCGGCCACCTGGCGCACGGCGTGGTGCGTGAGCGCATCATCAGGGCCTTCCTGATTGAGGAGCAGAAGATCGTGAAGAAGGTGGGGCACTGCGGTGTGGTCACATGTGACAGTCCTTGGGAAGCTGTTGGCTAGGTGTCATGTTGTGCTGAGTGCATTATGCGTCGTCAAGTAGGTTTTGAATGCACGCAGGTGATTTGCCACAGGTGCAGTGTGTACTGTGTGTCAATCTGGTTATGCTGTTATGTTGTGTTCGTTTGTCTGCTGCGCTGCATCATGTCGCGTTGCGTGCGCATCCTGGCCTGGGAGCAGGCACCTCTCAGGCGCTGCAACAAGCGAAGCTGTCGAAATAAATGCTGTTGACCTGTGTTATGCCTGCACCGATAAAAGCAGTGGCGGCCTCTGCCACTGGCTGTTTGCTGAAGAGACGGTGCAAGAGCAGCCGCTGCCTGCCTCCTCCATGTGTGCTGCACGCGTGTCGTGCAGGTCACGAGGCTGGGCGTGCACACATACTGCATGCTGCGCTCATTGCTACCCTGCTGCTACTTCTGCTGCTTCCAGCTGCGTTCGTTTTTGGCATTGTCATGCTGCTGCCTGCATTGCTTTGCAATCTGCCGTTTTGTCTTTGCCATTATCATGCTGCTGCCTGACTTGCCTTGCAACTTGCTGTTGCTGCCGCTCCCAGGTGCTGAAGCTGCAGAAGGCTAAGGAGAAGAGCAAGTAAACAGCTGCAGTGGCCCTTTTGGACGGTGCTGCAGTAACCACACAAGCAGCAGCAACAGCAGCACTGCCAGCAGCAGGCAAGCAGCCACAGCGTGGGTGCTGATGCAGCAGCTGCTGCATTGCCGCGGTGGGGTGAGCTGGACATGCTGCATGCTGAAACCTTGCTTGTTGCCTGCTGCGCAGCAGCTGCTGGGCTAGGTAGCAGCGGCATGCTCTGCTACCGGCCCTGTGTGGTGTAACTTGACGATCACATGGAGAGTGACACTTGACCTATGTCGTGCTCTCTTTTTTTGTGGCAAGGGGCTTGCGTATGGTTTAACCTGGGCCCCGGCATGGAGCAGTCTCACACAAGAGGCCCTCAGCTTCAGAAGTCATTTTATTGCTACAAGTAATCAGCGACTGCTGCCGTTTGTGTGGTTTTCTGAGTCGTCCTGGTCCACCAAAGACTCGGCTATGTTGAAGCTGGCAGCTACTGGTGAGCAAGCAACATGACTCACTGTTGCAAAAGGGCAGGTAGTGCAGCACCACATCGATCGACACTATGTGAGGACACTGCTAGTAGCATGCAGCACACTGGCAGCTCGACACTGTGGCTGCTGAACTCAGGTGGTAAGGCATGACGCTACAGCAACTGATTTACTAACGGCATCACCTGACGTGCTGTACTTCACAGTTGGCTGTCAGCACCGCGGCCGACTGTGTCACATGTCATGACAGCTACGCTGACCGTCAGCAGCACGTGATGACAAGTCAGCCTGACCTCATTCATTTGTCAAACTAGACCTTCTGGATGGCATGCAGCATGAACTTCTCAGCAGCCAATTTGGCAACACCTCTTCTTCATGTGACCGTCCAATACATGGCACGTCCGGCAGTGCAAGGTCTGGCAAGCCAAAGCACCATGCACAGCACACACAAACCCTAAACAGCCAAAAGTTTTCGTCCAGCTGGATGAAAAGTGGCTGCAGCCACTGCACCCGTGACTGAAGGTTAGAAAAAGTGCTGACCAGCCGGTCATACCACCGAAGCTGACAAAGGGCACACAAGCCTTGTGTTGAAGCTTCTTTTGGTGACCACAAGGTCAAGACTTGGGAGGAACCTCTGTTGAGATAGATGCGTACCAACTGCACAGCCTGCTTCCCAGCCACACATATGCGTGTGAACACCACAGCAAGCCGTCCAACATCTGGCTGCTAGCCCAGCATGACGCAGCAGGCGACCCTCCGCAGCAACACGCCAGTGCCAACAAAGGCAAGGTGGCCACCAGCACGGCTGAGCAACCACCTGCCACTCGGCACCTTGGATACACTTGCCCGCCCATGATGCACACTCATGATGCACGAAACGAAGTGCCCAAACCACTGCATGGCACCGCTCAAATGCACCGCAGGGCGTGCAGCCCCCTGCACTCGCGTGCAGGCACTCACATTTCCATAATTCAGCCAAATCAGGCCCAGTAAGCGAAAGGAGGGGGATAAGTACGCACTCACAGCAGCCGCTGCAAGCATTGACCTTTATTGAGCTCCTGTCTTCATGAACCAACATAAGGTCCCAGCCTGCACTCACATCATGTGAGGCTTCCAAGGGTGCTGCGCACGCAGTGCAGTCACAGCAGAGCATAGGCAGCGCCTGTCTGCATCAGCACAGTCACTCAGACTTGACCAAAACTGGCACAGTGCAGTCAGCCGTCAAGATGGCTGCTGCAACTGCCAAATCCCTGCAGGATGAACACACCTTCGCTTCAAGTTGCCAATCCCAGTGACTTTGGAATCATTCACAGCCAGTTTCACACCACAGGAGTCCTGTTGCTGCGCCTGGACCCACACGCCAGCCCCCAAGGCGCCCATGTGCGACGCCGCTGCTGTGCCGGTGCTGCTGCAAGCTCACAGCAGCAGCAACAGTCCGCTGATGACGCCGCAAAGTGGCCATGCCTGCAGACGCACAGCCTGCTGGCGCTTGCTCACCAAAGACAGCCGTGCTCAAGCCCTATGCTGTTCGGACTGCACCACCCAACAGCTACGGGGCGTTTCAGGCCGACCACCAAGCAGAGGCCGATCACATCATAGTGTAGACTGTGGCAGCGGCAAACAGCAGGAACAGTATGCCGCTGACCAGGTTGACGGTCTTCTCACTGATGTACTTGCCAGCCAGGGCACCGCCGGCAACAGCGAGCGCTGTGGCCAGTGCATGGCCTGCTGTGGCACCCACTGCAACGCCCACAGGGTTCTGCAGCCAGAAGCAGGCAGGCGGCACAAGTGTGATGCGTGGACGGCGGTGGCTGCCTGCTGCAGGAAGAGCTCGATCGCACCGCATGACTGACCACGCAACCGCAAATGCATGCCGTTCACAGCTTGCACATAATGAGCAGCGTTGCAAGGCGACAGGAGTGGAACCAACATGCTACTTGAATGTGTTCAATGTGGTGGCGGGTAAGCTAGGCCGCACGCCCCTGCCATGCAGCACCACCACATCAAGACACACCGCACGCGCACGCACGCATGCACACAAAGAACCCGCACCCAGGCCCGCTGCTCACAGCATGACAACCGCCAGCACACGCTCCTACCCCACCATGGCCCAGTCACCACGCCCAATGGCAAGCATGCTGACTCAACAGCACTCAGTCAGTCAGGGGCTCGGCAGAGGCGGCCGCACCGCGGCGCCCACTGCCACGCACCTGTGCCGCGCCCAGGGCGATGGTGGCCAGCATGCTCCTGTCCCCCCACTCGGCCAGGAAGATGAGCCCCGCCACCTCCAGCAAGCTGGCAAAGGGCTTCTTCTTGCCGCTGCTGCTGCTCTCAAACTCCGCCACCGCCTCCTCCGCGCCTGCCAGCTCCTCCTCGCTGGTGGAGGCGCCGCTGGTGTCCGCGTCGCGCGCAGCCTGACGCCGGGGTGCACGGGCCGACAGCAGCAAAGATGACGCGCACAGCCAGGCCTTGAGAGTTAAAAAGGGCATGGTGGGGCAGGGCGAACATCGACAGGAGATAGAAGGGCTGGTTGATCTGTGCAGAGGCAAGGAGTGACCACACAAACTTGGTGTCGATGCTCCAACGACAGCCAAGTCACGCTGCTTGTTGTCAGACACACAGCCAGCACCCTCCTGAACGGTGAACGCAGCCATGCCGCAACACTGTGGTGACTCTTGTGGCGAGGGGGGACCTGCCCCAGCAGCGCCGCCACACAGCGGCCGCCCCACCTTGAGCGCCTTGAGGCCGAAGAACACCAGCAGGGCTACGCCGGCGATCTCGCCCACCGGCAGGCTGCTCTTGAGCGCATCCGGCACCCTGCTGAACGCGGCGCCGATGCCCACGCTGATCAGCGTCATCACCGCCAGCGCCGCCACGCTGCCCACGAAGCTGATCCAGCGCCCGAGCTTCATCGCCAGCAGCGCGGCGATGAAGAAGGTCTTGTCGCCGAGCTCCGACAGGAAGATCAGGCAGAAGGCGGCCAGCAGGCCGCTGCGCCCCAGCGGGCCGTTCACCAGGTACGCCTGCAGGGCGCTGGCGTGGCCTGATATGTACAGGGCGATGCCTGCTGCGATGACGGCGGCGGCACCCAGCAGCCCCAGCACCAGGGCGCGCCCGGGCTTCTTGCTCCTGCAGGCAGGCAGGGCAGCACGCGCTGTGTGTGTGTGTGCAGGGTACAGGGTGAGGCTGGCAGGGCTGTGCACCAGCGGCGGCACCGCATGCCGCCGCAGCTGCAACGCACCACGGCATAGTGCAGCACGCTGCAGGGGCGTGTGCGCTGGTGGCAGAGCTCCTATCCCTGTGACGGAGCCACCCAGCAGCCGCAACAACATGCTGACTGGGAAGATGCTGCTGAGTGGGCGCCACATGTGCTGATGCCGCTGCAGGTGGCGCTGCCATGCGGCTTGATTCGCACTGCCACGATGTGGCCGCGGTCCACTGCGTCCCAGCATGACCCCCAAGCTAAACACTGATTGTTGATGCATTTTTCTTTGAGCACGCAGATGTTCGATGCGCAGCACATTGCTGGAAGCCGTGGTCCACACGCTACATCGTCACTACCAGTAGTGATGGTGTGACACCCACTTTTTGATGCGGTGTGGTTCCTCTGGTAGTGATCCAGCACCTGCTGCTCCCGCTGACGCCTGCACCCTCAGCGGCATACGGCCTCTGCTGCTGCAGCCGCTGCTACTGCTGCTGCTGCTGCTGCTGCTGCTGAAGGTTGGCTGACATGGCTGCAACTGCACAACTCCTGCAAGGCAACAATGGTTGGTTGACAAACCAGGCATGCACTGTGCAACTGCAATGCAGTTCCTGCAATGCAGTTCCTGCAATGCAGTGCCAATGAATGCATGCATGCATGCGACAACAGCGGCAGGACAGCAGTGGCAGCAGCAACAGCAG
Source organism: Scenedesmus sp. NREL 46B-D3 (assembly GCA_014080715.1). NCBI lineage: Eukaryota > Viridiplantae > Chlorophyta > Chlorophyceae > Sphaeropleales > Scenedesmaceae > Scenedesmus > Scenedesmus sp. NREL 46B-D3. Next base: position 212,480 of record JACERP010000074.1, on the reverse strand, counting down.
CAGTGATGCTGCACATGAACGCTTTGCTGACACAACGTGTTGCAAGAGACCTTGGAAGCACTCTTCACATGACTGTCTGGATGATGGCTCAAGGGACGTGCTGGCTTGTCAGGCCCACCTGTCCTGCTGATGCTCCGGGTGCATATATGCCGGGGCAGCTGCAGTCTGCTAAATGCACATTTGGGAAAACTTTGTACTAAGTTGCTGTAAATGCCGGACGACCTCGCTGCGAGCGCCATATTGCACTGCTGGCAGTCTGGAACAGACGTCTGCGGCAGATCGACGAACCGTGCAGCACCAGACCCCTATGGGAACAGCGATCTGACCTGGATGAAGCGTTTTGAGGCTTCTCCACTGACACCACATGTGTGCTGGTGCATGTGAACAACATGACACTTGCTGACTGTTCAAGGATCACGTCAGGTGGTTTGCTGCTCTTTTGTGCCCGTATTGTAGCGAACCTGGCTGAGCACTCAGCAGATGCTGAATGTTTTACGAAAGGATATGTTCCGGTGGACATCCACTGCATCTAGTTGGCCAACACAAGCCTGACGCTACCAGCATTTGAATACGCTGTACGTCCAGCACAATCTGCACTTGTTTTGTGATCGTTGCTGCAGCATCATCAAGGCCACCACAAAGAACCAAACGCAGTGGTATTTGCCGCTGATCATTGAAGGAAGCTAGGGTTGCTGGGCACAGCTTTGGTCAGCGAGCAGCAGCTGCTGCTGCTGGTGATTGCATCATCAAAGCCATGTTTAGTCAGGATGCAGCCAGCAGCAGGGGTAACAAGGATTCAGCATCACCAATATATATTACACATGGGGAACTCCCATTTTGCAAGCACTGGTCAGGCCTGTTGGTAGCACCACAGCAGCAGGGCCAGCGCAGCAACAGCAGCAGCAGTGCCATGGTCTGCATCAGCCAACCCCTGCAGCTGCCTGCTTTGACAGCCTACAGTGGTACTCCGTTATTCCCTGTCATCTACTCCGTGCAAGAGCCAGCTGCAGGACACGGCCAGCAAGCCGCAAGCACAGTCAACGCAGGGCCTGGAGCCAGCCCTAGCAGCAGCAGCAGCAGCAGCAGCAGCAGCAGCAGCAGCACAGGCACTGAGCACACACAGCATGCTAATAGCGACAGCAGCTCCAGCAGTAGCGTCCACAAGCAACGCCCTTGGTCTGAGTTGTGGCGCAGTGCTGGTGCTCATGCACTGGGGGGAGGCATCCCTGGCAGTGCAGCAATGGTGGTGCAGGTGATGACCCAGGGTGCTGCTTTGGTGCATTGCTGCTAACACATTGCTGTGTGTGCATTGCGCATAACACGTGCGTGTCTGAGCGTATGCGGCAGTGCACACAGCAGCGGCCTTTTGGTGGGGCAGCCCGTGTAGCCATGGCCATGTACTTGGCAGCAGGATGCTCATGTCAGGCAGCAGCAGCCAGCAGCAGCAGCAGCGCAGCAAGTGCAGCAAGCAGATGGCTGCTGCAGCGCGTGCGCGCCAGTAACAACCTCAGCCATATGTGCTCAGCTACAGCAAGGTGCAGCCGCCGCATCAGGTTTGGGAAAAGCAATGGCGGGAGGTGCTGGCTGGGCAGCCAGCCAACAGCGCCAGCTGGCGCAATGTGTTGAATGCATGGCGTGCCGTCTGCCCCAACTGGCGGCATGTACGGCACTGATCCCGCTCTCATGACGTGAGTCAAATCCATCAGGAGCAGGAGCAGCAGCAACAGGTGCACAACACTGTGATGGCAGTGAGCGCTGCATACGTGCTGATTCCCCGCACATGGCGCTGCTGCTGCTGCTGCTGCTGCTGCTGCTGCTGCTGCTGCTGCTGCTGCGGCTGCGGCTGCAGGTGCTGTCGCTGATGTGGCTGCGCACCACGGTGAACTACCAGTACCGCTTCGGCACCAGCACCAGCGTGGCGCTGCGCACGCTGTACAGGTGACTGCAACGCCTGCCCGCACACCAGCAGCAGCAGCAGTTGTAGCGGGCAGCAGTGCTCACAGCCCAAGCAACTGGGTACCGCCCCTTTGGCTGCAGGTTTGGCAGGCATGCACTGACAACCATACAGGTGTCAATCCATATTTTGCAGCCTGCAGCATCATTTGAAGCATTCTTCTTGTTTGGCTGGTGGCGAGCGCCCCAGCAGTGCAGAGCGGCAGCTGTGGGAGCTCATCACAGCCGCTGCAAGGCCATGCACATGCTGAGCAGCCTGGGCGTGGCGTGCCTGCTGCCGCTGCAGGGATGGCGGCGTCATGCGCTTCTACCAAGGGGTGGGGCCAGCACTGCTGCAGGTGAGCCGAGCGGCGCGCCGCCGCTGCAATGAACAGACTGCTGCATGCGCAAATGCATCCAGCGGGATGCATGTGTGCAACACTGGCGTCTGTAACGCACGGTTTGTCATCCAGCAGATGCTTGTGTGTAACACTGGCCTTTGTGATGTACTAGGCAGTAGCTTGTGCTTGCAGCAGGCAGGAGCACCGCCGCCCCGGGAGTTTGTGCAGCCAGCAGCCTGGTTGCCATCATGATGCCGCCACGCCATGTGCATCGGTTCACTGTGCCATGACGCCAGGGCCTGCTCAGTACATGCAGTGCGCGTCCCCGCCCTCTTGCTCTGACAGCGTGCGTGTTGGCGTCTCTTGCCTTGACGGCACATCGCCTGGCCTGCCGCCTGTTGCTGCAGGGCCCGCTGTGTCGCTTCGGTGACACCGCCGCCAACGCCGGCGTGATGAGCCTGCTCGACGAGCTGGACGCCACGCGCCGCCTGCCACTGGGCGTCAAGACCGCCGCAGCCTCGGCGACAGCCAGCGCGTGGCGCATGCTGCTGCTGCCCCTGGACGCGACAAAGACGATGATGCAGGTGGGGCGGGAGGCACGCCGCAGCAACGCTGCAGGTGCATGGTGCAGCGTGCTGCTTGCGGGCGTGGTGGTGCCTCCTACCTGGAGCTTGGCGCCATGCGGAGAGGGCAGCAAGTGCGAAGCAAGGCAGGCTGCGTCATTCCACGATCGGGCGACAGCGTGTGCAGCTGGGTGTTCTGAGGCCACCATGTGGCGCAAAGCTGTCCATGCTCAAGTCGTGGCTGTTGGACAGGTGCTGCCCAGGGCGGCGGCGCGGCACCGCAAGAGTCACGACCCTGGAACCCTGCGGCCTGGTGCGCGCTGTGCTGCGTGTGTCCTGGTGCGGCGCGCAGGTTGAGGGCGGGGCGGGGCTGCGCCACTTGTTCGGCAAGGTGCGCCACGACGGGCCGGGCGTGCTGTACCACGGCGCGGCCGCCTCGCTGGCAGCCACCTTTGTGGGGCACTTCCCCTGGTTCACCACGGTGAGGCGGCCAGCAACAGCCGGCCCGCGTGCGGGCAATCAGCGTGGCATGCTGCAACAGCAGCAGGGCAAGCAGCACCCAGGTCGTGCTTGGCTCGTGTCAGCCGCACGCTTCTGTGCTGCTGGTGACTGGCAGCATCTGATGCTAGCTGGATAGGCCTGTGCACTGCTGCTTCTACCACAAAGGTATGCTGTCCACTTCCACAGCTGCTGCAGCAACCTGTTGGCGCGCTCTGCCGCTGAAGCACTGGCATGTGTCCTGCTTGAGCTGTGTCTCCACATGTACCGCCTGTTTCCTGCAGTACAACTACCTCAACCAGCTGCTGCCACATCCAGATGAGCTGAAGATGAGGCTGCTGCGGTCGGCATTCATCGGCTTCTGTGCGGGTGTGGCCAGTGACGTGACGAGCAACAGCGTGCGCGTGGTGAAGACCACGCGGCAGACCGCCAGGCGCGCCATGAGCTACAGGCAGGTGGTGCAGGTGCGCGAGCGCTGAGCGCTGCTGCAGTATCTCCTGCTGCTGCCGGTGGCGGTGGTGCGTGGCGAGCCAGCTGCTCACGAAGCCAGCTCGTGCTGCTCAAGCCTGCAGGTGCTGGTGTGCAGCCACATGAACGTCACACGCTGCTGTGGCAGCCAAGCGCAATCATGCGTCACCTCTCGCGATGCGGCAGTGCCGCACCTTGGGTCACTGGTGGCGCCCACATGTGGTGTGCGCTGCCGTCGCACCTCCCCTCCGCCTGCTCCTGCGGCTGCCTGTTCTGCTGCTGCCTGCCTGTGCCGCGCTGCCAGTCCATTGTGGCGGCGGATGGCGTGGCGGGGCTGTTCACGCGCGGCCTCACCACGCGCATCACCGCCAACGCGCTGCAGAACATCTGCTTCACTGTGCTGTGGCAGCTGGGCCAGGACAGGCTGCAGCAGACGGCCTTCATGAAGAACATACAGGGCAGCAGCAGCGGCAGCAGCAGCAGCAGCAGCAGCAGTGCCAGCAAGCAGCATGCAGCACATGCAGCGGACAACTCGAGCGGCTGAGCTGCATGGGTGCACCAAAAGCTGGGCGCATGCATGCTGGCATGGCTGCAGCAGCCAGCTGATGACACCGGTCTCAAGTGTTTCCCTGCGTGTTGGCTTGACCGTCGTTTGCTGCGGCAGGCAGAGCTGCCTGTATCTTGCTCAAGTCTATGCACAGTGTTTGCATGCTAGCTACTGCAATGTAGCTGCTGACACCACTGCAGGGCATGCTGCTCACATGCATGTCATCAACGCTTCGCAAGCCTGTTGCCGCACTTGTATTGCTTTTATGTTTGACACGACAGCGCGCAAATAATGCACAGCCAGCTTCTTGTTATGGATCTTGCAATGCTGCCTCCACCCGCTGCGTGCATACAGTCAGCTGTGATATGGAGGGAGCAGTGAGGGCATGTGTTTGCATGTCTGAGCGCATGTGCCTGCTAGTTTGAGGAGTCGCTGCAGTGGACCCATATCGCACAACCATTTTCATGTCGCCAATGGCCGCAGTTTGGGGTACAGGAGAGGTGATGCACATGACATCATGGCTCGGACGGTGCATCTTGCCTTGCAAGGTGCTGCACATATCGGTGCTGGCGCGCTGCCACCGGCACGTGTGCACTACATGCACCAGGTGCAGGTACTGATGAGGCTAGCCTCAGCGCTGGGTGCATTGGGCACGGCCGGGGACACAGATGCCCATCTCAGAAGCTGTGCAAGTCGCACGTGGTTGTCACAATGGCTGTGGAGCTGTTTGATATGGATGTAAAATGAGCATCGGCGCCTCCCACTTGCAGCGCAAATGTCTCCACAACTCCAGGACATGCCCTGGATTTTTGCAAGTGTCTTGACACTTCAATGGGTTGAGTCGAGGTGACAGGTGGCCATGGTACATGGCATGCACAGCAGCCATCAACCTACTAGGTATGTGCTTCCTTGGACGTCAAAGGGCTGGTGCCCCTGCAGCTCCTTGCTTGGCTGGTGCTTATTACGTGTCTACTGTGTGTCTCAGCGTCATGCGACGTTTATAGTGGGTGCACGCAGCAGAGCTTGCGATTGCATGCAGGAGGGTGGTAGGCTGTGGGGCACTCATTTGCGTGCATGCACTGCATGCACTGGCGGTGCTGTGTCCTATCACATGCAATGACTGCAGTGTAGCTCCAAAGGAGCCTGTCATTACCTGCATCTCATTTTCTGGTTTTGTCCCAGGTTCCTTTGTGTACATCACCTCCATTTTTATGCTGTGGCAGTGTTGCTAAATGTGCTTTCCGGCAACGTTCAACAAGTGGACCTTCGCATGTCGCATGATCTGTCTGACACTATCATGATCAGTCTGGCAGCACTGCCTGGCATTGGCATTGGCATTTGTAATGCATCATTGGTGTGGAGCGGGGTTCAGGCTACGACCCATCTGCTTGAAGCCATTACACCATTGCCTGCCAGCTATGTCAATCAGCGACATAGTAGTAGCTCATGGGCTGATCAGTCGTTGCACTGGCACATTGCAATGACGTGCCAGTACAGTCCACCGATTGCTCGTCAGGTATGAAGCAGCCTGCAGTGCAGCAGCCTTGGGCAGTGGCCGCTCACTCGTGTTTTGAGTGTTTTAAGCAGAGACGAGGGCAGCAGGACAGCTATGCACGACTGTCACCATTTTGGCATGCATAATGTGCAACACAGCCTGCAGGCGGCCAGACACACAATTGTAGTCAGTCAGGGCGCAACGTCAAATGGCATTTTTATTGTTGCATCGGACGCAAACACTACCCCTACCAACGCCAGGGGTGTTTTATCCCGCGGAATACTGCGATTATCTGATGAAAACCTGATGGATACCGTGATTACCCTGTGCTGGTGTTGGATAATCTATCAACTGCTTTTATCCCTCATAGCGATGGATACATTACGGGTAATCAGCGGATTATCATTTATCACATGCGCCTGTGAACCAGTCAAGGCAGATCACCGTACACTCCCAACACAGCCATGAGGCTCCTTAAAGCCTGGCATGAAGTTAATCAGTATCAACAGCCGCCGCACAACATACCACTGCATGCTGCCAGCGACTGGTGCTGCAGCAACAACCGCCTACCAGCACACAGAGCAGGGGATATTCAAGGGCGTCCGTGCGTAGCCTTCACCGTTGCTTCCTGGACGTGGAAGGGCTGGCGCCCCAGAAGCGGCTCCACTGGCCTCAACATGCTTCATATGAACATGTTCATCAGTACAGCCTCAACATGCATGTTCATCAGTACAACCAGCGGTGCAGTACAGTGGGTGGAGCCAGCTTTGCTTACATGCGCAGCCTCGCATGCAGGGGTAGGGTGACACTGCTTGCTTGCTTGCTTGCTTGCTTGCTTGCTTGCTTGCTTGCTTGCTTGCTTGCTTGCTTGCTTGCTTGCTTGCTTGCTTGCTTGCTTGCTTGCTTGCTTGCTTGCTTGCTTGCTTGCTTGCTTGCTTGCTTGCTTGCTGCTTGCTTGCTTGCTTGCTTGCTTGCTTGCTTGCTTGCTTGCTTGCTTGCTTGCTTGCTTGCTTGCTTGCCTGCTGCTGCTAGCAGCAAAAGAAGCATGCTTCTTCCGATCAGAGCAGGCCAGCAGATAAAGCAGGCTGCGGCAGCTTGGCCACAGTATGTACTACAAACTTGACTAGTAGTACACAATCAGCTGGCATGACTACAATACGCAAGGCATCGCAGCATCACCAAGCCAGCATAGCCAACCACCAGCCTGGTGCTGAGCAGGCTGACGCCTGCCGCGACCCAACCACACTTTCCCCAGGCGGGCACAGCCGGCAATTTCGTCAAAATTTGGAAAGGCCTTAGCCAACATCGACCAGGTGGCCCGCTGTGGGTCTGTTCTGGGGCGCAGGTTCGTTTTGGCGGGAGATCAGGTCGAAACAACCCCTCAGGGCCTGTTTAGCGGCCGGATATTATAGAAAAGATGTGGAAGCACATTTAGTTTTGGGTGGCCACCTCCGGGGCTTAACTCCGGGGGGGGGGTAGTGACAGCTCAAAACATTCACAACCATGAAGCGCTCACCAAACAATGCTTTATTTTAATCAGCTGCTTCTTTTCTGTCCGAATTTCTGGAACACCGTTCTCGGCGTACCAGTCACCCACGGATCTGGGGTGACTGAACTCCCCGGAGTTGACTTTTCGCACTTGTTGTCAACTCCGTAGCTTTAACTTGAGTGCGCGCCGGAGCAAGATGAGCGCTATAGGTCCTTCTGTCTACGCAGATTGTGCAAAGCTGTGTCTGTAGTATCTCAGCATCCACAGTTCGCGAGTAACTTCGCGCCTTGCATCAGTCACAGCCGAACGTACACAAGCAAGAGTAACTGCAGTTGCAAGACCAACTCAGCACGCGGCCATGCATTATACGCTCCATACTTGGATGCTTGAACTTGGATGCTTGCTACGTGTTCATCAATACAACCAGCGGCGCAGTACAGTGGGTGGAGCCAGCTTTGCTTACATGCGCAGCCTCGCATGCAGGGGTAGGATGACACTGCTCTCTTGCTTGCCTTTTGCTGCTGCGTTAGAGTGCTTCTTCTTCTTGACCGTGCCCCTTTGCAAGCATGCAGTGTTTTGTCTTCATATAGTGCTGCGGCTGCCAGCGCGGCAGCGGCTCAGTGGAAGTTCTACTAGGGACGGGGCCTGTTTCATCGTCACCTGCCCATGGTTCTTGGTAATAAGTTACTGATTCTCTGAGTTCTGAGCTCTCTGAACTTGTTGAGGTTGCGGTTTCTTCCGGTTGATGGTCCTTTTTTGAGTTGTGTGGACCCATGAGCCTTGGTTTGGCTCCTTTGCGGGTGGGCCAGTGGCCCTACTTTGGTAATTCGGTAATTTTGCTCTTTACAAGTGCGTAGCCACTTATAACTTGCATTCTAGAGTGAGTGAAGCCAGCTTGCTTGCATGCGCAGTCTCGCACAAGGGCCAGGATCTCTGAACTCCTTCGCTGAAAGAGCATATGCTTGGCAGTTCCATGCTAATTGCAGTGCAAGTGTACCCGCTCAGGCGAAAATGCACTCATCCAACATGACTTTTGCATCATCATAGACCAGATTGTCCTTTTGCGACCATAATACATGCAAGGAGTCAATCTCAGCTCACAATTGCCACAGGTTGCCTGCACATTGTTTGCAGGGCGAGTTGCTCACATCTGCAACTGCGGCTGCAGTGACCTTAGCAGGCTGCGGGTGTGGTTGCTGTCATTCAGCACGTCAAGCAATGCAGCAGTCACATGCACGCCCATGGGGTGCTGGCCAGCCCTGCATGCAACCGTACTCAAACTAGAGCCCCGTGACACCACCCAAAAGTTGAGTCCTCACAGACCCACCTCACGAAAAACATGCACACAAGGCCGAATGTCCCAGAATCAAGTGTCAACACATGATGTATGCAGTGGATGGAGTTCATGCGCAATGACTGGCCCTGCACAACTACACATCAAAGCCTAAAAAGCTGCATAAAGTACAAGCAACCTGGCAGCCCAATCAGACGCAATGCACAAACTGCAGCACCGCACAGGTGTTGTTGGCCCACAGCCAATCAAAAAAGCAATGTTGACCTTGCTCAAGTAATTGCCAGGGCACCGTGCAACATCATTGCAGCAGCACACTATGGCGGTGGAGTATGCATTGGAAGCTGCCTGGTATATAGTGAATGAGCCACAAGTAAAATGCTACAAACTCGAAGAAACAGGAGCAGGGGCGAACTGAGCACATTACGTTCTGACCATGCAGGTATGAGCAAAATTGTGTGGTTCGACACCAGGGCCATCGGCGGTTTCAGATCATACAGTGTGAGGTCGCTAGAATACAGCAACGGCATCTATGATGCGCTTGAAGAGAGCAGCAAGCCAGGCTGCAATGCGTCGTGTTCTGTTGATGCCTGGCTCAGGTTCATCTCCTGGGTGGCCAAGTAGCACAGTCACAGTGAGTGACTGTCTGCCAACAGCCAGGAAGGCTTCAAGCTCACCAGCGGTCCATGCGCAGTCACTCCAACACAGCAGTCTTTACGGCTGCGGTCATCTATAGCATACTCACGCTGCTGCCCAGCGGAGAGGCGTTGCACCGCATACTGTGCATGCGATTGGAATCAGTTAGCAGCGGAAGTGCATGCTGCACAGCATAAACAATCCTCAAAAGCCACACCCAATGTTCCTCAGCGGCCTCATGCGCTGGCAGCTGCCCACACCATACTGCTGTTGCGCACATGGTAACCAGATCAATGTTCCAAAGGAATTGACACCAACACCCGGTGCTGAGTCTGCTGGCGCAGGTGCAGATGGTGCTGGCAGGCGCTGTTGTGCTGCTGACCATCAAAACTTGTCATCATGTGACAATCAAGCCATCAAAACTTGTCACCGTGTGACATTCATGTGCCATCCAGCGTCTTGCAGGACTCAGGTAGCTGCCGGCAGCAACAAACACATCGCCACCTGCCTGCTTACACGGCCAAGGCGGAGAAGCCAGCCTGAATGCAGCAGAATGCTGAACCAGCCCGCAGGCCCCCAGCTCACTCTTCTGCTGCCCATCATCCACCGCCGTCATCCATGCTGTGTCACCGCCCTGCAAGCATGCAAGCAGCAGAGCATGCTCAAGATGGATTGCACACATGCACATAGCACTCACTATCGTAGGCACTTCCGTAGGCGCAGGCGACTGAGAAACACGGCAGTCTCAGCTAGTGGGGCCTCTGGCAGTGGCATGCACTGCCTGGAAGCCACTGGCAGCAGCAGTGACTGCAGCGGCCGCTGCGCATGCATCGCACACTGCCACAAACACAGCACCTGCTGTGAATGCACACAGCACACAATGCTGGCCAGTAGGCAAGCCCTGGCATCACGCGAAGCACGGAGTGCGCCCCTCACCTGCGCGCCCTCCACAACCTGTGCCTGATGCAGCCCCTGGCGGGCCCACTCCGCCAGCTTCCCTGCTGCTGTTGCCTCCTGCAGCGCCGCCCTGATGCTGCCGCCGTCAGCTGGCAGCAGGCCCGCACTGTGCAGGGCCGTCTTGACAGCTGAAGCGCCAGACACGAGGCTTGCGAGCTGCACCGACAGCAGGGCCAGCGCAGACTCGTACGCCGCAAGCCGTGCATTGACGATGAGGGTGCTGCTTGCCTCTGCTGTTGTTGAGCTGGTGTCGGCGCTGCTGCTGCTGCTGTTGGTGAGGTCACTCCTCAGCACTGCCAGGCCAGTCAGGAACTCCTGGCAGAGCAAGGAAGGCATGGGCATTGGTCAGCCATCGTTGTGTCAGATAAACGAGCTGCAGCGGTGTGCATACATCGGTTTACTCAACCACCGTAATGGCTGCAAACCCAGCAGCTTTCACGAATCAGGAGGCGCCGGCTGCGCTTTGCTGACGGCCGCGTTCATCATGCCAGCCGTGCAGGGTGTTGTCGATACCTGCTGCGCTGACAGCCTGCTGTGTGCCGGGTTACATCTGGCCGGACATGGATTCTCACCTGCACCTCAGAGCACTTTGACAGCCACTGCCAGCAGACGCTGCTGCTGCTGCTGGCCGGGCTGCAGCTGCCGGTGACATTGTCAGGCATAGCCGTTCCCGGCACTGAGCCGCACCAGAGGTCAGGCAGGAGCTGCTGTTGCTTGATCCACAGCCTGGGGTGACAGCGCTCCAGGTGCCGAAGATGGCACAGCAGCATGGGGGTTGCAGGCGCTGCTCCTGCAGTAACAACAGCAGCAGCCACGTCGCATGAGAGTGTCACAGATTGCAACAACAGCAGTAGCAGTACTAGCAGTACCGGTATCAGCATCAGCAGTAGTAAGGACAAGCGTCAGCGCTTGGATAGCAGCACAGCAGCCGCATTTGACACAAGGTACACTGTGCAGCTGCTGCTTTCAGTGCTAAGCGGCTGCATTACTGCAGTACAGCGCAGTACAAAAGTGCCGCTCGGTACTTTCCAATGTTGGGGGTTTGCTTGCACTGACCCTGCTCTGAACTGCGCCACCAACACGTTGGAAATGCCCCCTCACTTGGCATCTTTTACAGACACTCGGGCAAGAGCTGCTGCCCTACTGGAGGTGCTGGCCAGCTACAAAGCTGCGCGTGCTGCAGCAGGCGTGTGCCCCATTGCCACACTGGCCAACCTGACATCGCTGTCAAAACACCCTCACCTTCAAAGCAGCCGCTGTCATGCTGGGTCAACACAGCCAGCGTTGCCTTGAGCGGCTGGACCATCAGCTGAAGCTCCTCCATGGTGTGCTGGGCAGGCTCGAGGCAGGTGGGTTCCGGGTGCTGTGCCTTGCCAGCTGCCGGCAGCACACGCAGTTGACTGATCAACTGCTCAGCACACACTTGCTGAGTGAACATTTTGATAGAACGAACAGCGTCGCCAACGCTTGTGATGAACACGGCCACGACGTGCTGACGTATCTGCACGGATCTTGTCTGAGCTGCAAAGTGAAGTCTCACTGCGAACAACAGAATAGCATACACCGAGGCAATGTGTCGCGAGTGCACGCTGCGCTCACTCTTATGTAGCACGGATGGCGAACGCGGGTCGCTGAGCGTGATTGTCATAGCTCTCAGTCGGACACATGTCTGACTAGCCCAGCAGCGTGCCCACGTGTGACCATCATGGCGCCCGAATCTTGATTAGTCACCACTGTTTGAAACTACATTATATCCTTGCAGTACCAACAACAGCTTGGCATTTGCGCCTCCGTGCCATGCAAACTGCGCAATGTGCTACTCCAATGCACGTGCTTTGTCCTGTCAACGGAAACGGGCATCAAAAAGTTAAAAAACTTGAAAGCATAATTGTTTGCCAGTGTGAGTGCCATCGGCACATGACAACGCACACCAGACGTCTCCTTGCAAGACAAACCAAGTCATTGCAATCATAAGTGGCATATAGTACATGCATGTTGGCTGCTGTGTCACACAGCACTGCTCAAGCACATGGGGGGAAACCACGCTGCACGCACAAGATCTGGTTGTACCCATGTACTGCGTGGTACTGCTGCACACTGAGACCGCATCTCTCTGGACCATGCCAGAGCAGCTGTGCTGATGCTGTAGTGGGCACCTGTGCGCCATGCAACGACATACGAATGTGCAAGCAACAACCAAGCATTGCTGGCCAAGCATTGCTGGCGTGTCAAAGTAGCATGCAGGCAACGCGACACTGAGCTCCACCTGCACGCCTGCGTCGAGAGCAGGCTGCACGACATGGCAGGTGCGAGCACCAGACCAAAGGAATGTACGCCTGTTCAACACCAAGGCATCGCAGGCATATGGTATGCAAGCACAACGAAGAACACATTACTCTTTAAATAAGCAGGGTACATGTGGCCTATAACACATGGTAGTAACCCATCCATCGTTAGGTTTTGTTTGCACGGTAACAGCAGCTTGCATGTCAACACATAGCACATTGCACACCCTCTTGCCAAGCCAACAGCTGGCAAGATGGACGACGGCAACGACCAAAAACCGTCAAACAGCAGCTGCATGCTCTTGTCGCCACATGCAGTGATGCACTTCAAAATTGCGCCCAGACTAGTCGCTTCGCCATTGGGCAGACAGAAAAAAACATGCTGGGAAACTATCACCAAGACAAGTGTCAGAACGCAACCCAGCACATGGAAATGCTCATGCATGTTGCTACTGTACATATTGTGAGCCTTACGCTGCCGCTGTCCCAGCAAGTGCCAGGTTTGCTGGGTGCCAGCATGTGAGCGCAAACAAGGCAAACAAGTCAAACCTCAAGACACTGTAATCACAGTCACTGGCCAATGCAACAATCTGCCATTGGGCTGCCGCACTGCCCCCTCACGACCAAGCAACCAGACTCTGCAGTACTGCAGCACACCTGAAAACTCAAACATGAGGCGTTCCCAAGTAATTGTCCATTGAAAAGAATCGTGGTACAATGCCAACACGCTTGCACGGGATGGTGTGCACCCGGGTGGTGGTACCCACCAATCACGGAGTGCTTCAAAGGTGCACGCACAGCACCTCCACATGTCACAAGCAACAGTGTTCTTGGAGTGGTCCAACAGCACTGCCGCTTCCGCCTGCACAACTGCAGGGCTCGCAGTCAACCTGTTAAACCATCCTGTTGCACCCATCATGGTGTGACGCGGCACCTCACATCACTACCGCAGTCAGCAGCAGTGTGCAGCGCACAGCAGCTTCGTACACCATGACCTTGGAGACTCGTATGCGATCACGCATCGCACACACCTACCCCACAGAGTCACGCCTGCATGCCGACGCAGTGCTGGCCCCGCTGCTGCCGCCAGCCGCGCTGCTGCCGCCCACCAGCTCGGCTGTCAGCATGCTGGCGGCCCTGAACCGCACCAGCAGCTCGCCCGGCGCCCTCACACTGACCGCGGGCTGGACCCTTGCAGGCAGGCCCGAGAACCCGAGCTTCAGCTGCGCCCCATTCACGCCAAACCACAGCTCCCGCGCATCCATGTCCAGGCACACATCGACAACAGCGCCCGGGGTGCCCCAGGGGCCGTGGCCCGCGTGCTGGTCATAGGCGTGCTTGTCGCTGTGGCGGTCGTGGCACAGCGCATCGTTGCTGCCATAGAACCAGCCGCCCGCCTGCTTGCCGCCTGCGGCAGACAGAAGAGCGGAGGGCAAACCATTTCCTTGCCGTTGACGTTGCATTGTCCCCACATTGCAAAGGAACACCAGACAGTCACGCCGTGCTGTGCACTGGCGTTGCACTGTATCTGCCTTGGCGACCTACGAATGCACAGCTGCCACGCAGCTGCCAGAAGACGCCTCGCCCATGCAGCGCAGTACATACTCCAATACATCTGCAGCAACAGAGTTTGGCACCCTCTGCCACGCTGCAAGGCAGCGACCGAGCGCAGCAGCAGCCCACACGCTCACCCCACACGTCTGGCGCCAGGCTGCCGTCGCCCACGCCCAGCCACACCAGGTCGCACGGCGCCAGGAGCACCACCTGCCAGCAGTGCCGCCCGCTGCTGAGCCACATGCCGGCCGAGGCGGTGATGTGCGCGGCGCTGTCGCACGCCAGCACCTGCGGGGCGGCAGCCGCGCCAGTAAGAGCGCTGAGGCAAGCGATGCGCCAAACATCTATCAGCTCTGGCGCTGCAGTCATCCATCCAGATTCGAATCCTCTCTTCATGGCTACAAGTCAGCTGCGCAGCAGGTGGCGGCCGAGTGGCGGTCAGCGCCGTGCAGCATGATGTGTTTGGCTGCGCAGCAAGCCCACCTGCTCGCCGCTGGCTGTGTAGCAGCGGAGCCGGCCCCCCTCGCCGCCGCCTGCCCTGAGCACTGTGGTGGTGGCGGGGAAGCTGCCCCACAGCGCCAGGTGGCTGCAGCGCTGGTGCACCCTGCAGCAAGCCACAGCGCCAGCAGCCAGAAGACGGCACGCATGTTCGTGAGCTGCTCCGTTGGGTGATTGGTTTGGCGCAGGCGGCAGAACTGATTGCAAGTTGTGCTTTCTGCAAGCACGGGCATGGCCGCTGCAAGCAGCAGTGGGCACTTGGCTTGGTGCCTTTCCAGAAGCTCTGCCGGTGCTTTGGCAGTCACATCGTGTTGCTGCTGCTGTGCGCAGTCACACAGCCACAGCGCGCCTGTAGATGTCGAGCAGGGCTGCTGGGCTGAGCAGTGCCAGCCCTCCAGGCGCTCCAGGGCAGCGGGCGGCAGCATGTGCCAGCTCAGGCGCGCCAGCAGCTGCAGCAGCACAGCCTCATGCCGGCTGCAGCAGTGCCCGTGAGCCAGCAGCAACGGCTGTGCATTGACACAGTCACCACCGGCCGCAGCAGTGGCTGCTGCTCCTGCGTTTGCTGCTGCTGCCTCTGCTGCTGCCGCGGTGTCACTTGTTGGCAGCCATCCAGCAGGTTTGAGCTGCTGCCACTGTGAGGGTTGCACGCGGCTGTGGCAGCTTGGTCCTGGCAGAAATTAGCGGGTGCAGATGCGGGCCGTTTGCTGCTGCGCCTGCAGTCTCCTGCAAGCTGCTCGCCGCAAGCTGCTGCTGCTGCTGCTGCTGCTGCTGCTGCTTCCTCTCCCTCCGCAGCAACCTCTGCCGACAGGCCACTACCATCCGAGCTGCTGCTGCTGCAGCTCCACCTGCCTGCTGCAGCAGTGCCTGATGCGGAGTAGTGAGCACCGGCACGGCTCAGTACGCATGCCGGTGAGGTGGGTGCTGCAATGCTGCTGCTAGCAAGGGCCAAGCTGATGCCGCCAGAAGCTGTCCAGCCTGCAGGATGCACTGCACTGCTCCCGCCACTGCTGCTGCCATTGCTGCTTGTTCGGCAGCCTAAACTGCAAGCCACAGCTGAGCCTTGCAGCTGCTTGGCTGCCGGCAGGTGCTGCTGCTGCTCTTGGTTGCTATGATCGCCGCCTGCAGGGCCAGCAGCATCAGCAGCTGGCACCTGCCGCAGGCGCTGGCAGTGAGGGCAGCTGCCGGCCTCGCGCAGCATCCACTCCATCACAGCATCAAATGCCTCTGCCTCCCGAGCAGCAGCACCGCTGCTGCTACAGCTGGGCTCGGCAGCTGCTGCTTCTGTTGCTGTGGTGTTGCTACTGAAGGCAGTATGCCCGGAGGGGGCAGCCGCTTGAATGGCAGCGTATACAGCAGCGGCTCTGCCTGGGCCTGCTGCAGCAGCAGCTGCTGCTGCAGACGCCGCTGCTGCTGCTGCACACGCATTGCTTGAAGCATCTGATGCTGCTGGTGTTGATAGCCAGCAGGTGTGCTGCAGGCACATGCAAATTGCCTCTGCTGAAAACGAGGCATCAAAGTGCAGCAGCTGCTGCTGCAGAAGGCGGGGCAGCGCTATCCAGATGTTCTTCACAACCAGCTGCAGGTGTGCCTGCAGTAGGTTGTAAGTTGCAGGGGAGCATAAGTTGTAGGGCAGCAGGTGCGGATGAAACACTACCAAGGCGTAGATGCACCAACTGCAGGCAGTTACAATGGCTGTGCAGACAAAAGGGAAGCAAGGTTGTTGAGGCGTTTGGTGTGCAGAAAGCAAGGCTGCACTCACCATGAGATGAACGCTTATAAGCACACCTGTGAGGTAAACGATATGCATGTTTGCTGCTTGCAGCATTTCCGCAAGAACAGCAATGCTGGGCTGGTGTTCCACAGAACAAGACAGACATGCTGTCTACAACTGCTCCTTGGTCTGCGCTGTCTGCTGCCCGCAGGCAAGCCACTCCGGCTGTTCCCACCTTCAGTGCAAAGCTCAGGGCCAAGCCCAGGCTGTGTGGGGGAGCTCCTGCATCAGCTCCTCTGCAATGTGCTGCTGCAGGGCTGGCAGCATGTACAGCTGCGCCAGCGAGCAGGTCTCCAGTAGTGTCAGCCAGTGCTGCGCCTGGTCCTTACTGTAATCAGATGAATCCAGCGAGGCAAATGATCCAGTGTGCAGATAGTGCAGCACGTGGCTCACAGCAGCAGAGGGTGCTTGCAGCAAGATGTCTGCCGTTGCACCTTGCTCGCCCAGGGAACCACCCTGAACCGGATTGAAGTCGATCAACATCTTCTCAAAATATTCACATGATGCCGCCAGGAAGGAACGATTGCAGCCGATTCGTGTGCCATCGGAGCAGACGAAGCAGACATCGTGGAATTTGGAGCTCAAGAGGATCTTCTTGCACGCCTCCAGCACGCTGTGTTGTTTTAGAGTGGACATTGCATCATATGCAGGCCAAGGTGTGGTCAATCATGCGGCTGCAGCACCGAAATTGTCGCGGCAGTGCTGTGCTGCTGCTTTGTTGCCCGGGCGTGAAGAAGCAATAATGTACCAGCCTTTAGAAAACATGCAAGGCCGTCAACATCACATGATCACCCTGTTGGCGTTTCGTCGAGAAGTTTACTGATTGACTGAGCCTCAGGCATGAAACCTTCGTTTCAAGTTCCTGCTTTATCTGACAGGCGGCTACTTCCTCAATGGCTGAGTTTGAGGTGTAAGCATAGGCCATTGATCAGCATGCAGTTGACCCGCAACGGCCATCCCGCATCTTAACCAGATCTCAGCATGACTGCCTGAAGGTCGCACGGGCCAACAAGACAGAGCGGCCCATGCAGAGGTCGGCAGATAGTGAGTTTCACAGACAACCACGTTCACAAGTGTACTTGCTGCAATTCCAACACAACTTGCTGCAATGACTCATGATAAAAAAGCAGCCACCCCCTTGGCCTGCGACTGCTGCTCAGCGGGAATGAACCGAACACTTTCAGCTGTGCTTACATGCGCAGCCTCGCATGCAGGGGTAGGGTGACACTGCTTGCTTGCTTGATTTTACATGCTAGAGTGCTGCTGCTTCCTCACTTTCAGCAAGCAGTGCCAGTCACTGCACAGCCACAGGGCAGAAAACTTGGGGTGCCACATTGTCAGGTGTCACCGTGTATTGCTGCTTTTCTTGTCAAGTCTTGGGATGTGCGCAATGCATGCAAACATTCTGGAGCAGTGCTCCCTCCTCTTTCCGCCCCGGTGGGGCGCGGGGCCGATGGCGCTGATGCTATGGCTTGAATGGGTAATATGATGATGATGATGATTGTCAGGTGTGCGACGCCGCCAGCGGAAAATTCCAATGACCCTCTGAGTTGCACTTGCAAAAACGCGTCTGCAACATTTAAAAAATTCATGCAACAACTAACAGCATAACCAGCACGACGTATAGACTGTTTGGACAAGTTATCAGCAACCAAACCCAGGCTTCAATAATGGCATGGGAAACTGCTGGCTGCAGCAGAGAAGCCCAGGCTGCACCATCTGCTTGCGGTGCAGGGCAGCACTCCAGAGTATTTATGCCTCCAGTAACTGGCCGATTATGGCGGGCTGCAGTCTCATTGTTGTGCCGTATGAGCCTGTCATTGTCCCAGAACCGGGCTTTGGACTCGTCAATTAATAGCTGTCTACAGCCACAACTCACAGCCAGGCACCCAGCCGCTGTCAACTTGCCAGCCACCCCGTACTCCAGGCCTGGCCAGCCACAGAGGTCGGTGAGTGTTTAAAAAGACACCAAACACATGCGCACCTTCCCTGCTCACTGTCTCCCACCAAATCATACACTGCGTTAGTGTCCTCTCACACTGCGTTAGAAAGCGACAAATGTCAACCCCCAAAACCTCAATGTGTCCAACATATCAGCACAACCGTGCAACAGCACTGCACACAACAGACAGGTCATGCCCATACCATCAGCAGCCCTGCGGCAGCAACCTCTGCAATGTGACCGCACGACCAGCTACTGCTTCCCAAAGAAGCTCATGATATTCCTTTGGCCTGCCTTACCGGCCTTGGCCCCCTTGCCTGCCGCCTTGCTGCCGCCAGCCTTGGCGCCTGCCGCAGCGGCCTTGCCAGCACCGCCTGCTGCACTGCTCTTCCCACCCACACCTCCAGCAGAGGGGGCGGCAGCAGCTGGCGCTGCTCTACTCTGTTGCAGCTCTCCCACCTGCTGGGGGGCAGCGCCAGCACCAGCGGCCACCCCGCCATGTCCCGCTGCTGCAACAGCTGCAGCTGGCGGCTGTGGTTGCTCCTCCTCCCACACCTCCTCCCCAGTTTCAGGGTCGATACTGAACGAGCCACATGCTGCTGCTGCTGGCAGCTTCTGGCGTTTGGCTGGGGGCTGACCAGCATCGCTGCCAGCCACAGGCACTGCTGCTGCTGCTGCTGCTGCTGCTGCCTCCTGCTCAACATCACCATCAATCAGGCTGCTGCCGGCAGGGCGTCCTGCAGCTGCATGCATGCCTTGGTGTCGTTGTGCCTGCGGGCTGTGCTGCTGCTGCTGCTGCTGCTGCTGCTTGCCTTGAGGTGTGGCAATGTTCACCTCAAACTTCACACTGCTGCACGCATTGCGAGCAAACACGTCAGCGCTGCCGTCTGCAGTCTGCTGCTGCTGCAGCACACTCTGGTAGAAGTGCCGCGCCTGCAGCACGTCTTCAGCCCACAGCCGCCCAGGGTCAGTCACGGGGCGGTGCTCCGCCGGCATGACGCTGCAGGCACTCAGCAGTGCACGAGGGCCAGGAGGGGGGTCCCGTTCAGACAGCAATGAGCATGGAGCTGACGCCTCAAGTGGTGCTCAACAACATTAATGCCAATGTGAGCAGTGGCCACATGCTGCACCAACAGGCTCACAACATGACACCGATGAACTTCCTGTAAGGGCAAGCGCGCATGCTGAGCAGCACCGCACCTCAGCGCACCTGTGCACGTGTACGCTTGGCTGAACCGCAAAGTCCTCCAGGCATGCTGCAAGGAGCAGCCAGCGCAGCGCCGGGCAGCACGGCAGCAAGAAAACCGCGACGGTTCAGCAGGGGCATGAACCACGATCAGCTGCAATGTTGCAAACCTGATGTTTGCAGTTGACTCTATGCCGCACACAGCTGTCCTTCAGCTGGTGCTTCTCTTCAAGGCAACAGCTGATGCGAAGAGGTGAGGTGCATTCTGCCCAGCAGCTGCTGAGCTCATGGAGGGCTGCTGGCCTGCAGTCGCACCGGTCAGGCTGTTGGCGCCAACCAGCCGCGTCACCAGGCAGGTGGGGTCCCCCTGCAGCCAGCAGACAATGATTAGAATAATTAAACAAATATAGTATAATTATAAAATGCTGCAGCTATGTCGTACGCTGCCTCTGCAACATCAAGCAGCTGGAGACAAGCAGAGCCACTCGGCCAACAGCTTCAAGCTGCTGCTTGGCTACATGGTGCAGGTAGTCTGCTTTGCATGCAACCTGAATGCTCGTAGCCACCTTTGCAAGCTACTCCAACCGTGTAGTGCATCTGCACTTGAGCATATGACACCAAGTTTACTGCAGCACTACATAGCACTGGAGCTGTCATAACAACAACACACAGCCGCTTGCACCTTCCACCTTGGAGGCAGCCTGCAACCCCCCCCCCTCACCTTGAGGTGGCCTGCCACCAGGAAGATTGCCTTGGCCTGGGTGCCATGCTGCTGCATGTACTGGTGCAGCACCCTGCACAGGCAGCATCGTGCAGAGCAGGAAGCGCATTGAAGGCAGTCGGGTTGCAGGCTGTTGCTGCCTGCACAATACGGTTCTGCATGCCACGGCAGCAGAGGTGTTGCAACTCTGGTGCGCATAGTAGCTTACCATGTGCTGCTGCTGCTGCTGCTGCTGCTGCTGCTGCTGCTGCTGTTGCTGCCAGCTGGACACCCTTTGCAAGGTTTCTGCACAACTTGTGCACCCCTTCACTGCAAGCAGGACCAGCGACCTGCTGCACAGGTGGCTTTAGTAGTGCCCAACTTGCAGGATGAATCTGCAATGCACAGTGCTGCAGCCATTGCTGAAGTGCTTGTGCAGCCGTGCACTCACTGTTTAGCATGGTTGCTGGGCATCTGGTACTGCCGTGCAAGCCACTTGTAGGAGACGACCTACACAGCAGCACACCTTATGCTCTCTTTCTATGTAAGTACTAGCACATGCCCTGGCAGACATGCATTCATTTGGATAATGATAATGCACTGCCAGGGTTGGGCATTCATGCCAACATGCTGACTTGCAGTACATTTTCATGCTGCTGTTGCTGCTGTTCAGAAAACACAACGCTAGTTATGCATCAGTTGCGCATGAGCGCTGCTGACCCAGTTCAGCAGTGGCCAGCACCACACCTTGAGCTCCTCCTGCACCAAGCTGTGCAGCTCGTCCAGCAGGCCCTCAGCTGTGCAGTGCATGCTGCGGGGTTGATTACGCCGGTCACCTAGTGGTTGTGTATGCAGCTTGCTCGCAGATGGCGGACACCAACGCCTACGATTGGCTGCTCGTTGTGAACAAGGGCCTGCTGCAGCAGGGCATCAACACCTTGCTCACGCTCGAAGCAACAACGAAATCATCATTAATCTTGATATTCTTTTATGATTCATCAATCAAGCATCTGAATTGCATGCATCAACATCCCTTTATCAGTTATCCAACGAAATTCAAATTTGCTCATACACAAAACTCTGGTTGCACGCCCTCTCATGTATCATCTGCATGTGTAACCTAGAAGCTCAGCGAACCAGGCTTATCTGCTGCTGTCCCACACAGCAACTACAGCATTCATGACTGGATCTCCAGATAGTCACCACCAGCTTGTTGCAGCAGTGCGTTCACATCATCATGCAGCAGCGCAGGGAGCAACACTTTGCAGGAAGGGCACACCATTGGCAGCAGCAGCAGGGGGCGTATGATGATGTCCCTGGTCAACATTGCAGCTGGTACCCAGCCCTCGCTGATAATCTCGCTTTGCCCAATGGTATGTCTCTGATCTGCGGATTCCAGGTCTTTGGGGCCTGCCTATGCCGGGGAGCGGCACGCATGGTGCTTGCAGCATAGTTTGTGGCGCCGGTGTGCACAGCCTCCAGCTCTTTGTGTCGGCATGCCATGCCTGCCAGGCGGCTGCCTGATGGTGTCCTTTGGTGGTGTGAGAACCATGCACATGCAGCAGAGAGGCCAATGACCCCTGCTGCATGCTCTGCATGTCCAATGGGATTGCATGTCCGTCAGCACACCCTGGCACACCTGATGGCTTTCCTGGACCTTACGCCCCGCATCGAGTGTTTGCTGCACTGATGGTGCATGCCAAGCAAACACGACATCTGCTATGTCGCTGTTCTTCCTCTGCTGCTGCTGATGTTTTGGTTCCTGCTGAAGGCGCAGCCGGCTGCTGGCCTAGTCTCGTGCAGCACCCCCGGACCCACCAGCACAGCAGCAGCAGCAGCAGCAGCAGCAGCAGGGGCAGGCGCTGCAGCTGGCAGGGCGATGCAGATCCTGCACTCACTGCTGGTGACCGCTTCCCCAGACGCCCCCTGCGCTACCGTAGCCCCAGCCCACAACGTACGCACTACCAGCAGCAGCAGCAGCAGCAGCAGCACGCAGCAGATCATGGCCCCCTTCCCCTTGCTGCTGCAGCTGCTGACCGTCACTCCTACCTGCCATTTGGCAGCAGCCCACCTGGGCCGTTCCTGCAGGCACCGGGGCTGAGCTGGCCCTCCTCGCCTCTCCTGCACCACAGCCAGCAATGAATCTTCTCTGACTTCTACCCTGACTGCCCGCTCAACTTCCCAGCAACACACAACCCAGACCTGCACCATGCACACATGGCTTCCACAGGCTACCAAACAGCAGCAGCAGCAGCAGCAGCGGTGTCGGCGGCGTCGGCAGCGGAAGCAGCCAACCTGTGCACACCAGCAGCAGCTGGCATCGGACGTCTCCTGGAGCCAGCACCTGGTGCAGCAGGCACACCACACCGCTCCAGCAGCCGTGGCAGCAGGCGTGACGGCCCCCACCAGCCGCAACACAGCCGGGGTGACCACCATCGCGCAAGCAGCACGTGTGACCGCCATCGCCATCCGAGCGATCACGGTCGGGTTGCAGCACTTGGCGGTCTCAGCGGGCCTTGCAAAGCACGGCCTGCTGCTGCTGCCGCCTCTGGGGGAGGTGCTGGTGGTGTTGGTGGTGGCGTTCGCCAGCACCGCCTTGGTGGGGAGCGGCTGCAGCAGCACCCGCTGCTGCACGCAAACCCAGCAGCGGCTGAGGGTGCAGAGCCGCACCCCCTGCTGCAGCGGCATCCTCGATGCGCGACCACACATGCAGCCTGCCGCAGCAGCTTGCAGGCTGGCAGTGTGGAAGCACGCCCCCGCCACTAGCAGCAGCTGCTGCTGCAGGGCGCTACAGCAGCAGGAGCAGTAGGGGGCGGCGCAAAAGCAGCAGCAGGGGCAAGCTTAGCTCGCAGCACAGGCACAGCAGCAGCAAGCGCTCAGGTGCAGATGGAAGCCAGCAGGAGCAGCAGTGCAGTGGGGAAGGGGGTGGCCAGGCAGGTGACGAGAAGCGGAAGCAGCAGCAGCAGCCGCAGCAGCATGAGCAGGCTTACAGGGCCCACACCAGCACGAGCAGCAGCAGAAGGGACAGGACGCATGCGCAGCAGGCGATGGTGGTGTATGTGGAC
Source organism: Scenedesmus sp. NREL 46B-D3 (assembly GCA_014080715.1). Taxonomy (NCBI): domain Eukaryota; kingdom Viridiplantae; phylum Chlorophyta; class Chlorophyceae; order Sphaeropleales; family Scenedesmaceae; genus Scenedesmus; species Scenedesmus sp. NREL 46B-D3. The sequence continues at coordinate 189,262 of JACERP010000074.1, read as the reverse complement.
GATCAGCCGGGCACGTACAAGAGGCAGAAGGTGGCAGCGCCTTCTGCTGCTGCTGCTGCTGCTGCTGCTGCTGCTGCTGGCTGCTGCTGCTGGCTGCTGCTGCTGCTGCTGCTGACAGGCATGCAGCACCACCTGCCGGGTCTTGGCTGGCTCGGGATTACAGCAGCTCAGCAGTAGCTGCAAGCGTGCCAGCAACAGCAGCTGGCCTGCTGGCTACTGCTGCTGGCGAGGGCGTGCAGGCTGCTGCCGTCGTTGCAGTTCCAGCTGCTGCTGCTGGCTGCTGGCAGTGCCCGGCAGGGTGAGCGGTCGAGTGCCAAGTGTACTGCCAGCTTTGACGAGGCAGCATTACCAACAGCAGCGCCAGCAGCATCAGCAGCATCGCCCGCACCTGCAGCTCAGCAGACTCCAGCTGCAGCTGCCGAGGTGGCTGCAGCAGCGGCAGCAGCAGAGCTTGCAGGTGCAGCAGCTTCTCCGCTGTCTGTGCGGCCACTTGCACTTGATGTCGTGTCAGCTGTTGGTGCAGCACTGGCTGATCACTTGTCAGAATGTATGGCGGCTGAGCCAGACAGAGTGACAGCAGCAGATGCGCCAGGCATTGCTGCGCAGTATAGCTCAGCAGCAGCTGCAGCGGAGCCGTTGGTGTCAGGAGCAGGCACAGACGCTGAGGCGCCACTGCCAAAAGAGGACTGCAGCACGCCATTACCCACAGTGCCGGCCTCACCATCCAGCAGCAGAGAGCCAGCAACTGCATCCAGTATCGCCAGCAGCAGCAGCAGCAGCAGCAGCAGGAGGTTTGCAGGGCCGCGCATCAGCTGCTGACACACCTGCAGACACATCAGCAGCTCCAGTGCAACCAGGGCAGGCGGCAGGCGGCGGCAGCACGGTACATGCACCAGCAGCAGCACCAGCAGCAGCGGCCGCTGCAGATGACACAGGCTGTACCCCTTGCAGCAGCACCACCACCACAGTCACCACCACCAACACCAGCAGCAGCAGAAGCAGCAGCAGCAGATGTTGCGGCTGCCATAGACTCTGCCACGCGGCGGTGGCTGCGGCGGCTGGTATACATGCGCTCGTGCAGCATGTGCCTGAACCACGGCCTGTTCAAGCTGGGCTACATCAACCACGCACTGCCGGGTGAGCTGGGGCTGGAGGACACTGGACACTGCTGGGTGGGCCGGCCACCCGGTGGACGTGAACGCTCCCTGCCTCCGCTCTGTGTACCCTTTGTATCCGGCGTGGGGCATGCGTAAGACTGTCAGAGGCTAGGTGCGCTTATTCTGCTTGCACTGCCAGCTGCCACATCTGCTGGCTGATGTGGTGCAAGCCGGGCACAGCTGCTGGCTGATGGTGCGTAGCAACTATGCTGCTGTGTGTGGGTGCACCACAAGCTGTCAGATGCTGCTGGCATGTCCCAGCTGGGCTCGCTTCAGCAGCCCTGTGCCAATCAGGAGTACTCCTACTTCACTAGTAGGCACAGCCCACTGCTGAGCCCTCACTTGTGCGGCTCGCCAGTATTTGCTGCCGCCCCCGCTGCATCCCAACCGCCTCACACCTCTGCTGCTGCCTCTGTCCTGCTGCTGCCGCAGTGCTCAGCGAAGCCGCAGCCGCCTGGGGCGGCGTCCTCAGCTTCCTGGCACACCTCCGGCGCTGCTGCTGGTGCAGCGCGGCGCGTCACGCTTTGAAGGCATCAGGGATGGGGTGGACGTTGCCGCCGGCCCTGTCTGCCACCTGTCGATCATGCACCTGGCCCACTGCTCCACCCAGCCGGCAGCAGCAGGACGACGCTTGGCGGCCCAGGTGCAGCTGCGGTGGCAGGTGCAGGCCTGCAGCAGCGGCAGCAGCGGCAGACGGTGCTGGATGCAGGCGTGCGGCTGGGGGGTGAGTGGCTGGATGAGGTAGAGCGTACGGCAGGGGTTGGGTACAGCCGTGACAGAGACCTGGGGCGCAGCAGGAGTGACAGGGAGGGTGAACTCGAGTTTGCAGGAGATGACAAGTTTGAGCGAGTTGGCAGAACAGCTGCAACATGCAGCAGGCAAGGTGTGCGTCGGCCCAGCAGCATCAGCAGCGCTGACAGGTGTCGTGCGCCCTTGGCAGCAGCACAGCCGGAGCGTCGGCAGGCGCAGCAGCAGCAGCAGCCTGACAGCAGCAGAGCTGGCAGGTACCCTCCACCGCCTGCTAGCGTTAGTTATGCAGCTCACCACCACAGCAGCAGCATTCGCAGCCACAGCAGCAGCAGTAGGCGAGAGCGGTGGCAGTCTGATGCAGAGGCATGCAGAGGCATGCAGCAGCTGGGCGTGGCTGAGTCGGGCGCGTACAGGCCAGCCGCGCATCACCACAGCAGTGGCCGCCTCAGCAACCCCATCAGGCACAGCAGCCGCAGCAATGACGTGCGCTCTGGCAGCAGGAGGCACAGGAGCAGCAGCAGCAGCAGGGGTGGCAGGGGTGGCAGGCGTGATGGTGACCAGATGAGGGGCCGTGCACGGCGCTTTATGAGCGTCCCTGTCAGCAGCAGCCAGCAGCAGCAGCAGCAGCAGCAGCAGCAGCAGCAGCAGCAGCAGCAGCAGCAGCAGCACGCAGAGCCGGGTGCCAACCCTGCTACTAGCAGCAGCAGCAGCAGCAAGCCGGCTGTGACTGCTTTCAGTGCTGCAGAGGCTTGGGTGGAGCTCATGGGCCCTGCAGGCTGTGCTGGCCGGCAGCAGCTACTCGCAGGCACAGGCGTAGCAACATGCTCTGGTGCACCTGCAGCTGCAGCCGAGTGGGAGTTGCGCCACCTGCCACTCCTTGCTGCTGCTGCGCCAGGCAGCAGGGACATCAGCAGGCTCTGTGGTCTGGACAATAGCCCAAGCGGTAACAATCGACAGCAGCAGCTGCAGTGGGTGATGCAACAGCCTGCTGAGAGGCAGGCATACCACAGAGGGGCGGCAGCTTGCGCCCAGAACCATGGACAATCGTTGGCAGCCGCAGGCACAGTTTGGGATCCGTACTCAGCTGCAGGATCATCTGCCGCTGGCATGAGCACAGCATCGGCAGCTGTGCTTGCAAAGGGCGGAGGAGCTGGTGGTGCTGCACACAGGCAGCCACCAGCAGCAGCACCAGCACCTGCATCTTCAAAGCCTTGGGCACAAGCTGGCCCAGCAGCCAGCAGCCAGCAGCAGCAGCGCGTACCAGGCAGACTGTACTTCACGACCTGGTGCAAGCAGCTGCTAAACAACAGCAGCAGTGGCAGCCACGGCAGTGATGGCACCATCCACTGGGCAATGAAACATCCAGCTGCAGTGATGCCAAAACCACCACCACCACCAGCAGCAGCAGCAGCAGAAGCGATCACAGCAGCCAGCCAGGGGGCTGGCCTGGCGGTCAACTACTACTGCTGCAGCCGGGTGGCCCCCTCTAGCTGGTGCAGGACTGGCTGAGTTGGCGGGAGGAGGCCTGCTGAGCGCAATGCTGTGCCCTGCCTCGCACATGTATGTGCGACTTGCGGGCCAGGCAGGCAACAGCAGGCGCTCGGCCAGGCGCGAGCGGCTGTGATGGCGCAGAAGAGCTGAGTCGTTGCAGTCGGTGGCCCAGCTGGTGGACATGGACGCGCCGTGACGCTGCAGCTGGCTGGTGACCGCCTTGCTGTGGTGTGGTGTGCATGTTGCTGGCGGCGTGGCATGACCGCCTGCACATGCGCGGTGCACGCCTTTATGTAACTGGGCATTACTCTGCTAGCTTTGTGCAGTGAGCCGGCTGGCTGAGTGTGCTTGCAAGGCAACGTTTGGGGGCTGCGTCCTCTTCTACGGCCTGGTTGGCTGCGGTGACTTGAGCAGCCAGCCTTGGCACTGCTGGGATGAGCACTTTCTTGACCTCAAGCTGCCACCAGTCTGGGGAATGCATGGTCCAAAAGTGCATCCACTTGGCAGCAGGCCTCAGTCTTCCTGTCGGGCAGCTGCAGCAGTCTTTCAGTTGAGCGCCTCTGCAGTGGTGAAGTCGTTGAATTTTGTCAAGGCTTGTAGTTGTAAGCAACTCAATTATTGCCTGGGCGTCCAAATTGAGAGGTGTGTCTTTTCACACTACGGGAGTCGGCGTCAATGCTTCTGCATGCTTTGCTTGCCAACTCAGTTAGGCTGCCCACATCAGCCGCGGCCACTGCACTGCGCATGCAATGCTTGAGTCAGCAGCGACTGCATGAATCAGGACAGCAAGGGTAATCAACGCATTGGGTGTATGCGATGATGTCCTCCTTGTCACTCCACAACTCTCACATCCCCAAGCCAACAAGTGGGAAGCCCTGTCAAAGGAGCAGCACTTTTACACAGCAGAAAAAAGCAAGCAAGCCAGCAGTGTCTCCCCACCTCTGCATGCGAGGCTGCGCATGTAAGCAAAGCTGGTTCCACCCACTGTACTGCGCCATTGATTGAACTGATGAACATGAAGCAAGTTGAGGCTAATGGAGCCGCTTCTGGGGCGCGCGTCCACGTCCAGGAAGCAAAGGTAGAGGCTACGCACGCACGCCCTTGAACATCTCAATCCCCTGTATGGAGCCGACAGCAAATGGACGGCGCGCCAATGGGTACACCTGGCAGGCCCGCCGCAGCCTGCTGCAGGCAGGCGGCCTGCCTGAGCTGACGACGCCATACACTTTGCCAGAAAGTCCCCACCCGGTGTACTGCAATACATAACGAAACATTCAGCGGCCAGGTGCAGCAACCAGGTTGTCACAGCCAGTGCTGGCGCATGGCATGCCCCTCTCACATGTGTATGCAGGTTATGACGCATCCAAGGGTATCCAGGACATGTTCAAGCATACGCTTGCGGTAAGCGGCACACCAAACATGAACAAGCGCACATGTGTGGGTGCTCTTGACTTGACGGTGTTGAGCCATGCTTACGCAAACCACATGTGTATGCAGTGTGCTCATGAGAATGCCTGATCAGCCTCCAGGTGTTGGGTTGCCCATGTCAACGTTAACAGCGCATCTTCTGCAATGCGGCACAGCAAATGACAAGCGAATTTCAACCAAAATCAACTAGGCAGGTCATGGACAACACAAGTGCAGTGTGCCACATGAAGTTGCTGCAGAATCAAGCACGTGTATGCAGCCGTCCAAACCCGCCACATGAGTCGACAGCCCCTATGTCTCACCAACTGTACAGCCTGGCATGGGCCATAGCTCAGGAACCACGGTGGCCAGAGATGACCATACACCATGCACATCATGGCTGCACTCTCCTGATGCACATCATGGCAGCTGAGCTGTCATACACTGCATGACGACAGTCAAGCATACTGCTGACGGATATCGGCAGCGCTCTTGCATGGACAAAGCAGTGCTGTGTACATGCCTGTGTGAGGACTCTCGCAGGTGCCAACTGAACAATCAGAGGTGCAGCGCGCACCCTTGATGGGCCTGCCACCGTGCCGGTGCGCGCACACGTACGAGACTGGCATGCATGTCAACTGCAAACCCCATCTCAGCTTGTTACGGTTAGATGCTGCTGGACTTGGCAGGCACGACATGCAGACATCTGAGATTGCATTTGCTGGTCCAGCTTGGTTGCAACCAGGCAAGCAAGCCAGTATCAAGCCTTGGTGACCCAGGTCCAAACTGCCTGGTGTGGCTGTGCCAAACTGCACACACGTGCGCCCGTGCAAAAGCATGCTTGCCGGGCAAACAAGACGCAATGTGTCTGTGCTAGAAACCAAAACAATATGCCAAAATAGTATCAACAAACAGCCAAAATAGTATCAACAAGCTTGGCCTTTGGTGTGGAAGCACGTGTATGAAACAACAGCCAAGATTTTGTGTCAAGTGATATGCAGTTGCAGATCCATCCGTGGGTCTTGGGCGCCTTGTGCGCAACGTTGGCCAGCATGCATTTCACGGCAGCCTAATTGGCCGCAACATCCTCCTGCTGTGGAGTGCACATCCACCACACAGTGGCAGCTGCTGAACACCAGCAGCGCAACCTCACTCTGCGCACAGCCAGCTCGCTTGGCCCCATCTGTAACGAGGTGATTCACCAAACACACACATGAGAGTAACTTGTGCTTTATCCATGCACATGCTGCTGTTGAAATTCTTGAATAAAACGTGCAGCATTCTGCTTGCCTGCTGCTCTGTGCAAGGTCACGAGCTGTTTCCAGAACTGAAGGAATGTCAGCCTTCCATACCAAACGTGCAACAATCTGCCTGCCTCCTACGTTGCGCAAGGCCACGTGCTGATCCTGGGATAAAAGGAATGAAAACTTACTATATATGGTATCCTACGGCAGCATTCCGCTCGCCTCCTATCCTGTGCAGGATCACGAGCTGATCCCAGAATATAAGAAATAGGAATGCAGTGATGCTTTTACTAGGCATGCTGCGGCAACGTCCAGCACACAGCACGCACATGCTTCTGAGGACCAGCTGCAGACGCAGCCAGCACGCCACCACGATTGCTGTTAAAATTAATAGGCATTAATAGGCAAGCAACAGCTGGCGTCCATGCAACCACGTCAATGCATTTCACATACAATCAGCTGGTGTCCGTGCAGCCACTATGGACCCAGTAGCTGGCGTTCATGCAGTTCACAGTCATTCCATGCAGCAGGCATGTGCTGCCATCAGCACAGGACCAGCGACGCACCCCCACCAGCTCAGCAGGGTGGCCCTCATCCAGCTCAGCAGGGTGGCCTGGTGCCCAGGGGTGCAGAGCAGGCGGCCTCCTGGCCCAGGGGGCAGAACTTGAAGCAGCTCAGAGTAAAGCTGCTGCTGCTTGGCAAATCTGCTGCCATGCTGCTGATCCAGTGGTTGATGTGGACACGCTCCGGGCCTGGCGCAAAGTTATTGCCGCCTGAGAATGCAGCAGCAAGCAGAGTGGTCGGCAGCAAGCGCATGAGGGGCTGGGCACTGACAAACCATGGCAGCATGCTGCGCAGCCAACACAGCTGCAGCGCCACTTGCGTTGCTGGGCGTGGGCCGGAATGTTTTGTGACAAAGGCAGAGCACAGCTCCCAGATTCTGCTGCCATGGCTGCTTACGTCAAATTGGCAGGCGGCTGGGTACCATCTGGGCAACCGTTTTACAGCTGCAGCTGTGACTCCAGCCACTGTGCAGCCTTTGCATAGCCAAGAAAGACACCTCCTTCTGCCGTGTATTGGTCCAGAACTGTCAGTTGCCCAACAGCAGTTGCCAAGCTGTTCCTGCTGAGACAGCCGAAACAACGCGCCCCCCCGCCACCCGCGGCAGGCAGCCCTGAGGCCTCACCCGTGTTGGTCCAGCTCCGCATCAGCGCGCCGTCTGCGGCGTACGCCTCAAACTGCACCTGCTGGGGGCTGCCGCTGCCGCTCCACCGCATGCGGTGCGTGTGCCCCACGCCCGACACGTTGAACACGTGCGGCGGGTTGCTGGTCCACGGCTGCACCACAAACTGGCTGTTGGGTATGCTGGGCTGGCCCCAGCGCGCAAACTCGACAACGTCCAGCTCGCGGGAGGAGCCGTCGGGGGCGTTCTCGGCATACAGGAAGGGCGACGCAACCAAGTTGGGGTGCATCTGCAGGACAGGGAGCACGAGCAGCGGGAGAGGCAGCAGGCGGCGGTTTGGCGCTGACTAGGCTGACTGCTGCCTGCAAATGCAACACCAGCATGTCGTCTGAGCCCACATCTGTGCTGCAGTGGATGCGCATGCTGTGCTGCAGGCAGTGTTGTCAGCTGCCAAACTCCTCAGTCACTACGCTGGGTCAGCCTGCAGCACAATGCGTGTGGTGTATGCTGCCAAATCTGCAGTTCAAGGAGATGCACGTCCGTTGCACGCACGCACCTGCAGCCAGCAACCCCAACTCACCAGGCTCGGATCCGTCTGCACCACAAACACGTAGTCGCCATGACCCAAGCTGCGGTCCAGGAACACCTCGCCGCATGTGAAGGCGCCGTCCGCCGGCCCCTGTGCAACCCTGACCACCAGGTTGCCTGTCCCAGCATCCACCGCTACATTAGCAGACGAGAAGACATTGTCACCAGGGCCCTGCCTCTGACCGCTGCTGTCCCTGCTGTACCAGCAGTGGCCGCTGCCAGCTGGCCACATGATCTGCCAGGCGGCGCACGGCGGCGGCGGAGGTGCAGGGCTGGCGACAGCTGGCGGTTGCTTGGGAGGAGCAGGCGAGGGCGACGGGGGCGGTGCTGGTGGTGGTGCCGGGTTGGGGGCTGCGTGGTGCGTGGCGCCGCACCCCTGCAGCTTGGCTTTCCGGCTGCGTTGCTGCAGCCTGCCTCCTGGCCCAGGGCGCAGAAGCGGAAGCAGTTGAAGGCCAGCGTGGTGCGGGCTGGTATGTCGTTCGCATCCTTCATTATCCAAAAGTTGAGCTTGATGCGCTCGTCCCAGGCAGAAGTTATTGCCGCCTGCAGCAAGGACCGCAGCAGCAGGCCAGGCCCCAAGAGCGGCGGCGGAATAAAACCCAGCATCTCGCCACGGGCATGCAGGTCTCGCCACGTGCGGCAGGCAGCCAGCAGCGCAATTGCCAATCATCATCACAAGAAGCACAGCAGAGTCAGCGCAGGCCACTGCTCCTCGTGCAGCTGCGCGGCACAGCCCGGGCAGAGCCGCTGAAGAGGGCCTGCTGCATCATGGGCAATGCTGAGGCTGCTGCCCAACATCAGCTGCGCAACCCACCTGTCCTGTCCAGCTCTGCAGCACTGTGCCGCCCGCTGCGTAGCTCTCAAACCGCAGCTGGCCGGCGAGGCTGCTGCCGCTCCACTGCAGGCGGTGCGTGACGTCCCCCTGGCTGATGTTGAACCTGTGGGGCGGGCTGCTCTGGTAGGGCTGGATGACGTACTGCGCGTTGGGGATGCTCGGCAGCGCCCATCGAGCGAGCTCGACGATTTTGAACTCGTGCTGGTCGTCCTGGGTGATGGACACGGCGCCTACAAGGTTTGGGTGGATCTGTGAGGGGGCCGGCAGCGGCAGCAGCGGCAGCAGCAGCAGCGGCAGCAGCAGCAGCGGCAGCAGCAGCAGCGGCAGCGGCAGCAGCAGCGACGGCAGGCAGGCCGATGAGGTGCCTGGGCGCCTTCACTTGCTCGACGGCTCCACAAACCTGTGGCGGCACAGGAGGCGGCTGCGGCAGCAGCATGCTCTGGTGTGCCGTGGCGTCTCAGGGCGCAGCGCTTCTCTTGCCCATGCAGCCGCTGCAGTACCTGATTGCCTGGTGAGTGTGTGCAGTGTGACGGAACAGAGGACAGGGCAGCAGCTGCGCGGCACGCAGCACACCACACAACACACGCAGGGTGGCAGGAAGACACGCATTTAGAGCGACACTCACCAGGCTGGGGTTGGTGTCAATCTCAAACACATACGTCCCAAGCCCCAGTGACCGGTCCAGTGTCAGCTCGGCACAGCTGCTCTTGCTGCTCCTGCCCCTGCCGGTCTTGGCCACGCGCAGCACCAGCTGCCCGTTGGATGCAACGGCCACGTTGCTGCTGTTGAATGCGTTGGGCCCCGGGTGCTGCTGCGCGCCGGCCGTGTCGGTGAGGCTCCAGCAGTAGCGCGACCCTGCAGGCCACTCCATGCTGGCATCGCGGCAGGCGGGCGCTTGCCTTCTGGGAGCCGGGGACCGCTTCGCTGCTGCCGCTGCTGCCGCTGCCGCTGCCGCTGCGGACGCTGCTGTGGCTGCTGCTGCTGCTGACGCCGCTGTTGCTGCTGCTGCCACTGATGCCGCTGCTGCGGCTGCGGCTGCTGCAGCTGCTGCTGTTTCAACTGCTATATCGACTTCAGTGCTGGTTACTGCTTGTGCTGCTGCTGCTGCTGCAGCCTCCTGTTGGGTTGCTGGTTCACCACCAAGCGCGTTGCCAGCCCCGAGCATGGTGCCAGCACCTGCTATGTCAGCCACGCTCTCGCAGCTGCCGCTGCCGCTGCGTCTGCCACCAGCAGCCGCTGCTGCAGGGGGAGCTTTGCAGTCGGGCTTCTGGCCCAGCGGCGTGGAGCAGGCCCGCTCCTGGCCGGCTGGGCAGAAGGAGAAGCAGCTCAGCACCAGCTGGGCATTGTTGGGCAGCTGCTGCTGCGGCTGCTGTAGTGGCTGTGGCTGCTGCTGCTGTTGGAGTGCGCCTTGCATCCAGAAGCTGATGTGCACTTCCCGCACGCGCGCCTCGCTGGGGGCCCAGGTGCCGCGATCGTCTGCAGGGAGAGGGGCACAGCACTGTCAGCACCTGCTGCACCCCAAAAAACAGGCCTGCTGCTTTCACAGGTGCAGTACTTGGATACCAAAGATGTCCCCCTGGACTACAGCCGACAAGATGACAGGCTGTGTTCACATAAGCACTGGGCTGGCTTTGCCGCTGACGTGCCGCGCGCAATCTTGCCGCCGGTGACATCGCTGGTGGTGGTGCTGCTGCTGGCTGGAGCATGCAACTCACCCAACAGTGTCCAGCTTGCCAGCAGTTGACCGCTGTCGGAGTATCTTTCAAAGTGCACGTGAGGCAGCGCATCACCGCCGTCACTGTCCGACCAGCGCAGGCGGTGTGTGATGCGCCCCTGGCTGGCGTCGACGGCTGGCTGTTGGCTGCTGGGCTGCAGGGCCGGCGCTGAGGCTGCTTTGCTTTGTTGATGCTGGCTGTAGGGAGCATATGAGACGTTGAAGCCTTTGGTCGTGCCTGCATGCGCAAACGCTACATCAACCAAGCTAGCGCTGGCCTGCACAGAACAGGTGCAGCGCAGATGCGGAGGCATGTCAGGGTGCCGATGAGAGCAGGCCTTGGTGACAGCTGCTGGTGCACGGTTGACAGACCATTCTCGTCCTCTGTGTTGCCAACAAGTGCATTTTTTTCTAACACCGCGGCGCTATGTCAGCACTGCTGCTGCCAGCATGGCGCAGGGTGTGTTGCCACAGGAGTGCTGCTGCTGCATACATCAAGTTCAGCACTCACCGCTGCCGTGCCCGGGTCTATCTGCCAAACGTAATCACCATAGCCCAAGGACCTGGCAAGGTACACGCCTGCTGCTGCACTGGACTGCTGGCCCAGCTTGACCAGCACCTGCAGCTGGCCAGTCTCAGCGTTCATGCGCACTGCACTGCTCCTCAAGGCGCTGCCTACAGGCTGCTGCTGCTGCATGCTCGTGCTGCGCTTCAACCAGCAGTATCCAGACTCTGTCGGCCATTCAAAAGCAGGGTTGACACAGGCTGCTTGGCCTGCAGGAACATCAGTACAGCAGTAGCAGCTTGCTGATCAGCACGTACGAGCTCATTGCTGGCATGCTGACCAGAGATTGCTTCAGGAATCGAACCTTGACTGGCTCTCAACTTCCTCGCTTGCACAGGGGTTTGTTCTGAGCTAGGGCACAGGAGCAGGGTGAACAGCAGAAGCAGCCACATGGTGCAGCGCCTGCTCAGTGAAGCGCTGCACGCTGAGGCAACCAGAACCTACGGCATAACATCCTTTGAATGGTGTTCTCGTCTGTGCATGGCAAGTGTGTGCTAAATCAAGCCTGTGCTAGACTGCAGGACAGCGACAAGCGCCTGGGGAAAGAGGCAGTGTGTGCATTGTAGCGAATAAGATCGGTGTGGTGTGTTACGATGTAGTATGTGGCCCCTTCATTCAGTTCAAACCGCGTCAAGCTAAGTCCTAGCCGGACCAAAGGTCCATTGGGCCTAGGGCGATGGCAAACATGCAATCGCCGTAAGTAACACCGCAAATAGAACTATTAAAATGTATAATAAACATTATTTACTGCACGAACAGTGTTTTTGCCCTTCAGCGAAGGGGCGCTGATGCACCATCCCAGGTCCGCCGGGTTGCCGGAACATGTCGTGGGTGGAACCTTTAGGACTGCTGCTGCGCTTCGTCTTCAGGACACCTGGCCCTCTTACGTCAACTTTAAAACAAAGCACTGTTTCGTGTAAAGCAATGGCTTGCCGCAATGCTGGTGTGGTTGCTCAACACAGCATGCCCACCCGTCTGCTCTGAAAGGCGCCCATTGACATTACCCTTGCATTTTTGACGGTCAAGGACTGCAATACTCTGCCTAATGAAGTGATCAGCAGGTCGTTAGTAGCAGCACTGGAACCCAGCAGGGACGCCACATGGCATGCATAACAAAAGAGAGTTACCCGACTTCCCATAACCGCTGCGCACAAGCAGATGCACTCCCACGTCCATGATACTCTATGACCAAGATGCAGCATGGCACTCAAACAATGCCGCTGCTCCTGTACTAGCCCCTCACTGCTCACCTGCCTGTTTGACTGCCTGGTTGCGCTGAAAAGTTGCGCAGCGTTTTGTCCATGGCTGATTCGTCAATCAAGGTGTTGCGTTTTGTATCTGATGATTTTGGGGCAGTTCTGGAAGATGTCGGATGGTGTCACCATGTATTGCTGCTTTTCTTGTCAAGTCTTGGGATGTGCGCAATGCATGCAAACATTCTGGAGCAGTGCTCCCTCCTCTTTCCGCCCAGGTGGGGCGCGGGGCCGATGGCGCTGATGCTATGGCTTGAATGGGTAATATGATGATGATGATGATGATGATGATGACTGCCTCATTGCCGGTGCCAGCTAGCACTGTGCAGGGTCACACTGGGCCAGTGAATGTGGTACAGTGTAAACAGTTATGGTCAGCCTCTGACCGTGCGATTTACGTGCCACCTTATTCCCTTGAAGAAGCAAGCCTGCTACGCACAATGTACCTGATGCAGCTGCTCGACGGGTGACAGCAGCCAGCTGCAGGACAACAAAAGCAGCCGCTGGTGCACGCATGGTTCCCTGAGTGATCTGATCAACGTAAGTTCTAAAGCTCTCAAACAGTAAATGGGGTCATTAAAAATGTGGGTGCTTGCCATCAACAACGTTCGGAAGTGTTCAACCGAGCGCGTCAACCATGCCCTGGTGACTAGTCAGTGACAAACACCCGCTCCTGGACCAAGGCAAGGCTGCACGATTGTGTAATCACTAAAACTGTAACTATTGCATGATTACTCAGACGTACGGGCCAGCTCAACAGGCAAAGCACGCCAAGCGCCCACCAACCAGCAGCTGAGGTGACTGTAGGGATACTCGCATCACACAAACGGGAACTTTCCTAATCACTTACTAAAGTTCAATGCAGCAGTTTGTTGCACGTTGCATGCGAGGTCCATGTTGTTCCAGGGCACTCAACCGACAGCAAGGCAGCAGCAGCAAAAGCAGCAGCAGCTGCAGCAGCAGCAGTTACACAGTCAAGCCATTCAGCCACAGCTTGCATGCAGCTCCCATCAGGCGTCTTTTGAGCTGCTGCGCGGCGACAGCCGGTGGTGATGCAGCACGTGGCATGGCAGGTGCTCCTGATCTGTCTGCACTGAACAGGCTGGACCTGTCCAGCGCAATGCTGCTAGCCAACCTCATGCAGCCACCTGGGCAGCAGCAGGTGAGCATCATGTGTGCTTCAATGTGCTGCAGCTGGTCGTCAAGTCTGATTTTGCTTGCAATCAATACATGTAAATGTCAGCTGTGATGGACGCAAGCAGCGGCTGTATCTGCAATCAAATGCAATCAACTCCCCACCTGTGGTGCAGTTTATACTGCCATGCATGTTTGCGGGTTATCCACGACATATTATTGGTGGGCTCACCGTTGCAGCATGTGTTGCATTGATTTATTGGCTCATACACCGTACTGCCTTGTGTTGCTGTTGTACTGCTCGCAGTTCAGGCCAGGCAGCGGCGGCAACCCGTTGCCAGGCGCAGGCGACGAGGGTGCATCAGCAGCACCAGACGCTCCTGTCACCGTGTCGGATTTTGTTCAGGCACTTGAGTGTGTTGTGCGGTCCAGCAGCAGCGAAGTCAACCCTGAACAGCTGAGTGACATTCTGGATGGAGTCCTCACCAGGAACTTGCTGGCTGACTTCACGCCACAGCAGCTGGCGGTGACGTTCAAGAACCTCGCAGCAATCTGCTCAGCAATGCCAGAGGAGGTTGTTGCAGCGCTAGCAGCACAGGCCAGCGCACACATGGCTGCCCTCAACCTACAACAGCTGGCAAACATTGGATGGGGCCTCATGCGGCTGGCGCCGGTGGCAGATGCAGAGGAGCGCCAGGCGTGTGGTTTGACCGACAGCTGGATCCATGGCTACAGCATGGCATGCGAGCAGCAGCTGGAGCTAATAATGCTGCACCCTCAGCGGCAGCAGCAGCAGCTGCCGACAGGCCAGCAGCTGGCCAACCTGCTGCTGGTGCCTGCTGCCGTGCAGCAGCCGTTCAGCCGGCAGGGCATGCAGCTGTTTGAGCAGGCCGTGGTGCTGGCTGAGCGGCGGCTGTGCAGCATGGCAGTGGCGCAGCTGCTCACGTGCTACGTGCGGTGAGCCCCCTGGGGGTGCGGGCTCAGGCTGCACACAGCAGCAAGCCGCAAGGTGCATCTGTGCTCTCGGTCCGGCGTGTTGGCTTGCAGGCTTGGTCCACGAGGCTTTCCCCCGTTAGTGCTCACAAGCACAGCAAGCTTGGGGTGGCTGCCACGTTCAAAATGGCTGGAAAGGCCTTTCAGTGCTCACAAGCACAGCAAACTTGGGGTGACTGCCACGCTCAAATGGTATGATAGACCTTTCCAGCCATTTTTGAGCGTGGCTGTCACCCTCAGTTTGCTGTGCTTGTGAGCACCGTGACGGGGCAGCAGTTGCTAGCACGCAGACTGCACGGCAGGTGGTTGAAGCGCGATGCTGGTGGGTCCAGCGAACATGCTGCAGCTGTGTGCTTTTTGCACTTCCCTGCACATCCATGCTCAATGCTTGCAGCTGTTGCTGCTGCAGGTTGCAGCTGCGGCCTGGGCAGGCGCTGCTGGAGCTGCTGCTGCGTCACGCTGAGGAGGAGCTGCAGCTGTACGACCATGACATGATCACACAGGTGAGGCGCAGGGCAGCGCGGACGCGCTCGCCGGCACACACGCAAACTGATTTGGGCTGGTGGCGCATCATGCAGCGGCATCATGCTGCATCGCGCTGTTGCGCTGCCACATGTTAGGCAACCCTCAACGTGTGCCTATGTCAACAGGCCAGCAGCAACATGCCGTATGTATGCTGTATGGCCTGCTCCACCGTCAGGGTGTGGGCGGGCCGCGTCTTGAGTACCTCGTCAACACTGCCACTCCTATGCGTGGGGTGCTGCATAGTGTGACACACTTGCTTTTGCGCTGACTTGAGCCGCTGTGTGCTGCGTCGTGCACCGTGGTCCTGGCCACGCCTGCAGGTTGCTGCCGGGGCGTGTGCGTTGCAGCTGCAGCTGCCAAACCCACTGCTGGCAGACATGACTGAGCGTGCAGCTATGCTGCAGGCGTCCCAGCAGGCAGACCCATATGACATTGAGCTGCTGCAGGCAGCAATGGACAGGCTAGCGCGTGCTGCAGTTGCAGCAACGCCCGTCTGACCTCCAGCTACCGACATTGTCGTTTATTCACTACTAGTAGTAGCAGGCAGATCCGAGTTACAATGGTGCCCTTGCTGCAGGGGGCAGTAGATAGCACGCACAGCAGTGAATGGAAGTGAAGGCAGCAGAAGTGACATTCTGAGGTTTGCATGCATGGCGCTGATGCTGCTGCAGCATCAGCAGCATCGGCGACATCAGCAGCACTTCAATGTGCAAGGCCCACTTTCGTTATCATGGCGGTGGGTCATTTCGTACTGCACGCAAGCCTGCTGTAAACTGCATGACCTTCAGTGTGGTTGCCTGGTCGGCAGGGAACCCCTGGCAGGGGTGCGAGCCATGAGGAAGGAATTGGTGACTTGGCTATTCCTTGCTTGGGTTCCCTGCAAGGTTTCAGTGCTGCTGCTTCTTACAGCCATGTTCTGCCGGCTGCACGGATTGCATTTGACCCCATGAGCCTTGTTTGGCTCCTTAGTGGGTGGGCCTGTGGCCCTACTTTGGTATTTGGTGTTTGGGTATTTGGCATTTGAACAACATGCATACGCCAAGGTTGATGTTGGCGCCATTGCCGCAAGGCATGCATGGTGTACTGCTGTCTGGCCCTGGCCCCGGTTGCGTTAGCAGCGGGCGTGTTTGAACTGCGCCGCCACGAGTGGCTTGACACATCACCAGTGAGGTGCTGCCGCAGCAGCGGCTGATGGCCGCTGAGTGAGGTGTGTGAGGCCTGATGCTGCCTCAGCCACGTCTGAGTTCAAGCAGTCAACGTTGGACTGCAAATTCATGAACTCAGTATGCACACGCACGGACGAGCATCTGGTGCCAAGAAGCGTTTGACGCTGACAGCCGGTGGCAGTTGAAACTGGGGTTCTCTGGGCTGCTCACAAAGATCCGCACAGGCTATGCTTCAGCGCACATGAACAACTCAACACACACCTTTGTTACTTTACTCAACTTTGAACAAGAAACGTATCGTGCGGCTGCAACAGACAGCACCATTTGCGGCAGATCAACAGTTGCCTCTCTGCATCTCAGGTACGTTTCAGTTACCGTCGACACGAAAGCTCGCAACCTGACCTCAGCTTCGGGTTAGTAGGGCACCGACAGCAGCAGCAGCAGCAGACACTGCTTGGCAAGTTCAGCCAGCAGCAGCAAGCAGTCTCTGACTCACACCTTGCAGAGCAGCTGCTTCCCTGGCTCGTTATAAACGCTGTAGCCAGCAACCTACGAAATGTGCATTGCTTTAAACCGCAGGAGGGCGGCAGCAGCTGTACCACCAGCAGGGGCAGCAGTATCAGACGCAAGTCACACGCTTACACCCAAGCAGGTCATCACCACCAGCAAGTTGTGCTCAACCACCACCACCAGCAGCAGCAGTAGCAGCAGCAGCAGCAGCAGCAGCAGCAGAAGCAGAAGCAGAAGCAGCAATCATGGGCTACCTAGGCTGTGGCACAACAATCAACAAGGTGGCCTGGACAGTGTTTGCAACGCTGCTGGCACTCGCAGCGGTACTACTCGGCATTGGTCTGGCCAAGACTGTGCCATGCACACGAGCGCTGACAGCATGCACACGCGCCAACCCAGGCAGTGAGCGAGCCGTGTGCAGCTTGAGCTTCAGGCACTGCGCCCGTGCGCATCTCATCGTGGCGGCAGCAGGCGTGGCAGCGGTGTTGATTGCAGTGTGCGTCGTGTGCTGCCTGTGCTGCTGCTCCAAGCCACCACAGGCAAAGGTGACATCGGGTTTGCCCTTACAAAAGCATAGCAGCGTTGGCAGTGGTGGTGGCAGCAGCAGCAGCAGCAGCTGCAGCCAGCTATGAGCTTGCAAGGGGTGCAGATGAACGTGTAGCAGGTCGCGCAGCACACGCTGCAGCGGGCGCTGCTCAGTGGGGCGTGCTTGTGCAACAGCGGGCGCATACCTGGGCGACATGCTTGCACAGCGGCAAGCTGCAGCAGCAGAGCAGTACAGCACACTTGCCACGCAGTTGACGAGCCTGCATGGGATCTCTTGTATAGTAACTTGCTGCTCGCTGTACAACTGCTGCAAGCCTGCATTGTTGTTGCCGCACCCCCACCTGTCCCTGCCCGCTCCCGATGGTTTGCCCCTGGATCTGCCGGTGGCATCCTCATCTCCTCATGGCTCTGACTGTCTCCGCGTGCGCTGTCCTGCCTGGCTGCAGTCCACCGGCGGCTCGCAGCCCTACGGCAACATGACCGGCACGGTGCAGATGCAGCCGGGATATGCAACAGCAGCGCCAGCAGCATCAGCAGGCGTCATGGGCCAGCAGCAGCAGCAGCAGCAGGGCTTCAACCCATACGGGGGCGCTGCAGGCGGGGGGTACAGCCCCTACAGCCAAGCAGGGCAGCCTGGCTGGCCGCAGCAGGGCATGCTGTCGGGCGTGCCTGTCACACGCTACTGAGCAGCACTGCTCAGTCAGGGCGACGCTGTTGACTGATGGTATAGGGCAACATCTGTCAAATGTACATGTCTGAAAATAGGCGGCGAGCCGGTTCTCTGCTGGCAGGCAAGTTTGATGACCCTGCAAGGTGCCGTTGTGTGTTCAGGCGCTGTTATGGTGCAGGCTTGCACCTCAAGTTGATTCTACCAGTAGTGAAGCTGGCTACTCCGCAGCCGCAGCAGAAGTGGCAGCAGCACTTGGTCATTTTGTTGAATTAATGTCATGCGCCTGTGCGTAGTTGTGGGGGGAGCGGGACTATGTGTCTTTGGGTGCCTCAGGCTGGACAGCAGGCAGTAGTACTGTAGAACCGGTGCGCGTCCAAAGTGTGGTTCTGTCTGTGTTGGATGCTTTGCTGCAGCTCATAGTATGGTTTGACAGCTGGAGTGCTGAACCGTCTTCCATCCTGCCCACTGTGGCTGAGTGCCGTCCCTGCACACCTGCACTTGACGCCAAATAGACTATCCGACATTGTTGTGTCATGTTTGCACCTGCGGTCCGCATGGAAGCAGGTCCCTCTTCAAGCTCAGCCACACAACTGTCACACTTGTTACACAGGTGCATTCTGGCACCTCTCAACACACTGGGCAGCAGCAGTTGCCTTGCATACAGCAGCAGGTGTGGCCTGCTGGCAACCAGCTGTGGCAGTGAAGAATTACGGCTTGCTCAGCAGATGGCCCAATGCTGCATATGCTGATCCTTCTGAGACGCATGGTGGCTGATACGTTCGGCGGCTGTAGTGAGCTGCTGTCTCAGTGTCTGTGGGGTCTGGCTGCACCACGCCACACTGCATTGCGCTGCACAGCATTTGCAGCAGCTGTGCTGCCTTGACGGAGCGGCGTCATTGCCAGTTTGAGCTGAAAGTGCATGCTAGGCAGTGTTGGCACCTTGCTGGCTGTGCCCTTGCTCAGCTACTAAGCTAGTAGCACAGCTGGCGTGCTGCCTGGCGGACAATTGCACTTGTTGTCTAGTTACTGGGACAGTAGGAGTCATCATCATATGCATCTTCCCCATCATCTTCCCCATCAGAATCAAGATCATTGTCATCAGCGTGTTGTGATTGGGTTGTGCAGCAGCGACACTCAGATGTGCACTGCAGAATGCAGCACTCTGGGCTTTTGTCGCTCAGACTGCAGGTGCATGTGCTCGATTTCAACTTTGTCCAGCAGAGCTGTCAGTACTGTTTTTTCATGCCTGGCATTCAGCACACATGCTTTTGGTGGCTTTGAAGCGGGCGGAGTAGGCTGGTACATATAGAAGTCATATCCTGAAGGAGCCGTCCCTTGCAGCAGGCAGGGTAGGCTGTTGTAAATGCAGGACTGAACTCTTGCCTGTGTATGTGGCTGGCAGTGTAGGTAGACTGCCAGGCTGTTGATGCCATGTCAGTGCAAACGTGCGCCCAAGGTGTTCATGCCCGTTGACCTGCGGTGCAACCTATGGGGTGGCTGTTTCAGTATCAACTACCTGTCACACAGACTGAAGGCAGAAGTGATGTTCAGCAGCAGCAGTAGTACTTGCCAGTGGTACTTGCACCCTTAGGGCCTAGTGCGTAGCGGATGACCGCGAAGTGTAATCGTTGGCATTGACTATGTGCAGCTCCAAGTAGCAACCCTGCTGGAGAAAGGAGGCTGTAGTGCGCCACAGTTACTTCAGTTGGCACCCAGCTCGGCCGTTCCGTGCTGCTGATACATTGTGCATCCTTCGGTGCGAAGCATCGTATATCATAACAAGATCATGCATTAAAGCTGATCACTGTGGGGCTAACCAGACGAGACCTGGCAGAGAGGAGCAGAAGCAGTTTGGCGCAGTACTGCTTTCCGACACCAACTGAGCAGGGATCTTGCACGCAGTAGCAAAATGGTGGCAGTCAACGCCTGGGGCTGGAGCGCCCGCAGCCTGCTGCTGCTCCTCATTGCCACCATGTCGTTCAGCATCAGGTGCTGCTCTGGCTGTGCTTCAAGCCCGCAGCACGATCGGCCCTGTCATCGCAACGAAAGTCAGCTGTATGATAGTTAGCTCCAGGATCAGCCGCTGCCAGGCTACGTTCAGCTAGCAGCTGGCTTTGGGGTACTTCAGGTTCCGCCAGAGGTGGTTGATCTTGTTGATGCTGATGCGCATGCTACTTCACTTCCTTGCAGGCTCTTCTCTGTGGTTAAGTATGAAAGTGTCATTCACGAATTTGACCCATACTTCAACTACCGGGTCACCCAGTTTCTCACAAAAATGGCTTTTACAACATGTGGGACTGGTGAGCAGCAGCAGCGGCGGCGTAGCGTACCATTCTGCAAGCGCAGTGGCTGCGCAACCGCTGAGACCTGGTGATTATACACGTGAAGTGCTAGGCGCCCAGACTGCCTTTATGACTAGAGTAGCTGCTGTTGCCCGAGCACCGAAGCTACCAGCCAGAGGTGCCGCTAGGTCGGCCACAGCTGTGCAAAGCAGCGGTGGCCGTGCAGTGTTTGCCTACAGTGTTGCGCTTGCAATGCGCAGCACCTGGCTGTTGGCAGTGTCTGCTGATACCCCGGCGCAGCAGCTGCTGACGCTTCCTCTTGTGGACGGCTGCGCGCTGCACTGCAGGTTTGACGATCGCACCTGGTACCCACTGGGCCGTGTGATTGGAGGCACCGTCTACCCGGTGAGCCCGCCCGGCTGGCAGCAGCCGCATCACGTGATGCAGCCGCACCCGAGCAGTTTGCTTGTGCTTTGCTAGTGTGTGGTATGCAACTGACTTGCCAGCAGATGCCAGCCCCTCGTGTGGCGTCTGCTGCACCCGTGCTCCGCGGTCGCTGCACGCATCCTTGCAGCTGTGCGGCGGTGTATGCACTGCACCGCACTGCAGCGCACCCTAGCTCAGGTGGCTCCTGCTGGCCTGTGCCGCCAGCCTTGCACATCTAGCCGGTTTTAGATCCCGACCTGCTGCTGTCCACCTGTGCTGCGCTGCTGTCCTGCAGGGCTTGATCTACACGGCAGGCCTCATGTACAACATCCTGCACTTCTTCAACATCCCAGTGCACGTGCAGGAGGTGCGCAGCAGCAGCAGGGCAGCAGCACGGCCATCTGGGCAGCAACAGCAATAGCTGCAGCTGATGTGCGGGTGCAGCAGCAGCGCAAGCACGGCCGCCTCAGCTGTGTCTTCTCTCTTCAGAACGGCTATGCGTGTGACACAACAATGCGAGCAGCGCTGGACCAGCAACAGCAGCAGCAGCAGCAGCAGAACTAGCGGCACAAGCAGCAGCCATTTGAGGTGTAGTGCAGTTGCTTGACAACTGGCAGGCACAGCTGCAGCAGCTTTGCAGAGCTGCGGCAGCTGTGCAGAGCGCAGCGCTTACTCTGCCGTGCTGGCAGCAGCAGGCATACCATGGCTGAGCTGACAACAAGGCAGGGGAATGTTTCCACGTGCTGACAGACGTTGCGCCATCCACACCCACCCACAAGCAGCAGCGCATGCAGCAAAGCATCAACACAATGTTCACAAGTTGCTCTTCTGGATGCTCCCACCACCTTCCAGTGTCAAATCCAAATGGTTGCCATCCTGCTGCTGGTGTTCCTATGCCGCAGGTGTGTGTGTTCACGGCGCCTCTGTTCAGTGCCTTCTGCTCTCTTTCAGCCTACGGCTTTGTCAGCGAGTGCTGGAACACTGGTGCTGGGCTTGCTGCTGCTGCGCTCATTGGCATGGTGCCCAGCTACATCAGCCGCAGCGTTGCCGGCAGCTATGACAACGAGGGCGTGGCCATTTTCGCGCTGGTGTTCACCTTCTACACCTTCATCAAGGTGCGGTCATGGTGGCATGGGTGGCAGTGTACACCCGCCCCTGAGTGGTGGCAGCTCTGCATATGATTGGGGGTGCTGTGGTTGTGAACTCCTGTGCGCCTTCCATCGTGATGCGGTGTCAGCTAAGCTATGATCACACTCCGCTGTTTTGAGTGCAACTCGAGAATTGAACTGCGTGGTCGTGTTGCCGCCTTGCAGACCGTCAACACTGGGTCGCTGCGCTGGGGCACCATCAACCTGCTGGCCTACTTCTACATGGTGCTCTCGTGGGGCGGCTACAGCTTCGTGATCAACCTCATCCCCATCTACTGCCTGGCGTGCGTGGTCACGGGCCGCATGACCGCGCGCCACTACCTGGCCTTTGCGCCGCTGGTGTTTGTGGGCACGCTGCTTGCAGGTGAGGAGCAAGCTGCTGAGCAGGACACGCCGCCGCTGCAGCGCTGGCAGTGCACGCACCACAGCAGGGCTCGCCAGCAGCCGTCAGCCAGAATGCGCTTGTGCTGCCACCTCTGCTTGCACGGCACTGACCCTGCTGGCAGCGTCGAATCTGCTGCATCGCCACAACCCACTGAGCTGTCACTGCAATTCATCAGCCTCGCAGCCTGTGCTGTTGCCCTGAAATACATAATGGCATCCTCTTGCTGCTGCTGCTCTTGCTGCCGCTGCTGCTGCCGCCCTGCAGCCTCCATCCCTGTGGTGGGCTTCAACGCCGTGATGATGAGCGAGCACTTTGCCTCGTTCCTTGTCGCCGCCGTCATGCATGCCGCGCTGGGCGTGCGCTGGGTCAGGTCGCTGCTGCTGCCGCGCCAGTTTGAGTATGCCACGCGCCTGGTGCTGCTGGGCGGCGCCTGCGCACTGGCCGGCGTGGTGCTCATGGTGCTGGGCTACGTGCTGCGCTCACCCACATTCGGCTGGACAGGCGAGTGTGTTTGTGGTTTGTAGGGTCATGAAGTCTTTGTCCACCTTGTGTGCTTCAGCACCTGTTGCGCTGCACAGCCTCCTTCAGGCAGGCCTTGGCAACGGTAGCGCGTGCTCACATAATTTGTTGTTGTGACTGTAAAATTGCTGGGCTAGGCATGTGGTTGGGCTCGTTAGCGTTGGGTGTGTGCTCAGTATCAACTGTTGGTGCGCCAGGTGAGCATGTGCTGGTGAACTGGCATTGAACACCCATTGTGTGGTGATATCACCCCTCAGGTTGCTTTGCTGGTGCTTGTCAGCAGCGCAGAAGCGTGACGCCCAGCAAGCAGCTCCTGTGGTGCTTGCTGCATGTCCTTCACCCCTTGTTGCTTATGTTCATCTGCTGAACACGGTCGTGTGTTATCCCCGCTTCCTCCTGCAACCTTCAGGCCGCAGTCTCACGCTGCTGGACCCCACCTACGCCTCACGCTTTGTGCCCATCATTGCAAGTGTGAGTGAGCACCAGCCGCCCTCCTGGCCCTCCTACATCACCGACCTGCACTTTGCGGCACTGCTGGCGCCAGCTGGCATCATGGCAGCATTCAGGAAGCTCGACAACGGTGAGCAAGCGCTGCTGACGGTGTCAGGGTTGAGGTTTTGGGGTCTCAGGTGTGGGTGCAAGCTTGCGCAGTTGGCCCTCAGTCATCACTCGAGTGCACTGGCAGCGCTGCTGGCAGCGGGGTTGGTGGTCCCGTATCATTACAAGAAGCTGCACTAAGCTGCACTCCTGCCACTCAACGGTGTCGTCGAACGTGCACACCTGGCGTGTAATGCATCCCCTAAAAGGTTCCTGGTGGCACCCTATGCCTTGTACTGCTACTGTGAACCACTGAAGTGTCCGTCTCTTGCTCCGTCAAACACTGCATGCTCCCTGTTCATGCCTGTGCATGACGTCACCCCTGTACGTTACAGCGGTGTCATCAGTTGCCTGGCCTGGTGCAGCGGCTCTGACGGCACGACCTTACGCTGCTGGCCCTGGTTGGGTGTGGTGTGCAGGCTCCCTGTTCCTGGTGCTGTACGGCATCACCGCCGTGTACTTCAGCGGAGTCATGGTGCGCCTGATGCTGGTGCTGGCGCCTGCTGTGTGCTGCCTCTCCGGTGTGGCCATCAGCGAACTCCTGGCCACACTCACGGCATCGCTCAAGGCGGGCTACCTCAGCTTCCAGAAGGCGCAGCGTACCTCGCTTGCAGGAGGTGCGGGTTGCGACTCGCGGCTGCAAACTCATTGCAGGCTGCATCCGACACATGTGCTGCGGGCGCGCCTCGCTGGGTATGTCAGGCCCCACACTGGTTTTCAGGGCCTGCACGGCATTGTGCTGACGTCCATCCAGGCAGTGCTCAGGGCTCTGTTTGCACAAGGTTTTCTTGATTCTCTGATGCTGGCTGGTGCTGCTGCTGCTGCTGCTGCTGCTGCTGCTGCAGACGTCAATGACGACGGTGCCTCTACTTCCACCGAGGAGCCCCCCACCCCCACCCCTACCAAGGCCCCCAGCCGCAAGTCCAAGGGCAGCAAGTCCTCAGCATCAGCCGCAGATGATAAGGCGCTGCGCTCCAAGTCTTTCTACAGCTCCATGTTTGGCTGGCTGTCAAACGAGAGCCACCCGCTGCCTGCGCTTGTTGCTGCGCTGGGCCTGCTGTTCATGCTGGGCCTGATGATGCTCTACACCATCCATTGCGTCGGCGTGTCGGCAGACATGTACAGCGCACCCTCCATCGTGCTGCAGGTGAGCCGCGCGTTGGACGCAGGTTGCGAGGGGT
Source organism: Scenedesmus sp. NREL 46B-D3 (assembly GCA_014080715.1). Classification (NCBI taxonomy): domain Eukaryota; kingdom Viridiplantae; phylum Chlorophyta; class Chlorophyceae; order Sphaeropleales; family Scenedesmaceae; genus Scenedesmus; species Scenedesmus sp. NREL 46B-D3. The sequence goes on along the minus strand of JACERP010000074.1, from coordinate 164,993 downwards.
GTGCGGCAGTGTGTCAACACAGGCACAGTGGTGCCTGCCCACCTTTGTGGGCCATGTGAGTGGCCGTGTGTGTGGGTCATGTCGGCAGGTGCCTGCATGCGCAGGCGTGCACAGCCAGGCGCTCTCAAGAGCGTGTGCGCTCTTTGTCACTGCTGAGCTGGTTGTTGCTGCTGCTCTGGCGTGTGGTGCAGCTGGTAGCGGCGGTGCGTTCCTGCCTGGCTTGACATAACACACGCTCGTGCTTGGTTGATGCGTCACTGTTGCAAGGCCACCTGCACAGCATCACTTTTAAGGGTGTGCCTGACTGGTTCAGTCTGCCTGCCCTGCTGCATGATTGCTTCTGCTGCAGAGTCACCGCCAGGACGGCTCCTTCCATGTGTTTGACGACTTCAGGGAGGCCTACTCCTGGCTAAGGCACAACACACACCCAGACACCAAGGTGGCCAGCTGGTGGGTGCGGCAGGCGGGCTGCGTGTGCTGCGCATCACGTGCGCACAGCTCGCACTGCATGCGCGATGCTATCCTATCATGCGCTATCATCAGCTGTCCCATATCCTTGGTGTGGCCCCTGTAGTCGTCACAGGTGACGCCATGGCTGCCAGCCACTTGCCACGATCAACCCTCCTCAATCAAACATGCAGCACATGCCTAGCATGGCGCTCACATGCCTGCCCCCTGCGCCTGCCCTAGGTGGGACTACGGCTACCAGACCACGGCCATGGCCAACCGCACCGTCATCGTTGACAACAACACCTGGAACACCAGCCACATCGCGACAGTGGGCCGCGCCATGAGCAGCCCTGAGGCCAAGGCCTGGCGCATCTACCGCAGCCTGGACGTGGAGTACGTGTTTGTCGTGTTTGGCGGCATGATCGGCTACTCAAGTGACGACATCAACAAGTTCCTGTGGATGGTGAGGCGCTGTGTGGCGGTGCTCAGGCTTCAATCACAGCTGTACACTCAAGTATCAGGGTATCGTGCACCGTGACAGTGCCTGCTGTTACGCAGTGCTTAGGGCTGCAGAAGCAATGATGCCAATCGCTAGCAACGTGTGCACCAGGCTGATATCAAAGACTGCGTGTATGAGAGTCGCATGGTCACCTTGCTTGCATGGTGAGGTGGGCTTGGCGTGTATGCAAGTGACTGAAGCTAGGGGAGGCCAGACGTCACTGGGGTGTCAGCTAGGGTGGTTGCACGGCAATGCAGGTCATGGTTCAGGCCCTTTGAGGTGGTTGCCGGGGCTAGTGCAGCCCAGGCATCATGCACAGCTACCCCTTTGCAGCACGTCACCTGGAGGGTTGGCACCATGCATCGTTGGAGTGTGCATGTTTGTGTGCGCTACAAACAGGATGTGCATCCAGGCGCAGCGGGTCTGGGGCCATTTCATGGCTGCCACAGTGCATGGGTTGCAGCGCAGAGGTGCGGGAGGCTGTCCAGGACGCTGCTGCCAGCAGCCGCGAAGCTGGCTGGCTCGTGGCTCGCCGTCAACATGCCCTGCTGTGAGCCTGTGGTGACGTCCAAGCGGCCGCATATCGTGCCAGGCTGAGCTGCCTGGGGAGCACTGGCGAAGGCGTCCACAGTCAGAGCCGGGGGAGCGGTGCTAGATGGCACTTGCTGATACTCGGGTGTGAACCCAGGGCCGCTACCTTTGCTTTTTGCTGCGTGCCGTCCCAACACCCCCCCCCCCCTTGCCCTGCCTGCTGCCATTGTGCCCAGGTCCGTATTGGTGGCGGGACATACCCTGAAATCAAGGAGCAGGATTATGTGGGGGAGGGGGGCCAGTACCGCATTGACAGCGGCGCCAGCCCCACCATGCTCAAGAGCTTGATGTACAAACTCTCCTATCACGAGTGAGTGGCAGCTTACAGCTGGTGCAGCTAGCACATACTGATGAAATGCACGCCAGTGCAAAGTGTCTCAGCATTTGAACGAAAGAACAGTTTGGTGCGGGCATGGTGTCCGCTGCTGCTGCCACCTGCGTGCGTAGCAGCCGCCTGATTGTGGGTGTGTTTTTGGTGTGAATCTTGTGGCACACCTCACTTGCCTCATGTTCAGGCTGTAGCACTCGTCCATCGCTAAGCTTGTGGCCGCAAAACCAGCGCCGAGATGGTTCGAGCCGACACCACCCTCCAACCCTAACTGCTGGCTGGCACTGCTGCTGCTGCTGCTGCTGCTGCAGCTTTGCGCCTGCTTCTGAGCGCCAGATTGGCATGCGCGGCTACGACCGCGTGCGCAACACTCAGATAGGCAAGACGGATGTGCCGCTCAAGTACTTTGAGGAAGTCTTCACCAGTGAGCACTGGATGATGCGGATATACAGGTGCGTTTGTTCAGTGTGGGAGCGGGTGTGTGGGGCTGCGCACCCGGGGTGAGGGGTGGAGCGGACAGGCACACTGACAGGAGGTTGTGATTGAGCACTGGATGATGCTGTCATACAAAAGCAGCTGGGGTGTTGGTATCAAGTGCTGGGCTGCTGCAGCAGGCAAGCAGATGGACCTACTGGGTGTGGCTGAAAGCAGGAAAGGGTGTGTCAGCACTTGCTTGGATGTCTGTCACTCTTTGGTGGGATAGGAAGACAAATACCTTGAAAAGTGCAGCAGACAGGCAGGCATGTGCAGGCACAGAGGCAAACAGACGGGTCGGCAGCAGGAGGCACGCACACACGCAGTGCACACGGGGGAGGGCTGCAGCACCAAGGACGCCTGCTGGGTGCGGTGCTGCCGGCACGACACCAGGCGGCCAAGAAAAGGCTGACAGAGCATGCCTATTGCTGCTGCTCCTGCTGCTGCTGCTGCTGCTGCTGCTGCTGCTGCAGGGTGCGTGACCAGCCAAACAGGGATGCTGCCAAGCCTGCCAGCCGCAGCGGGGCGAAGAGGAAAGCAGCAAGGGCTTGAGCCGGACAGTGGCCGGCAGACCACGCAGCCACTTGGGGTGTGGCACACGCTCCTGCAAGCTGCAGCAACGCCACGGGCCGCCCTGCCTCACGCGGCATCATGGGGCAGCAGCGCGCCCGCTGGTCACCCAGCACCCCTGCTCGCCAGCTGCACATGCCGCCTGCACATGCAGCAGGCAGCAGCAGCCTAATGTATGGTTGGCATCGACTGCTGCTGCGAGGGTTGATGCTGCCGTTGTGTGCTGAAGGCTTAGAAGCAGTGGGGGTGCTGCTGCAGCGGTGCCAGCGGAGGCAGCTGTGCCTCTGTTGACGGCAGGCAGTGCTTCTCTGCAATGGCAGCAGGGTGCGGCGCAGCCCCCAATCAAGCAGCAGCTAGGTGCGTGATGGAGCAGCTCGTGTGTGCTGGTGACCTGCGTTGCAGTACATTGGTACCAAGTAAGCGTTAGCAGAACTATGGCAGGCAGCCTTACCACGGCTGGGATATGCTAGCAGTATGTCGCACGGTAACAGCCGAGTGCAGCGCATGCATTAGTTGGGTTTGAAAGGCTGTGCGATGCGTTGTGCACATACAGCCGGCTTTGACCACTGGGTGTACATGTTCAGCGGCGGACATGTGTTTGTTGTGGCAGTTTCACATTCCGTGCCTGTGAATTGCACGGCATCTGGCGCAGTACAATGACACAGTCACTGGTTCCTGTCTTTGCTCCCTTGCTAGGTCAACAGTGCTGTTGCAAAGAGCAGCACTGCAATATTGCTGTGTGTTCGCTTCTTCTTCAGTGTTGTGGGTCGAGTTACGGTTCTTTGTGTGGATGTGAACATGTCAGTGCAACCCTCTCAGCCTGAGGGCATCTGCCACGCTCCAGTGTCACTTTGGTGTCAGGCTGTTCAACAAGTACTGCGGGTAGCTGCAACCGTGGCAGCTCCGCAAATCAGGCATCAGCAACCAGCCGCGTATGGTTACACCGTGCCACTCACTGTCCGTTGTACAGCCGGGGCTGTGCGGGAGTGACGCATACTTTATACACGTCATCAGTGGCGCCAGCATCGTTTACAGTGGGTGGTCCGCGTTGCATGCATGAGCAGCAGCAGTCATTCGCTTTCATGCGGGGGGTTGGGTGGGCTGCCAGTGCACTGCATGCTAGTGCCGTGTAGCACTGGATTTGTTACCTTGCGGGAAGAGACGCCCACATCGCCTGCGAACGCTTAACTGCAGCGCTGCAACATGCTTTCCTTCTTCCTCCTCATAGTTCCAGCCGCTGACTCATGGCATACATAACCTTCCTGCTATAACCGTTACGCTGACACAACATAACATCATACCAGCTGTGTCCAGAAGCGCAGTGCATCAGGCTGACTCTTAGTACCGCAGGCATACACACAGAAGCGCTGATACCATTCCATCCCGAACTCACAACTCACGGCTGTAGTAGTTCATACACTAAAGCGCTGTGTGTAGCCTAGCCCTTCACCCCCTCCCAAAAGAGAAGACTGAAGCACAAGCGAGCCATCACAAGCAACACCACACCAACACAATTAACAGCGACACAACAATTCAGGCAACCTCCAAAACTCCAGCTAGGGACATGCAGATGCAGCACAGCGGTGGTAACAACCCGCACCCCTAAAAGCCAGCCACTGAGCACCACTGAGAAACACAGACTAAACACCCAACAATGTGCTGTGGCGAGTGTGCTGACTATAGGCAGGCCCAGGAACTGGGCATGTGTTACTGCAGGATATAACAACCCTAGAGCAGAGCACAGCAACAGCACATTACTGCAAATCACACACTACATTATGTAGCACTGGATTTGTTACCACCGCTGCACGCATGTAAGCTGCATCCCACCAAAATTAGGACGCTGCCAGAGCAGCACGCACAGAGCGCTTGTCCAGGTATCTAGCCAGATTGCTGATGTGGCGCGTAAATGCAGCAGCATCACGAAACCCAGTGCTACCAGTAGTAAGCAAAACCACACCATTATCGCGAACTTCAAGCACACGGAAAGGGCCACGAACACCGTCTCCCAAGTTAGCCACAGGACCAGAAACCACCTCCAACACCAGATCGCCTTTATTAAAAGAAACAGAGCTGTCAACAGTGCGACGGGCACCGCGCAGGGGCCAAGCACGCGCATTCCGCTGAAACTGCTGCTTAATTCTGGCAAACACATCCTGATCAACAACTGCCAACTGCTGACGCAGCTGCGCTGCATGCAAGGCTGGATGCTCACACTCAAACAACTCAGGCCACACCCACACCCTAGCAGCTGCTGCTACCGCTAGCACATCACGCGCCAAAGGCAAGACAGGCACTGGCTGCCGGCCAAACACCATCTCCTGCGGCGAAATGCCCAGGGTCGTATGTACACGAGCCCAGTACTGCTGTCGCATCACAGGCACACTCTGCACCCAGTGAATCGGATGAGAATTCACATGGCGTTCCAGCATGCTCTTGAAGGAACCAACCAGCCGCTCCGCCACACCATTAGCAGCAGGATGACATGCCGAAGTGTGAACATGCTTGATGCCCAAACGTGCCAGCAAATGGCCAAATTGAACCTCAAACTCTGTGCCGTTGTCACTCGTCACATGACTAGGCACAAAGTAACGGCAGATCCAACTGAAGTAAAACGCCCGCGCAACTGAAGCTGCTGTCTTATCGTATATCACAGCAAACTCCGCAGCCTTTGTGAAATAGTCAATCATAACCACCACCCAAGCCTTGAAAACTTTCTCTTGCGCATCAGGCAGATACAACCGTCCATGAATATCCGCACAGGGAGTCACAAAAGGACCACACAAATCAATGTGCACGTGCTCAAACGGTCCCCGGACGACAGGCTCCTGCATGGGGAAAGGTGCAGGCAGCGCCAGCCGCCGGCGCTGACAGGCATCACACTGAGCCACGAACAGTCGGACATCACCAGGCAAGCCACGCCAGTGAAAATGCTGCTGCAGATACGCACACGTCTGCTGAACACAAGCATGACCCAAAGCATCATGCATACAGCGAATCACATCCCATCTGTAAGACACAGGAGGGCAGCACAACCACACAGGATTAGCGCCTTTCCTGTGTCTTAACACCATCAGCCATTCTGGCACAGTGCGGTGAGGCCGCAGAGCAGTAGCTCTGTGCCGTACGGCGCGCACCCTGCCTCGAGCCAAACCCTGGATCACACTATCATCCATTCCACTACGCACATACGCCAGCAAGAAATCATCTACATGGGGATCGCCTGGCGCATACACCAACACCGTCTCAGGATCACACAACTCAGACACATTGGTAAACCATGGGTCGCATCCAGGGCAAAACCAGTCACCACTGGGGACAGTCGACATGGGTGGCATCACGCACCGCAAGTGATAGCATCGGTCACACCCGGAGCAGATTGCCATGTTATCAAAACCACCCGGATCTGAACACACCTCACACCCGACAGCATCCAAATCAGACTGCTTGACTACACTGCTGGGCCACGCAGCACTGCACATCACCAACGCACCAGCAGAAACACGCTCCTGCTGACCATCTTCATGCTGAAGCACACAAGAGCTACTAGGCTGCTAACGTGACAGATAGTCAGCCACACAGTTGGTGGAGCCTTTAATGTATTGCACTGAAAAATCATACGCCTGCAGCTGCATCGCCCACCGTTCCAACTTGGAATTAGTGAAACGAGCGCTGTCCAGCCACTCTAACGCCTTGTGATCAGTGCGCAACAGAAAACGATTGCCATGCAGATAGTAGTGAAACTTATCTACGGCCCACTTGACTGCCAAACATTCACCTTCTGTAGCAGCATAGTTCTGCTCAGCAGCGGTGAGAGAACGTGAAGCAAACGCAAGCGGATGCTCATCACCCTCAGAATTCTCCTGTGATAGCACCGCACCAATAGCGAGACGACTCCAATCCGTGGTCAAGATGAAAGACAAAGTCCAATCTGGCAGAGCAAGCACTGGCGCAGAGCACAGCGCCTGCTTCACTGCATCAAAAGCCACAACAGCCTCAGTTGTCCACACAAAAGGCACATTGCGGCGCGTCAGCAACTGCAATGGCGCACACATCGCAGCGTAACCGCTAATGTATTTTCGATATTGCTCCATAACCCCCAAAAAGCCCTTCATGCCCTTCACAGAAGTAGGTTTAGGCAACTCCATGATGGCAGCCACTTTATCCATGACTGGCTGAATGCCCTTAGCAGACACCAGGTGACCCAAGCATACAACTTCCGGCACACAGAAACGACACTTTAAAGGATTCATTTTAAGATTGTACTCCCGGCTGCGCTGGAACACGCGTGACAAGGTGGCCAAGTGCTGCTCAAAAGTTGGCGTAAACACAAACGTGTCATCAATGTACGTCTTGGCGCTGGGCACATTCTCAAGCACCTCATCCATCAACCTCTGAAAAGTAGAGGGAGCAGACATCATGCCCATGGCCATCCTACAGAACTCGAAGTTTCCAAACGGCGTGGTAAAGCCAGTCTTATGGCAGTCCTCCTCTTTCATAGGCACCTGCCAAAAACCAGTAACATAATCCATCTGAGACCACAACGCACAGCCACCCATAGCTGCATGCACCTCTTCAATGCGAGGCAGAGGGTAGGGATCAGGCAGCGTGGCTTTGTTGAGTGCACGTAAATCAACACAGAGACGCAAGCCACCATTTGGCTTCTTAACTAATACAACAGGACTCATCCAGGCCGACTTACTGCTGCGAATCACCCCAAGCCGTACCAAACGCTGCAGCTCAACACGCAGCCACAAAGACTCATGATGGCTGAGCTTGTAAGGTCGCTGCGTCACTGGCTCAGCAGAACCAGTTGGAATGCAGTGGAAAACGCCCTTCTCATCAGGTACACACCCTAAAACCGTATCGTCGACAGCAAAAACATCACTAAACTCAAACAACAAGGCCTGCAGCTGATCAAACTGATGCTGTGAAATATGTAGGTAAGCATCGCGCTGTAACTGCAATGCGCGCAGCAGCACAGCCTGCTGCTGCTGCTCAGCCCCCGACGTTGATGCCGGTGAGCTGGGCTCACCACCCGGCATAAAGCAAAACTCGTCATCATTACTGGACATCAATTAAACAAAAGGTAAGGAGGGTTTTACTCAAGCACGCAAACTGCTGCCCACCAACCTACACCTTATACCAGCAGCGCCTTCAGCGGCACGCGTGTGCCCCGGCGGCGGTGCCTGTGCACGACGTACTGCCCAGGAATGTGCGACGTGAAGATCCAGGAGGCGCGCAGGTGGTGCGGCACGTGCCGAGGAGGCGGAGGCGGCACCCAGCCCCGCCGGGCAAACTGCGGCGGCACCGGCATCAGCAGCGCTGCGCCGACCCTCCTGTCCCGGAAGCTGCGGCTGTTAATGGAGGCGCCGTACGCGTTGCAGAAGTCCAGCCCCAGGGTGATGCTGAAGTTGGCCTTGTCCATGACCAAAAAGTTCATGGGGTACACGCCAGGGCCTAGGCCGACTGGCACGTTGCGCAGCACGTGCGTAGCTGGCACCTGCAAGGGGGTTGCAAACATGCCCACACGCAGCGCCTCCTCCAAGGAGATGAGCTCACAGGGAGAGTGAGGCTGGCTGAGTGCTGGCACCAGCATCTGCGCTGTCTCCCTGTCCAGCACGCTGAGTCCACAGCCGATGTCCACCACCATCTGCACAGGCTCACCAGCAATGTCTCCCCACACCTTCATCGGATCGGCGATGTTCAGTTCCACCACTTCCGAAGCGAGCGCCTGCCTGTATGGGTGCCCTGCAGTGCTGCTGCTGCTGCTGCTGCTGCTGCCCTGCACCTCTGCCCTGCTGCTGCTGGCAGCAGATGCAGGCCGCATAGCGCCGGTATGAACGAACAGCCCCGGAGCCTGATTGCTGCTGCTGCTGCTGTCCTTCCCAACGCTGGCCGGCAGGCAAGCTGTACTGCTGCTGTTGTCTGTGGCGCCATCGCCGTCCCCGGCAAACACACCGAACGCTGCGCCAAGCACCAATCCCTGACACGTCTGCGGGTCCAATGCCAGGCCCAGCTGCCGGCAGGCCTCGCGCATGGCGGCTGTGTCCGTACCTCCTGCAAGCCGCAGCAGCTCCTTCAGCGGCAGGATGATCGGTGCAGTCAGCACGCTATGCTTCAGCTTGTTCAGCGGGTCTGCATGAGCTTTAGCCGCCGGCTGGTCTGCAGGAGCACCAACTGCTGCTGGCTGATCATCAACGCCGGGCACTACTGCCTCAGCGCCGCGCGGCTTGATGGCTGCACGCCGTCCACCGGGCTTGGCCTGTGCAAGCAACAGATCAGGGCCGCCAGTGCGCCTGTCCATGCAGCTGCTGTTGCTGTTGCTGCTGCTGCCGGAGGCAGCAGCACTGCAACTGTCATCAAATTCAACCCTACCCGAGGCTGTAGCCAGGCTGCTGCTGCTGCTGCAAGCAGCAGCGCTGGCAGCAGCGCCCTGCTGGCTGCTGCTGCCCAGGGGCACCAATGCCCCCAGAGTCATAAGGTGACTGCTGTTGCTGCTGCTGCTGTTGCTACTGACGTGCTGTGCGCGCGCCAGGTAGTCGCCGAAGACCGTCTTGCCGATCCCACTTGGGCCATAGGCGTGCATGCCTGGCGGCTGCACACGCATAGCGCCCAAGTACCCTGCCGGCTGCTGCCCAAAATCTAGCCCCTGTGGTGGCTGCTGCTGCTGCTGCGGCGTCCACCAGCGCTGATCCAGGTCATAGGCACCCCCACGTCCACCCTGCTGCTGCTGCCCACGCCCGCGGTCTCCCTGCTGCTGCTGCTGCCCACGCCCGCGGTCTCCCTGCTGCTGCTGCTGCCCACGGCCTGGAACCCCTCCAGCAGCGCCCATGTACCCTGCTGGCGGCGGCGGCGGCAGCGGAGGCCAAGACGGCTGTGGCTGCCTCTGCTGCTGCGGCCGAGGCGGCTGTGGCTTTGGCTGCGGCGGAGGCTGCAGGTTGCGCCGTGCGTCAAAGTCAGCGCACAGCCCATGCAGCATGGTGAAGCACACAGCGGCCGACGATCCGGTCTGCGTTGCCGAGGTGGCTTCCATGCGCAGCCTGTCGTTCAGGCGCTGCACCTCCTGGTCTGCACCCCAGTAGCTGAGCAGCAGACACATATCCGGCACAGTGTGTGGCACCTCTACCCTGAACTGCCCATACAGCTTTACTATCTTCTGCAGGTACTGTACAGCTGGCTCCTTGCTGCTGTTCCAAGCAGGTAAGCCTGCCAGCTTCTGCTGCAGAGCTGTGGGGTTGCTGGGATTGGCCGCCACTAAGCAGCGGAGGAACTCCTCCACAGAAGCTGCCTGCCGCAGCTCCTCGCCAAAGGTTTCCTGCACCTTTGCAGACACCCTGGCCTTGACCGAACTGAACACACGTCCAGGCCGCATCAGTGCAATGCAGTCTGCGACGTCTTCTAACGTGGCCCGCACCTGATCCGCCCATGGACCAGCAGCTACCGTGGGGCCAAACTCACGTACACCCCTGAGGGCTGCTTCGAACTCAGCAGTGGCCTCTTTGCGCTGGAGGCTGCTGCCACTGGCCACAGGGCCGCTGCTGCTGCTGGGGCCCGGCTGCAGGCTGCCCTTGCTGCGCTGGAGCGCGCCCTTTTTGCTGCTGCTCCGGACCACAACTGCCTCCTCACTGCTGCTGCTACTGCGGCTGCTGCTGCTGTCACTGTCGCTGGCAGATCCTAGGAGATCAGCTGCTGATGATGTTGCTGCTGCTGGCACTGGTGAGGCCGGCACTATCCCACCACCGAGCTGTGACTGCTGCAAGCCGTTGATGAACTGCTGCGCCGTCATCTGCTGCGCCCTGATGGTTGATTCGCGCTGCTCCAGCAGGCTGAACATCTCCATAAGTACGAAACAAGCTACTGTCTCCCCATCACTGTCCGCGTTCAGCTGGCGGCTGAACTCGACAGGATCCAGGCCTAGCCGAAAGACTTTAGCTAACACCGACGCATACGGCATGGCTCGATAACAAAGCGGGATGCCTTCGACAGGCACCTGTGGCACGTCCATCCTACACGAGAGCTTCCCTCAGTCTCCCTCAGTCTCCTACAGCCGTGTCCTCTCACATACAGCTGCCAGTGACGTGTACCACGTCACTCCATATTCAAGTGCACCTTAGAGAAGCTTCTTCTGCTTGATTGCTAAGAATCGAAGATTGATGGATCAGGTGGTTGCCCAATGAGCCTGTCATTGGCTCGAAAATGGGCGATGTTCCCGTCGTGTGACATCCAAACTGTGATTGCAACCCAGGCATAGCTCAGGACAACAATGCCCAGCCATGTCAACACCACTTTGTGTTGCACCACCTCATTGTCTGCTTCCTGCTCAATGATCCCCCCCTGCAGCTTCACCTTCCGCATTGGGCAGCTGTTCCTCCCGCTGCTGCGTGCCGCGACGCTCCAGTGGGACACCTGCAGGGGCAGCTGCCTCTTCTTGGGCGGCTTCGTGCTGCTGAAGACATTGTGTGTCATCATGTGCATCACATATTGTTTGTAGGCTATCTGGATGAAGGAGTGGCTGCTTTGCAACGCAATCGGGCTTACTGGTCTGGAAATTCGAAACCCTAGTTGTTGCAATCAGCATCGCTTCAATCAAACTCGGCAGCGGTCGCTGTAGCCTGATATAACGCGCATGTCTATTTATTAGACAGAGACCGCCGTTGGTAACAGCATTACTGGAACATGCCCGTGGCAGTAAACCGGGTTGATTCAATGTCGATATAGCAGCAAACAGTCGTTTGGCCCTGGATAGACAGCCTGGTTTAATGGACTTAAGAACAGCATATAATCTACGAGTTGACAAAAGATTATATGATAGGTATGTGTCATGGCCCATGATGCGGTTTTGTTGGTGGCTTGTGGCTTGATCAACAACATCTGTGAAGCGCAGCTCGTTCCGTGCTGGTTCGTTCCGTGCCGTTTCTGCTACTACAGAAACCTTCAACCGCGGGCCATTCAAGCGCGCACGGCTGCTTGAATGCTTTTATATTTCAAGTTGCTGTAGCATGCCTTCAGTACATGCGTGACTAATGGCACGAGCAGCAACGTCCGAAGCTGCGCCGCAGGTGCGCCGTCCAGGTGCACTAGGGCTACAGCGGCGCGCTAAGGCTGCATCAACGCTGCACTAAGCTCCACTATCTTTCACTGTTCTTCACTAAGGTAGCGCTGATAGTGCTCCTTTAGTGCTGGGATAGCGGCGGGATAGCGGGGCTAGTACACACTTTTAGTGCACTATCCAGCGATAGCGCCGAGTTAACGGACGCTCTAAGGAGCACTAACGAATACCATATCAAATAGCGTTTCAGTAATACACACGTAACAAATGGCACAGTTCACGGTAGAACAAGCTCACATCGCCAGAACAGCTGCAGACATCGTTGCTTAGCAGCTGCTGCAGTCCTGCAGGGCACACCCTGTCAACACACCAATGCTATTCAAGGATACCAATGCTGGTGCAGCAGTGTCATGGGCCTACGTGGGTCTGCAACATCCACATGACTACATCAGAAACAGCCCGCCTCACAACTGACAGCTAACTTGCGGAATGCTCTCACCAAACCACGCTATTTGCTCAGCTGCTCAACCTCATCCAACTCCCCACTAGTCTGGCCGTCATGAGCACTGCTGCTACCGCTGATGCTCTGTCCATCCTGGTCCGTGGTGTCACCGCTGCTGCTTGCCTCTTCATCGCCCCAGCCCCCACTAACTGGCATCCCCTGCATGTCATGGCTGAGATCTCCACGAGTACCCCCCCTCCCCGTCACCTGCCGTTGCCGCTGCTGCTGTGTTGGCGCATGTGCCTGCCTGCTGTACCTGTCTGCTGACCCCTCGTCCACAGCTGCTCAAAGACAAACTCCCAACCTGCACAGCTCACAACAGCCGATGCACACCACAGCTGCTTCACACCAGAAAGTGCTGCTTGTGCTGACGTTGCTGCTGTCTCATTTGCTAATGGACATGCTACCGCTGCAACCACCCAGAGCAGGCACACTGCTATGCAGCAGACAGCTGCATGCATGCTAGCTCTGACCTTCCAGTGGCAGGACTGCAACGCAGGCAACAAATACAGCAGCAGCAGCAGCAGCAGCAGCAGCAGCAGCAGCAGCAGCAGCAGCAGCAGCAGGTTGGAGCAGCATTGCAGGTCAGTCAGTGCAGGTTCAAACAATACAACATCACGGCACAGCTCGTCTTGGTCTCTTGTTTCTGGACGGCAATCGAAGCACGCCAAACTGCACTGAACTAAGCCTTTGCACTGCAGAGATCAGCACCTTGATGACAACCATCTTGATCACTTACTTTGCGTAACTGCAAATGTCAAACGCAGCCAATGGAGTGTATCATAGCCCTGCATCTTCACGCAGCTGCATGCACCTGCAAACAGTGATAGGATCACCTTTGTCAGCCTGTTAGCAGCCACAACCACTGCAATGATTGCCACCACACGCCTGCACTGTACACTGCAACTGGACTGCGCAGTTCAAGACCCTGCACAGAACACCTTTATTCAGCTATGACAGGGCCTGAAGTGCAAACACAATGTGATCTACCTATCTGCAGCGTATGCAACAGCCTCGAACATGGTGTTGTTGCAGTGGCTGTATGGCTCGCATGCTCAAATATAAATGGATGGATCATAACGAACCAGCCAAGCGGTGTACAGCAAGCACAGTGATGCAGCCTTGTGTGAGCTACTGCCTGTGCAAAGGCGAAATGGCCCACATTGTGAGTGAGCTGTAGATACCCTCCAGCTGCTGCTGCTGCCGCTGCTGCTGTAGACACCCTTTGGTTGCTGCTGTGGCTATTCCGCTGCCAGCCAGATGTTCCATGGCTCATTGTCAGGAAAATCTTGTCCGCTTTGCACAGCGCATGGTCCTGTATGCTGCTGTAGCTGCATTCGCAACAGCAGGAGGGCATGTCAGTATGTGACAGCAATTCAGCTTCAGCAATTGCTCTTTGCCGCCCTGGGTCTCAGACAAGGCCCCTGTCTGGTTGCAACAGTTGTCATCATCATCGTGTTACCCATTTCAGCCACAGCATCAACGGCATCGGTCCGCGCTGCACAGAAGCGGGATTTCGTTGATGGACAATGCTTCAGCTGGTTGTGCTGTTGAGTTGCCGTGACGGGTGCCACTAAAACCGCTTAGGAGGCACCAGCCCATACGCCAACACGGTGCCTACTGTGAGGCGCACATGCTTCTTTTTGCTGTTGCGTTAGAGTGTTTCTTTGTCTTGGCATGCATGCTGGTGCCGCTTCCTTTTATATAATAGTTACATTGGGAAACGGGGCTCGCAAACCCAAAACCCGAGACCCCCAAACCACCACCAACAGCAGTAAGAAGAGGGGTGGGCGGGCGGGCAAAAAACCGACTGATTGCTGCTGCCCGAGGGCAGCAGCAAGAAAGAGGCCTAGCAAGGCGTGGTCCTGCTGCTAAGAGCAGCAATCAACCTAAACCACAGGCACATAAGCTACACCCACCCAACCGCCCTATTAGCAGCGACGGCTGATATAAACGCCCTAGAGGGCTTATATATGCAAGGATGGTCACCGTCCTAACAGCGGCTGCCAGCCGTGCCACCGCTGATGCCATCATGGGCCATGATGGCACAGCATCACCTGTGCTTGGCTCCCTGGACTCACAGCCGCACCCAGCTATCAGCTGCGCACTGAGTTTTAGCTTTGAACCAGAGTTTGCATGCCCCTGATGGCTACAGTGAGTAATGGTGGGGGACTAACAGCAAGGGTCTTCAGCCTGCTCTGCTAAACCACGGAAGGAAACCGTGGCCACAAGTTTTTCCACGGGGCTGCTTCGTGCACATCAGTGGCAGCGTAAGTGAGCAGTACTGTTGCTTCAACGTTGACGGCAACAACCTTGTTAACATCGACGGTGGTTTGCACCGTGCAACGCTACGCCCCTGGACCGTTGTCACTGTTTATCACCTTGAAGCCTCGCCAAAGCACGGTGCGATAACCGCCCAACTGTGGAAAGCCACGGTTGCTGAAGACCCTTTTGGCCCAGAAGTACTGTACACATATGTGCTATTACAGCCAGGCAGCAGAAGTTGCAACTACCAGGCAGGCCAAGCAGCAAAGACCTTCAACAAGCTAGCATATACTGTTGTAGTATCAAATGCAGGCTTGAATGTTGGTCGCAGTGGTTCAGTTGCCTGGCGTCATCTGCGACTGATCATGCGTGAATCATGACAAACACGGCATGTACACATGTGCTGGAGAATGCCACAATGCAATAGATAACAGGTATCGCAGCTAGAATTAAGAGGTTTTAACACGCTGGCTGTCAGACGCCAGCACGCGGTGGAACGCTTCTCACTCTTGGAATCTTGGGGTGATTGTCCTGTTTGGGATTACGACACAGAGCTGAATTGCACACTATGCAAATCACTAATTCTTTCTTAAAATGTTCCTCGAAGGCACGTGACGTATTACCCGCACCTGCAATAGACCTATCGACTATTGCCAATAGTCAGCTGTCACAACGTCACAACCGCCGGTTCCCATCCCCTATTGCAACAGCACCCTTATTTAATGGTGTGAAGCCAGAGACAAAGCATCTATCGTCAAACCAGCATCTGGCTTAGCAAGCTTGTCTCTCATTGCCCACCGCAATACCTGTGCCCCGAACTTTTCCACTGCTGTACTCACCTGCTACATCGAGGTAAGCATGTAGTGGAGCTTTGGTGTTTGTATTTTTTATCCGTGTTGCAGCCGTGCCGCAGGTGAGCCGGGCATAGATCAGAAAGCAGTTGACTTGCCGAGTAGTGCATGCCACAAACACGGTCGTGCTGAACACAGCTGCTCATATTCCTTCTATTAAAAAAACGTAAGATGTTTTTTGTGCAGTGCTTCATGTTCGCAGTGCTAATCTCGGCTGGGCTATGTTTGTGATGCACGCCTTACGCCCGCAGAAAGCCCACGGCCAGACACACAAGAGCACCTACATTAAATCAACGGTGAAGGTTGCGTTACAGAGACGAGACGCGCGTCGTTGTGGTGAGCAACAGCAGACGCGTAACGGCCCCGCGTTGGCTTACGCATGGCCTGAGCCTGCACTTCACCGAGTCCTTGCTGATACAGCCACGTATGTTGCTTTATGTCAGGAAGTACGAAGCGCTGTTTGCCTCTCGTTTTGCACACAGCAAGCAGGCATCACTCGGCAGCTGTTGTCCACGATGTCCCGTATGTGATGCACCAGCAGTGCTGACCTGTCAACTGCACACCATAGGCGTGCTGCAGATGAAATTTTCTGCAACACATACTTTCGGCTCCTGTACAACACAGCATTCCGCACGGTCACCTGCAGTTTGCTTGTTGAGAGTGATGATTAGCAAGCCTCCAAGTGATGGTCACCACCGCTAGTGCTGCCAACAGCAGCCCGCGCTAGCAGGTCGTGGCTCTGCATGTGATGACGCTTGCCCTGCAGCGCCACAATACAATACAATGCAGTAGTATAGGACTAAACCTGCCTCAGGCGCTTGCCCTGACCATCACATAACTGGCAGCCGAGGCAATGCAAGCCAACTCACAGCATGCTGTGCTGACTTGCAGACCACAAGCGACCAACCATGGGAGGCGGAGCAGTGGCGGCTGCATCCCCGATGGGTGATGAGCGCACCTACACGGGCCGCACCACTTTTGCGGTGATCCTGATTGCCCTGGTGGCGGCCTCAGGCGGCCTTATTTTCGGTTTTGACAATGGTGAGGGTGCACACCGGTGTGGCGGCTTGCAGCCAGCGCTGTCGACTTGTTGTTGGTCCTCAGCTGCACACACAGAAGGATATGATGCTTGCATGTGCCCACATGTGTGTGTGTGTGTGTGTGTGTGTGTGTGTGTGTGTGTGTGTGTGTGTGTGCCTGCGTGGTCTGCACAGACCAGTGCTGCTGCAAGCGTGCAAGCTATTGATATGGCAATCAGGAGAATGGGACGCCCCTTGCAGCTAGGGCCACTGCTCAGTGCTGCTGCTGCCGCTGCTGCTGCCTTGGTGTTTGCCTGGCAGGTATCACTGGTGGGGTGATTGCGCACCCAGACTTCGAAGCCAGGTTTTTTGGACACGTGAGCATACAACCGCTGCAGCTGTGAAACTCTTCAACAACCCTTGGTGCATGTGAAGGTGTTGTATGCTTGGCAGCGGCCGCATGTTACTGAATGTTGCAAGCTGCTGCACAGTCCTGCTGGACCACACAGCAGTTTAGCTTTTGATCTGTACAGGGCAACTTTGCAGCTGACACCTGTCCTCTTGTCCTGGTGGTGATGGCTGGGTCCAGCATGCTGATGCCCTGACAGCCTCACCAGCACGTACGTTGCTTCTCCTGCTGCTGCACACCCACGCCTGCCTGCCTGCCTGCCTGCCTGCCTGCCTGCCTGCCTGCCTGCCTGCCTGCCTGCCTGCCTGCCTGCCTGCCTGCCTGCGCTTGTGTCTTCCATGCAGCATGGGTCAGGCAATGACCCCTTCTGCAAGTACAACGATACTATGCTGCAGTTGTTCACGTCTTGCCTGTTTTTGTCGGGGGCAGTAGCCGCCATGGTGGGCGCCTACACCTGCAGGCGCTTTGGGCGCAAGGCAACCATGGTTGCGGGTGGCGCCTGCTTCTTGGGCGGCACCGTCCTGGTGACGCTGGCCATCAACATGACCATGCTGGTGATGGGCCGCCTCGTGCTGGGGATCGGCGTCGGCTTTGCCACGCAGGTGAGCTGCAAGGCGCAGTTGCAGGTTGGTGCATTGCTTCCTGCTGCCGAGCATGTGCACGCACATCGCTTGTCAGCTGCTGGCCTGTGACTGCAGTCATGGCTGCTGCAGGGAACTGCAGCACCCTAATGTTGACCTCAGCAGCCGCTGAAAACTGCCCCTGACGCTGTTGCCGCTGCTGCTGCTGCCAGGCCACTCCGTTGTACCTGTCGGAGATGGCACCCTACCACATGCGTGGTGCTTTAAATATAACATTTCAGCTAGCCATCACGGTGGGCATCCTGGCGGCCCAGCTAATAAATTATGGCACGCAGCACATCCAGCCCTGGGGCTGGAGGCTCAGGTGAGAGAGGTGTCACTCACAGGGGCGCCAGCAGCATCAGCATGACATACGCACCGGATGGCAGCACCTGACACGCAGGTGACGGTCCTTTTATGCTTGACAAGCTGCGCTGGCAGGCGCATGATGGCTGCGATGCTGTATGCCATGTAACTGGCTGCTTGGATGAGAGTCTGGCATGAGCTGGCTGTTGAGGGCAGGGCAGCACAGCTGGTGCTGGGGCGTGGCAGAGTGCAGGTAGACAGCGCCAAACCTTTGTGCTCCAAGGTGCAGCAGGCCTGCATGCTGCTGACCAGTGCCTGGCAACGCGCAGGGCCGCTGCAAGCCGCTGCATGTGCTTGATGCCACACACACACCTACATGTCTGACCGTTGCTGTCCCGCCTGTCTGCCTGCTGTGATGGTGGTGTTCCTGTTGCTGCTGGTACTTCGCTTGCGCAGTCTGGCCATGGGTGCTGTGCCGTCGCTGATCCTCTTCTTTGGCAGCATGTTGCTGCCTGACACACCCAACAGCCTGGTGCAGCGTGGACAGCAGGAGGAGGGGCGCAGGGTGCTGCGGAAGATCCGCGGCACCGACGACGTTGCCGCAGAGTTCGACGACATTGTCGAGGCGGTGCGCGTGAGTGCGGCGGTCAGCAACCCCTGGCGCACCATCACCCGCCGCCGCTACTGGCCACAGCTGGTCATCTCTGTGCTGGTGCCCATTTTTCAGCAGCTGACTGGCATAAACGCAATTATGTTTTATGCCCCCAGCTATTCCAGGCGGCTGGACACAGCGCAGAAAGTGCACTGCTGTCCACAGTCATCACTGGTGCGGTCAACGTTGGGTCGACGTTTGTGGCCATCATCCTTGTGGACCGTGTCGGCCGCAGGGTGAGCTTGCTGAGCAATGCAGGATGCGGATTTAGGCTGTTTGGCAACGTATGCGATAACTGCAACGTCACGCATGCTGCAGCAAGTGCCGTTTAAGCTGCTGCAGCGTCAGCAGTAAATTTCAGCAGCAGCTCACAGCGGCTGTGGCATCTTACAGAGCTGCACCGCCTGTTGCATCACGGGTAGTAGTGCAGCCACGCCCACAGCAGCTGTAAGCCAAGCCTACATGCCTACGGTGACTGCCCGCTCCCCCGCACTGCAGGCGCTGTTCATCCAGGGGGGCATCCAGATGCTCGTCTGCGAGGTGGTGGCTGGCCTCCTCATCATGAGGAATTTTGAGGCCCCAGGCAATGATGCCCTGGCCAGCGGCATCATTGCGCTGCTGTGCCTCTACGTGGCGGGCTTTGCCTGGTCCTGGGGGCCCCTGGGCTGGCTGGTGCCCACGGAGATCCAGCCCCTGGAGACACGGGCAGCAGGCACGGCCATAAACACATTCTTCAACTTCCTGTGAGTGCAGAGCCTGGACTGCCAGGCAGGGTATGTATGCATGCAACTTATATGCCATTGATTGTGGAGCTGGCAGCAGCAGCAGATACACAGCTCGTGCCCTACCGGCGGCAAAAAGCGCAGCCTTAACAACATCCAGCAACCCACTCTGAGTACTGCTGAAGCCGCTGGTCAGTGCATCCCGCTTGCAGCTGCAGCAGCTTCAATCGCATGTAGCACCACTGCCAACAACAGCAGCAGCAGCAGCAGCAGCTCTGACAGCATGTGCAATGCAAGCCACCTTGCGCAGAGAGCAAGCAATCACTCAATGCACATCTTCTGCTTGTTTGCAACAGAGAGACAGAGCGCAGGAAAACAGTGCCCAATTGTCTCCATGCCACCTTGTTTTGCTCCCACCTCATTGCTCCTCTGTTTGCTGCATATCTCCCCCCCCCACCCCCCTGCAGCTTCACATTCTTCATCGGGCAGATGTTCCTGACGCTGCTGTGTGCCCTCAAGTGGGGCACCTTCCTCTTCTTTGGCGGCTTCGTGCTGCTGATGACGCTGTTCGTCATCATCTGCATCCCGGAGACCAAAGGCGTGCCCATTGAGGAGCTGAGCGAGGCCATCATCCACAAGCACTGGCTGTGGAGCCGCGTTGTGGCAGGGGCGCCCCTTGAAGAGATGGAGCCTGCCATGGACGCGCTGGCAGCAACGCACCAGGGCCTGGCCAAGGTGGTGTGAGCGCGCGTGGCGCTTGATGGGCGGCGGGGCCAGCGCTGGGGCCCCAGCCTGGGTGTCACACCAGTGTGTCTGCGCAAGCGTCCATGTGGCGGCCTTGGTGTGCAGGACTGGTCGATGCGGGAGTCGCACGATGCCGAACACTTAGAGTGGAACAGTTCTGTTCGAGTGGAACAGTTCCGTAAGCAGCTGGCATACTACGGTTGGCATGCTGTGTTGTTATGAGTGCACGTGGCTCGCTGGTAGTATGTGAGGGAGTTGTATACAACCTTACGTAAGGTACTGCCTTTCTGAGTGTGTCAATATATGTGTTGCTTGTCATTGATGTCCTGATATCAGGACAGCAAAGAAGTAGTTACATGTGGGTTTAGTCACCATCTCAAATGGTATAAGCCACCCCAGATGATGAGCACCATTTCAACTCGTGACAAAATGATAAATCATCATATACATGTAACATTCAGCAGGACACTGAGATCAATTTGCACAGCAAGACCTGACAAGCAGGCACCCAGCCGTGTCAGTGACTGACCAGAGTGGGTCACGACCCACTGATGAGCGGGGCTGGAGTCGCGGAGCCGATGGCCCTAACAGTAGGACGGTTACATTGATTGAAGAAAGAACGGTGTCACAACTAAGCTGCACCGCATTGTTACAGACTGCAATGCTGTTGCAGCAAAGCACTCATGATCGGCATGTGACAAGCAGCAACAATGGTACCAACACATACAAAAATGCACATCATGTGCAATGGAGGCCATTCATCTGGTTGGGGCCCTGATGGACCATCGTCCCCCTTGATGACAGCTGTCACTGCTTTCAGAGACGCATAACCTGCCCAACTGACTTGCCAGTCACACCACGAACACCTGACCTGCTGCACTAATTTGCCAAACACTGTCGAATCGCACACACAACAACGCCCATGTGCATCATCATCTCTGCCGTCCCACTTGCACAAGTGACACCAGCAACAACTGGTGCGCCACCTGCTGCTGTGCTCCTTGCCAAATGCAGCACTACTGCCTTGGCTCATCAACCATTGCCATGCTGCTGCTGTTTCACTAACACATGCCACCTGCTTCTTGCAACCCTTCCAGATGCTGCAACAGTGCCATTGCCACGCAAGTGCAGGTGCATGCAGTTGCGGCTGTTTGTATTGGCAACCGTTCCTGCAGCAACGCGGCACCAACAGAGCAGCGTTGATGTGAGACTTCAGGTGGCAGGCAGCATGTATGTGGTTGCACCTGCTGGCAACACCCGTGGTCAAGATAAGCAGCAGGCCGTGACGCATCAAGCAACTGCCAACCAGTTGGCATGCACTGCTCAAGGCCTAAAAGCAAACACAATTGAATGCTTGAAACACTGGATGCAACTGCCCTGCATATCCTAGCTCAACAAACTGCGGCAAGCAGCCCTCAATGTTGTGATCAGCTCACCAAGGGTGCACCACTTGGCTTGCTGCAGCAAGTCAGCTGCCTCAATGCTGCATCACCATGAGTACCCTGTCTGTGCGGAGCATCATGTGTGCAAGTCCAGAGGTGGGTGCTATTACCTAGAGAAGCGACTTGACAGAAGCAAACATCTCTGAGCACCTTGCATGATCACATGCCACCCATGCAGGCTGTAAAGTGGCATGTGAAGGCATGCTATGGTCTCACTTACATTGCTCACAGCACGCATGCATCCACAACATCTGCAGCTGAACTGTATGTGCTGGACTGTTGGCAGTGACGGAGCAGTTCCTGTTGTAACTCCACCTTAACAGCCTGCTGCCGTCAGCCCTTTCCAAGAGCAGCAGCCTCCAATGCAGGCCCTGCAACACTGCCTGCTGTTGTGGCAGTGACCCAAGCACTGAGATAGTTGGCAGCGCTCACCTATGCTGCAACAGTGCTGGGTCCATGTGGGCTGGCTGCTACCTGCATGCGCAGACTACAGATGGAAGCAGCGGATATGATGTACAGCTATGCCTGCTGGCACCCAGCTCCATGGACCACATGGTGTACGAGGCTGACAAATCCAGCAAGACATTGTGTCACCAGCAGGGCTGAGGTTTGTCATGCTCATGTCAGCCGGCTAGGCTTAGCGCAATCCCACTGCTGCGCTGCGGCAGCTGCTCCTGCTGCAGCAACCAAGGCATCTCATGCATGCAGCAGCAGCTCCTGCTGCCTGCAGGCTGCTGCTGTCCCTCCAGCTGCTGCTGTTGATCCGCCTTCAGGCATCCTTTACATGCAGTGTGCAAATGCTGCCAACAAGTACAAACAACTGGGCGCACTGGTTCTGCAGCGTTCACAAGCTGTCAAGAGCTGCTGCACATATGCCTGCTGCCTAAGGCCCTTGTGGTGCTCCGCAGCGATCTGAACGTCAGCAAACTGCATCGAGTCGACGGGTCACCAATCAGGAAATTTTTGTGAGCGCGTTTGCAGCCGGCACGTAACATTCTGACTGTTCCAGCAGCAGCAGCTCACGTACCACACTCGAGTACACTGGAGATCACGGTCCATCCCTGAGTACAGATTACGATGTGCCAGGCAGGCGCTTCCTGATCATCCGCTTGATGGCGCCTGGGCCAGGCGGCCTGGCAATTCAGCAACAGCCGGTCACGCTGCTGGCAGGTGCTGTCTGTCAATGTTTGTACTGATTAACATAACAGAAAGTTGCCACCTGCGAAGGCTAGAACCAGAAAGCATACATATGGCAAGGTTTGCGTAGCTTTTGCTATCAGAAAGAGGCCAACACCTGCACAGCAGCAGGACACCAGGTTCATGCCGCAAAGCCAGCCGCGCTGATCACAGCCTCCTCAACTTGCTTCACACAAGTACAAGAAGCATTTTGTGCACATTGTTTGCTACCGATCTTGCTGGTGTGAATTCTGCGTCCAAAGAAAGCTAAGCCTGTGAGCCAATAGCACCTCCTTCACATCTACGTAGGAGACAGGACTGCTCCTTCCGGTGAGCAAGGGCGGGCAGTCACTGGTCTCGCGTTGGCTTACGCTTACGCGAGGCATGAGCCTGCACCACGGCCTCGCTAGTACAGTATGATTTTGTCCATAAAGTCCCATATGCCGCATCCTATGAGAGACATCGACGGCACCGGTCGCCTCCCTGCTCTGCACACAGCAAGCAGGCATCATTGCTGTTTTCCGATGACATGCTGGCCTGTCACCTGCACATCAGACAAATGCGTTCTGCAGCTTAAACTGCAAGGCCAGCCCCTACATCAGAGCATGTCACACGACCACCTGCAGTCTGCTTTGTAGGCAGTAAAATCAGCAAGCCTGTATGCACAACTGCTGGTCCTGTCTGACAGCAGCCTGCACTGGCAAGTCATGGCTCTGCATGGCATGACGCTTGCATTTACCCTCCCCCCTCTAGCAGAGACCGCGCACCTCCAGCCAACTCACAGCATGCTGTGCTGACTTGCAGGTTTACAATCAACAGCAGAGTCACCGCAGGAGGCGTCTAAGCAGCAACTGCACCGCACCCCGTGGTGACTCTGCTGTTTGTTGTGATGCGGAGCGCGCCAAGCTGTACACGAGCGGACCACCCCTGCGCTGCCTCCGTTGCCCTGGTGGCAGCCCCAGGCGGCCTGACCTCTGGCTTTGACGATGGTGAGGGTGTGGAGGCTCGCAGTACAGGCTACTGACAGCGTTACTTTGACTGACTGCTTGTTGATCTTGAGCTGCATACACAGGAGGCTGTTCCGCTCCAATGTGCGTGTGCCTGCACGGTCGGCATTAGCCATCAATGCTGCAAGCAGGCAGGCTGAGTATGGCTAACAAAGAGCGTAGGATGTTATAGGAAGCTCTGGGCAGTGCTCACTGTGCACTGCTGCTGCGGCGGCGGCGGCTTTTGTTTCTGCCTGCAGGTATCACCGCCTGCAGGTGTGATCTCCCCACCCATGCTCTGATTACAGGTTTTGTCGCACAAGTGAGCAGGTTGCTGCTGCAGTTGTGCATTCTGCAACAGCCCGTGGTGCTTGTGAAAGCGTTGTGTGCCATGCCGCTGCCACATGTTGCTGATTCCTGGCGGCAAGTTGATGCAGATTCTTGATAACCAAACTGCAGTTCAGCTGTACATCCATACAGAGCAATGTTTTGAGTCACACGCACATGTTGGATATATTGGCTGTTTGCTGCTGGGGTGAGCATGCTGATGGCACGCAGCCTCACCAGCAGTTGCGCTGTTTCTCCTGCTGCTGCACAGGTGTCTACCCCGTGCAGCATGTGACAAGAGGTGAAAAGTTGCAGCATATGGGCGATGAGCTTGCAGAAGGGGTCATTGCCAGGGACAGCCACGAGGTGAACAACTGCAGCAGGTGGTCATTCAGCCTGCAGAAGGGGACGTAGCCGCTACTGCACCGTGTCACCCAGGAAGCAGGCGCCACCCGCAACCATGGTCGCCCTGCGCCCAAAGCGCCTGCAGGTGTAGGCGCCCACCATGGCGGTGGCTGCCCCCGACAGGAACAGGCGAGACGTGAACAGCTGCAGCATATGATTGTTAAGTGCAAATTGCAGGACGCGTCAACTTGCAGAACTACAGTCAGCTGACCCGGCAGCGGTGGTGCGGCCCGTGTACGTCTTTGCGCGGTCAGCAACCGACTGGGTGGCAGCAGCCACTGCTCCGCCTTGCGTGCCATGCCATGGCACCCTCACCATTGTCACAGCCAAAGATGAGGCCACTGAGGCTGCCACCAGGGCAGACAGGATCACGGCAAAATGGTGCGGGTCGTGTACGTCTTTGCGCAGTCAGCAACCGACTGGGTGGCAGCAGCCACTGCTCCGCCTTGCGTGCCGTGCCATGGCATGGTGCAGCGTGGCCAGCAGGAGGAGGGGCGCAAGGTGCTGCAGAAGATCTGCGGCATCGACAATGTCGACGCAGAGTTTGATGACATTGTTGAGGCGGTGCGCGTGAGTGCATGGGTCAAGAGCCCCTGGCGCACCATTACGCGGCGCCGCTACTGGCCCCAGCTGGTCATCTCTGTGCTGGCTCCCATTTCCCAGCAGCTGACCGGCATCAACGCCATGATGGTCTACGCCCCACAGCTGTTCCAGGCGACTGGCCACAGCGCGCAGAGTGCGCTCTTGGTCCACCAGAATGATGGCCACAAACGTAGACTCAACGTTGACAGCACCAGTGATCACAGCAGACAGCAGCCCCCCGGCATCAACGCCATGATGGTCTACGCCCCACAGCTGTTCCAGGCGACTGGCCACAGCGCGGAGCGCACTCTCCGCGCTGTGGCCAGCTGCCTGGAACAGCTGTGGCGCGTAGAACATGATGGGGTTGATGCCGGGGGTTTGCTGTCTGCTGTGATCACTGGTGCAGTCAACGTTGGGTCTACGTTTGTGGCCATCATTCTGCTGGACCGTGTCAGCCGCAGGGTGAGCTTGCTGAGGGTTTTGGACACGTGAGCATGATGATTGCTGCTGCAGCTGTTAAGGGTTGCTGCTGCAGCTGTGAATCCTGCAACAGCCCCTTGGTGCATGTGAAAGTTTTAATGCATTGCAGCTGCCACATGTTGCTGAGTTTTGCAGAGCCCTGCTGGACCAGACCACGGTTCAGCTGCATAGTCACGCAAAGCAGTGTTTGCTGAGACACCTGTTGGTTGCACTGGCAGTGATTGCTGAGGCCAGCATGCTGTGTCAGCTGATGCCATGACAGCCTCACCCTCACTTATGTTGCTGCTCCTGCTGCTGCACATTCATGCCTGCCTGCCTGTCTGCCTGCGCTTGTGTTTTCCCATGCAGCATGTGTCAGGCAACGACGCATTCTGCAGGTTCAGTGACTACCTGCTGCAGCTGCTCACGTCTTGCCTGTTTCTGTCGGAGGCAGCAGCAGCCGCCATGGTGGGCAGCCACACCTGCAGGCGCTTCGGGCGCAGGGCGACCATGGTTGCGGGCGGCGCCTGCTTCCTGCGCGGCACCGTCCTGGTAACTCTGGCCGTCAACATCTCCATGCTGGTGCTGGGGCGCCTCGTGCTGGGAGTCGGAGTTGGCTTTGTCGCGCAGGTGAGCTGCAAGGCGCATTTGCAGGTTGGCGAATTGCATCCTGCTGCAGCGTATGTGCACACACATTGCTTGTCAGCTGCTGGCTTGTGACTGCAGTCATGGCTGCCGCAGGGAACAGCAGCACCCTACTGTTGAGCTCAGCAATCCCTACATTCTGCTCCTGACGCTGTTGCCGCTGCTCCTGCTGCCAGGCCGCCCCGCTCTACCTGTCAGAGATGGCACCTTGCAACATGCGTGGTGCGCTGAACATCACGCTCCAGCTGGTTTTGACGGTGGGCATCCTGGCCGGTCAGCTGATCAACTATGGCATGCAGCACATCCAGGCTGGATGATTGATCAGCTGAGCAGCCAGGGTTCCCACCGTCACCTGGATGCGGCCCGCCTGGGGCTGGAGGCTCAGGTGAGTGGGGTGTGACCCACAGGGGCGCCGCCAGCAACAGCGTGACGTACACGGCAGGTGGCAGCACCTGACACGCAGGTGACAGCCTTTGTATGCTTCACAAGCTGTGCTGGCAGGTGCATGTTGGCTGCGGCGCTGTGCGCCATGTGGCTGGCGGCTTGGATGAGAGTCTGGCATGAGCTGGCTGTTGAGGGCAGGGCAGCACAGCTGGTGCTGGGGCGTGGCAGAGTGCAGGCAGACAGCGCCAAACCTATGTGCCCCCAGGTGCAGCAGGCTTGCATGCTGCTGACCAGTGTCTGGCAATGCGCAGGGTTGCTGCAAGCCGCTGCATTTACTTGATGCCACGCACACAGCTACAAGTCTGACCATTTCTGTCCCGCCTGTCTGCCTACTGTGATGGTGGTGTTCCTGTTGCTCTGGCACTTCGCTTGCGCAGTCTGGCCATGGGTGCTGTGCCGTCGCTGATCCTCTCCTTTGGCAGCACGTTGCTGCCTGACACACCCAACAGCCTGGTGCAGCGTGGACAGCAGGAGGAGGGGCGCAGGGTGCTGCGGAAGATCCGCGGCACCGACGACGTTGCCGCAGAGTTCGACGACATTGTCGAGGCGGTGCGCGTGAGTGCGGCGGTCAGCAACCCCTGGCGCACCATCACCCGCCGCCGCTACTGGCCACAGCTGGTCATCTCTGTGCTGGTGCCCATTTTTCAGCAGCTGACTGGCATAAACGCAATTATGTTTTATGCCCCCCAGCTGTAATAGGCGGCTGGCCACAGCCGCCTATTACAGCTGTGGGGCGTAAAACATTATGGCATTGATTCCAGTTAACTGCTGGAAGATCGGCACCAGTACAGAGATGACCAGCTGTGGCCAGTAGCGGCGGCGGGTGATGGTGCGCCAGGGGTTGCTGACCGCCGCACTCACGCGCACCGCCTCGACAATGTCGTCGAACTCTGCGGCAACGTCGTCGGTGCCGCGGATCTTCCGCAGCACCCTGCGCCCCTCCTCCTGCTGTCCACGCTGCACCAGGCTGTTGGGTGTGTCAGGCAGCAACACGCTGCGCTTCGCGCTGTGGCCAGCCGCCTGGAACAGCTGTGGGGCGCGGAACATTATGGTGTTGATGCCGGGAGCCTGCTGTCCACAGTCATCACTGGTGCTGTGAACGTTGGTCCACGTTTGTGGCCATTATCTTGGTGGACTTTGTCGGGCGCGGGGTGAGCTTGCTGAGCAATCAATGCAGGAGACGTAGTAGGCTACGCGCTGCTGTCTGCTGTGATCACTGGTGCAGTCAACGTTGGGTCCATGTTTGTCGCCATCCTGGTGGACCGTGTTGGCTGCAGGGTGAGCTTCCTGTGCAGTGCATGCAATAGAGTAGGCTGTTTGGCAGCATACTGAGGTTGGTCTGCTCAGCTACTATAACTGCATTGTCACGCAGGCTGCAGCAAAAGCCGCTGAAGCTGCAGCGTCAGCAGCAGCAAGCAGCAGCTTGCAGGAGTTGGTGTATCTTATTGAGCTGCAACACTTCTGGTGGCTGCCCGTTCCCCCGCACTGCAGGCGCTGTTCATCCAGGGGGGCATCCAGATGCTCGTCTGCGAGGTGGTGGCTGGCCTGCTCATCATGAAGAATTTGAGACCGCAGGCATTGACGCCCAGGCCAGGGCATCATTGCCTGGGGCCTGAAAGTTTTCCATAATGAGGAGCCCAGCCACCACCTCGCAGACCAGCATCTGGTACCAGAAGAACCTGGAGACCCCAGGCAATGATGCCCTGGCCAGCGGCATCATCGCACTGCTGCGCCTCTACGTGGCGGGCTTTGCCTGGTCCTGGGGGCCCCTGGGCTGGCTGGTGCCCACGGAGATCCAGCCCCTGGAGACACGGGCAGCAGGCACCGGCATCAACACGTTCTTCAACTTCATGTGAGTGCAGCGCCTGGGAAGGGATGCGACATACCATGTAATCATGCAGCTTATATGCTGAACTTGCAGCTGACAGCAGCAGCAGCAGGGGTAGGAGCGTTTTGGCATGAGCAGCAGCAGACGCAACAGCAGCAGCAGGAATTTTTGTCCTTGCTGATCAGGGGAATTCTGTTTGGCACGAGCTTAAACCCGCACCTCATTCTGATTGCCGGTGAAGTTGCAGGTCACAGCGGCATGCAGCTGCCAGCAGCAGCATCAATTGACAGCAGCATCACCGCCAGCAGCACAGCAGCTGAGATGGCACATGCACTGCAACCCCCTTGTGCCCAAAGCAAGCAGCAGGTTGTTGGTGCTCATCCTCATGGTACTTGTCTGAAACCCAGGGGTCATGTTGGCAGGGGCCAGCTACTTTTGACTTCATCCTGCAACCCACTCTTATGATTGCCCGCTGCTCTTCCTGTTCTTCCTCGCCCCTGCAGCTTCACCTTCTTCATAGGGCAGCTGTTCCTTATGCTGCCAGCCCGTCGTCCATGCCACGCTCCGTCTCACCAAGCGTCACCGGAGGTGCCTTACCACGACGCAGCTACACAGCCAGTGCCTGCGGATGATAGCCTCGCTCAGCTGCTGAAACGGCACACCTTGCGTCTCCGGGACGCACAGGATGACAAGAAGGGTCACCAGCAGCACGAAGCCGCCAAAGAAGAGGAAGGTGCCGCAGTTGAGCAAGTACAAGTTAACAAGGTCAACCTGCGGTTGACAAGGTCAAACACGGTCCACCAGGATGATGGCTACAAACACGCACTCAATGCCTACTGCATTGAGTGCATGTTTGTGGCCATCATCCTGATGGACCGTGTTTGTCCTTGTCAACCACCAGTGGCCACGATGGACAGCAGCGCAGAGATCGTGCTCTCTTTGCCGACATCCAGCCCCTGGAGCCGCGCCCAGCAGGCACCTGCATCAACACCTTCTTCCACTTCGTGTGACTGGAGCGCTTGGGCTGCCAGGCAGTGCAAGGGATGCGGCATATGCGTATGCATGCAGCCTGCATTTCTGTTCGAGAACCGTGGAGCTGGCAGCAGCAGCAGAAGTTGGACGCGTAGAATGCAAACATGTTAAACAACACAGCCTCAGGTGGTGACTGCGTCTCGACATGTTCTATTCTTGTTACTTATGTACAAAGCATGTTCATTTGCGGCAGAAAGGAAAATCACTTGATTACTAAGTCTTGTGTGTACTGAACCCATGTAACTTCCACAATGTGAATGGATGCATGTGTTGGTCAGGTTGTTTGCGGTGTGCTTGGGGCATACACAAGGAGGAAGCGACTTTTGTGGTGCCCTTTCTTATCGGATTTGCTCAGCTTGTGATGATGCAGATGTGCAGAGCATAGTCCATGGTCAATGTTTGGGCAGGGATGCACCGCACTAGTGCAACAATATATTTGACCCAGAACAGCACAGCTGTACTGCTTGCGCAAGCATAGACATGCAGGCAACTCAGTTGGGCTGCTATTTTGTCACATGATTACAACTGCGCTGTGCACAACAAATTCGATGTTGTGTTTTGATGTGGTGACAGCTGCAGCACCACTGCACCAGTCCTGTCTTGTGCATTTTAATAGCACATTAGATTTTCAATCAGGTTCCTTTCTGAGAACCTTACTAGCATAGTCATCTTCACACTAGGTTGATATGGGCCTCAGCTGTGTGCTGCCTACTTGGTTTCGCTCACGGCAGGCCCTAGACAGGAGTCGATATTCTTTGAGTCAATGGTCTTTGAGCATGGTATGCTCCTGCTTGACATGCAGATGAGCTGTGCTGACTGAGATCGAGACATGCCAGCCCGAACAGCAGCAGTGGGGCATCAAGGTGGTGGTGCTGTCTGGGCTTCGAGTTCGGCTGTATGTGATGGGTGTTGTTCAGCCACTTTGGTGCTTGGTTGATTGGTGTCGGCGTGTGCTTCTGTAACCAACCTTCGACAATTGGACGACTCTGACAAGCCACAATGCAGTCACATGGTGCATGCCAAGTGCTGCTGGCATGTTCTTGTAGCTGTACAATGCTGTTTCTGCTGTCAATGTCTTGCCAATACAAACTGGTTATGTGAGGCAGCACTTTTGTTCACAGAAGGCAAGCCTTGCCTAATGCGGCAGGCAGGGTTATTGCAGGTGTTTCAAACCGTTTGAATGCGGCATGATGGTGTTGCACGGCAGGTGGGCAAGAGGATGGGATGGCAGAAGTGGCTTGTTACACCTTTGAGGGAGCATTGAGACAAGGCAGCATTGAGGCCAAGAGCCCTGCAGGGTTGGTTGCACGGCTCCGCTGCTCTGCCAAGAAACTGCTCTCCATCTAATAAGCAGCGAAACCCTCTGCTAGCCGATGACTCAACACACTCACTGTGGCAACAGCAGGCATCCAGGGCATGGATAACTGCAGTTGAGATGATGTTACCTCTTCCCAGACGCTACAAAACTCAGCCCATATGTTTTGCCAATAACATCAACAGCACTGTTGTGGCAACATGTCTTTACAGCAGACTGCTGTACACAACAATTGGCAGATAGCTAACACCTGTGACAGGTGCAGCGTGCACCGTGTGCGTCACACTTGGCGGCTGATCACCAGCTTCTGCCCAGCTCAAATGTGAGAACATACTACAG
This sequence comes from Scenedesmus sp. NREL 46B-D3, assembly GCA_014080715.1. NCBI lineage: Eukaryota > Viridiplantae > Chlorophyta > Chlorophyceae > Sphaeropleales > Scenedesmaceae > Scenedesmus > Scenedesmus sp. NREL 46B-D3. Next base: position 133,959 of record JACERP010000074.1, on the reverse strand, counting down.
CAGAACAGTTGTGATGAACAACACCATTTTAACATGTGCTATGCGAGTACAGCAGTGGGGAGCACCTGGCTAGCAGAGTGCCCACTGCGTATGCACAGTCACATTTGTTGTTGCTTACTTCAATCATAAACATCTGATTGTGTGTACATGCTGCTGCTGCGTTTTTGCTGCGAGTGTTATTCATGACGGGCTCTAACATGGGGTCTACTGGAGACTACTTCAAGGTGGTGCGCAGGTGTCACGGGTGCCTCCCCGCCCGGGGTGTGCACTCGTTGACACTTCTGCCCTTCAATTCTCTGTGCTACAGGTATGTTTGGATATTTGAGGCCTTGCTGCAGGAATGCGTGCCTGCATGGCAGCCCACTCGGAGCACCAGGAGAACTTGGGCGGGGGTCTCCTGGTCCAGCATTGCTTGAGGTGCGCAGTTTTGCATTTACCTGGAGCCCAGGAGCCGTTAAATCCGTTCTTTTACATACTACACCAGCAGCAAGCTCTGATCAATGCCAGCAGCGCATATGCATGCATGCAACATCAATTTTTTGCTTTGCATGCATAGCTGTGGTGTTAGCACACCAATAAGCAGTGTTAACATCTGGCATGAAGTGAACACACACCATACATACAAACTTGAACTCCAGCAGTGTGTTTAGTAGCACCACATATAATAAGCAGCAGCACTATAACCTACAAGGGAAGCAAAGCAAGGAAACACAGATTCACCAGAGCCCCCAGCTAGAGGCTTGCAGTTCCACCATGAAGCACAGCATCGCCAGCATAAGCAGTACAGAAAGTGCAAAAGTCCAGCACACATTGATGTACCAGCACGTGCCTTCAAACGACACTGGCTGCAGCTGCACCCGGCACATGTACATTAAGGGTGACTGCACTTGGCGTGCACGTCATAGCACCTGCCTGCGCGCAGCTGCCAATCCCAGCAGCACAAGTATGGCTAACACCATATATTCCTGCTGCATCGCATATCGCAGCAGCGGAGACCCATGATGCAAGACAGTTCAGCCACGGTGGCGGGGGCACCATTCTAGCAATGTGAGGGCCGCATTTGTGCTTTGCAAAGTGTGTCTTCCTGCAACTCACTATATCGCGCACAGCCTCCAAAAAGCACCGCGGATGGTAGACTTGCGCCAACGCAGCCAGAGGCGCTGGCTCACACAAATGCAGCAGCAAGTCTTAGCAATTCACAGCCTGACAACCATCCCAATACGTATGCAATTCATGACAGCACCAAGCCAGCAGCCATTGAAAGAACAAGGGCAAGCACACATCGATTTTAAAGGCTGCAGCACCCAACCTGCAGCAACAGGCACCACTCAGCGACCGGGCGCTGACCGTGCAAGCGCAACTGCCGCTGCACACTCGTCCACAGCACTTCTCCAGCGCCGCTGCACGCAGATCAATATCACCATCCCTTCCAGCAGCCGCGCTGTTCACCGCCGAGCAGCTGCAGCTGGCGCAGCGTCGGCCGCCACAGCAGCAGGCCGTCTGCTGAAGGTGGCAGGCAGCCCATTGGCAGGCACACGCCCGATCTCTTGCTTCCACTGTGTGTTGGTGTCGCAGTCAAAGTCGTAGCCGCGTGCCAACAGGGCCAGATACACCTTCATCTCAGCCATGGCGACTGCATAGCCGGCACAGAATCTGCACACACACACACACAAGCAGAGGAGAAGCAGCCGCCACAGGAGAACAGAAATAAAAACAAAGAGCCGTGCAGGACCGGGGTTGGGTGCTTGCAAGAAGGGCATGACACTCAAGACATCAAGGTCGCTGTGCGCTTACACAGCGGTGCTGGCAAGGGCACTGGCTTGTTTGGCAACTACACGGCGCGACTGCTGACAACAACTCCTGAGGTGCACCAAGGGGCCGAGTCGCGCACGACCAGACTTTGCTGATTGCAAACAGGGCATGAAATGCACCAGAAACACAACAGAGTCGGTGTGCGCCTGCCAGCGGTGCTGGCAAGCATGTTGTGCTGAGCGGCAGCTGCACGGCGGGCCGTGCCCACGCCCCACCCCTGAGGCGCACCTGGGGCCGTGCCCGAAAGGCATCTGCCCGCCCTGCTTCATGCCCTCCGGCGTCATCATGCGCTCAGGCACAAACGCCTCCGGCTGCTGCTGCAGCCAGCGGGGGTCGTTCAGCGCAAGGTGGGTCAGAGGCAGGTACAGCACGGTGCCCTCGGGCACCCTGCATGCGTCAGTGGCAGCGGCAGCAGCCACGGCAGTGTCAACAAAGCCGAGGTCAGGGGGGCATACATCAGGCAGGAACACAACGCCTTTTTCAGCTACTCTGCAAAGCAAGGCAGCCTCCACAACAGCAGCATGCACACTAGTCACAGCAGCAGCAAGCGACGCAATGGATGCAGCTTTAGTCGGCTGACAGCACCAGCTGCTGGAGCTGCAAGTGCACCGAGCAGGCAACCAGGCTCTGAGGGCACAGTGTACAACAGCCGCGCTGCACAGCGGGTGGGCGGTGGTCGGCTGCCCTGTAGCTGCCATGCAGGCGCACCACACCCTCCCCCCACCTGTAGCCTCCCATCTCAAAGTCCTTGGCAGCCTGCCGCATCAGCCCAGCCACCACGTTGTTCAGCCGCAACGTCTCCCTGCAGCAGCGGCAGCAGCAGCGGCGGCAAGAGTGACGTCATGCGGACCACGCTGTGCTCATCAAACCAGAAGATTGCATTCCTTGCCTGGTTCCTGTATGTGCAGTGAAGGTTGAGAGGGGCCAGGCATGGCGCGCCTTGTGAACGCCACCACGGCATGCTCCAACACCGCCGCACACGGCTGCGCGGCTCACCTGATGACGGCGTCGGCATATGTCATCTCCTTCAGGATGGGCCCTGAGATGCGCTGCCCATGCCTGGCCACGACCCGCCGCTGCTCCTCACGCAGCCGCTCCACAACGTGAGGGTGGCTCTGCGCAGCAGGGGCGGCAAGGGCGGGAGCAGCGCAACAGGAGACACACGCGTCCATTGTCAGCAGCTAGATTCTGTGGTCACCAGCAAGCTCGTGGCAGCCATCAAGCTACAAAGCTGGGACAGCAGTCACGGCACAGCAAGCCTATGGACACACTGCAAGATGCTCGACACACTGCAACTGCATGCAACCACTCTACTGTTCCAGCGAGTGCGACCGGGGTTGGCACTGTCACAGTGCTCCAGCCAGCGCAACGCAACCAGCCAGCCCGCGCTGCTGCATGGGAAGTACCTGCAGGTTTGCCATCACGTTGGTGAGTGTGGTGCTGCTGGTGTCGTGGCCGGCCAGCATGATCAGCAGCAAGTTGTCACCCAGCTGCTCATCGGTCAGCCTGCAGACCAGCAACAGACCAGCGGCAGCAGCAGCAGCAGCAGCAGCACGACAAAGTCTTCAGTGCGGAAGATCCTCACGGTACGCAGCAGGCAAGTGGCAAAGCGGGACAAGGTGCGGCAAGCAAGCCACCAGGCAGCCCTGAGCCCTGCAGGCGCGGACGGGCGCAGGGCACGCTGCAGCCAACAAGCGACAAGCAAGCAGTTGCCACTTGCCGCACCCTGTGCGCTCTGCCAGCCCCCGCCGCTCACCTGTTGCCGTGCTCATCGACCGCAGACACCAGGCTGCCCAGGATGCCCGGCACTGACTGGCCGGCTGCCAGCTGCTCCCGCGCCTCATCAACAGCAGCCTGCGGTGCAGAAGCAAGCAAGCAAGATCTCAACCATTGCTGCATGGCACGGGTTCGACACAACACTTGGCGCAGATCGGCATAAACCAGCTGCGCTGTGGCCACCCTGCCAGCAGCATGCACGCAGTCGCAACATGTGCAGGACGATGTTGCTGCAGGTTTCAAGTGTTCTTGAGCCGCATGAATGACCCAGCTTACCCCAGTCCACCAGCTGCTGCTCGCCAACATCACAGCAGCACCAGTATCAAACACACTCAAAGCGGCACCACTGCACCACTGCGCAGCCCCCCCCCCCTACACACGCACACTACTCTGCACTGGCCTCACCTGGAACCAGTCCAGCAGCTGCTGCTTGGCGCGCACGGCCTTGCCGTACGGCGTGAAGGCACGTCGATAAAGGGCCAGGCCAGCAGCCCGGCGCCCAGGTGGTGTACAGCCCGCTCAGGCGCGCAATGGTGGGCTCGGGGTAGTCGCGCCCCAGCACAACCTGCAGAGGCCAGCAGGGTCGCGGAACAGTTGAAGAAGGTGACATGTGGTGAAGAAGGTGACATGTGGTGAACGAAACCCTTACATGAAATTCCCATCGGGCACACCACAGCTCAGCCGGGCTTGAGGAATATGCAGGGGCAGCAACAGAAGGCGGCTCAATCAGCACCACAGGCAGCAGCAGCAGCAGCAGCAGCGCGCACTCACCGCCATGATGAACTCGAAGGTCATGTGGCGCAGCTCGTCGTGCACCTTGACGGGGCCGGCCGCGCCCGCCCACCTGCCCAGGTGGCGGTCCAGCACCGCCTCCATGCGGGGCACCAGCCGCTCGATGGCCTCGTTGGTGAAGGCGGGCATGATGAGGTTGCGCAGGTACTTGTGCTGCGGCTCGGGCACCATCAGCAGCGACTGGTCGCCCAGCAGCGAACCTGCGGGCGGCGGCAGCAAGGAGCGCAGGCGCTGCGGCGTCATGGCCAGCAAGAGGCGCGGGTGCGGCAAGGCGTGGTGGAACACAGGGCAGCGTGCGCGCGAGCCTACAACGACACGCTGCTACAGACTTGCACGGCCCTACTGAAGCGAGCAGGGACCGGCAGCAGTCACGGCTGCTCATCAATTTGAGTTGAGTGGCGGAGCAAAACAGCGGCTAGCTGCATCTAGGTACAACCGCAGCTCCGTTGCTGCAGCAGCAGGCGAGCATCCAGGTATGTATGGTGGTGCAGCACTTGCTGGAAGACGCCTTGGCACAGGCTTGCTGCAGCAGTTGCAGCAGCTCGTGGCTGCGCTGCTGGTGGGGCGGGCTGGAGCGCAGCGGCACGCCACTCACGGCTGCTCAGCAGGTTGGGGGGTGCCACTGTGGTGGTGCCGTCCGCCTCCCCTGAGAAGGCCGTCTTGACCATGTCTGCAGTGCCCAGGATGTACTGCGGGGGCATCAACATCTGCACAAGAGGGTGGAGGGGGGGGGCAAGGAAGCGCACACCGCACGATTGAGTTGACAATTACCCGCGGACCAAGGCTCACGTTGTGACACAACAACCTCAGCAGTGCACAGCAAGCACTGCATGATTGCTGAGTTGTGCCGCCGCTGCTTGCGGAGTGGGTTGCATATGAGTGCATGCGCTGAACAACATTTGCAAGTGCTGTCCGCCACAACTCAGCCTGCTGCAACGAATTGCCATTGCACCAGGCCAGTGCACCGCCGGCCGCGCACCTGCTTGGGTCCTGCCACCATGGAGTGCGGCCCTAGCGCCTCCTGCTGGTACTCTGCAGGGCTGAACAGCTGCTGCAGCCTGCGCCACCATGCATTCTGGGCAGGGGGCGGCGCTGGCAGTGCCGCCAGGAAGGGGCACTTGCTGGCGCTGCCGTCCTGCTGCTGCTCATGGAAAGAGGGGCTGTCGCTGCTGTGGAGGTCAGCGGCTGCAGGATGTGCCGCGAATGCAATGACAGCGAACAGGTAAAAGGGTGAGTTGAAAGTAACGTGGCCAAAGGGGAGGAGGGTGGTCTCTGATGTACTTGAGGCGGTCATGTGCTGCTGCAATGCCCACTGCATGCAGGCCCGCAACCTTTACACATTAGCAGGCTAGGCCCCGCAGGTACATGCTGGCAGCACCGACTGGCACCATGAACAGTTCTGAAAAGGTAAGTACTTTGCGTCATGCTTACCCCTTGATACAACATGCACACGCCGAGTAGGCCTGCTGCCTGTCACCACAGCAGCAGCTGGTTGTCCACCGGTACAGGCACCCTGAGGTGCCCTTAACCCAACACTGCGATACTGCAAATTTGTTTGCATCTGTGCTGCAGTTTGTGGTTGTCAAGAGTGGATGAAGCTGCCCAATCGAGCAGATAATCAGCAGGTGCGTGATGTGTAATATAGTGTGCCTGAGGGACTGTGCTTGGTTGATGGTTCCTTCAATATGATGGGAGTAGAGTAACGTTGTAGCAGCGCGCGGTGTATCGGCTCATCAACCGAGTGTCTTTAGTAATCCCCGGACCGTAATATTAGCCAAGGCCATACTCGCTAAAAACTAACGCAACGCGTAAAGCTGCACCCACAACTTCAGAATATCGTTCTGGTCTACTGACCGCGGCGGTCAAGGGTTGCAGAGGCGCCAGGCAGTCCTGGTTCAGGACCAATACTTCAGACCCATCCAATGGGTACCATACTTGCCACAACTGGTGACACCACATATTCCCTTTGACCTGGCTTCACTCTGATGCGTTGTGTCGAACATGTGAGAAACATGCAGGGCATTGAACGCTCCTGCAAGCTCACCACCACTGCAATGGGCCAGCGCTCGTGCAGTCCATTGAATCATGACCATTCATCATCATCATATTACCCAGTCAAGCCATAGCATCAATGCCATCGGCCCCGAATCATGACCATTGACAGATATGCGTGTATGTACCCAAAAATAAGTTGCAGTCACAGCGCCTACAAGTCACCGGTTGTAGCAGCCATGACATCATGGCAGAAATGTAGCATCTGAATGTTGCAACTTCAATGAGTGAGTTATGCCATTTTGCTTTTACTAATTCCTGACAAAGTCTTTAGGTCAAAGGGGTCCTGCATGCCCATGCATGACTGTAGGTAATGCAAAGGCAACAGTTGGCTGTACGTGTTGCACACATTGTGCTCCTTTTGACATTGTGCATGCCATCCTCGCACCCAGACACACCAGTGGCAAGTCGTCACAAATGAATGCAATCGGTACCAGGACATGCCAATTGTGTTCCCTGCAGATCTGAGCTGCAGCATGCTTGCCTTTCAGCTTAGAACCATGCACCACGCCTCATGAAGAATGCCAGTCGTGATGCATCCAGCAGCGCTTTCCACAGTGCTGCAGGCAAGCAGCAGCTGGTCAACCTGCCTCCCACAAACGCACACAACAAATTACGGCCTGATGCTTGCCATGAGCCTGACACACAACTTGTAGCAGCCGCTGCTGCTGCTGCTGGTGCTGCTGCTGCAGCTCTCTGCCGCAGCTGCAGGAACCTGTGAATGATGCCTGCGAGGCTGTGCCAGCTGGCAAAACACTTTCAGGTTCTTGCCCTGCAGTTAATGTAGCGTACTCTCATATGCTGTGGCACTTGCTCCTGCTGTCGCTCCAGCCGATCAAGCTGTTGCTGGCTTGTCGCTCTTCTTCCATGGCTGCTTCTTCCAGAGGTAGTAACCGCCAGCCACAATCAGTGCCACCAAAGGCACACCAACAGCAATCTGCGCAGCACAAGGTAGCAGCAAGGGCAAATGCGCTGTTGTATGGACTGGTGAATTGTGATGTGTTTGCGAGCTGGCAGGTGACAGCAGGTAGTGCATGATTGCCGGGGTGTGTTGTGATGACGTCAGCAGGTGCGTACCCCTGTTGCCAGCCAGAGCCTGCCAAAAACTCATGGCGTAAAACACCCAGGATGAAAGCCAGGGATCTCGAGAAGGTGTCAGCAGCAGCAACATCCGCACACCAAAACACTGCATGCCACATGCCCACAGCCGCAGGTCTGTGCGTGCGCAGCCCTGCACCCGTGCTGCCTGGACGTGGAAGGGCTGGTGCCCCGGAAGCGATGCCACTGGGCTCATTGTGCTGATCTCTGGTGCTCAACAATGGGTCCAGCTCCAACAAAAGTGCAGTGGGTGAAGCCACCTGTCTTGTGCTTTGCTGCTCAGCCCACAGCATATGGCCCTGCCTGCTTGGTTCGGCCGTTGTGTTGGGCCTTTCTGGTTTGGAAGCTCTTCCCTGGTGGTTTGGGAGTGGTGCCTTTCAAGCTGTTTGTTAAGGCTAAGAATGGGTATTCAATTGGTTGATTGATTGAAGCCAGCAGTGAGCCCATGCAAAATTTACAGTGGGGGCATGGGCGGGTGCTGGGGTCTGCTGTGTTTGCCATGCCTGCTTCAGAGCTGCGTGTTCAGCAGTGTGTTGTGAATCACAGACATTGGCGGTGCCAGCATTGCTTGCATGCGCGGCCTTGCACGAGTGTCTTGGGTCACACTTTGCTGCTACATTGCAGTGCTGCTGCGTATCACAGCCACATGACACCCCTGCCATACCGTGCAGAAACCCATGAGCTGCCCAAAACCAACCACCTTGATACCGCACCTCTGTGGTGTGGCTCCTTTCCTTTTTGAGCTCCCCCAGCAGGTTGTTCACAGCCTTGCTGCCCTCCTTGCCTGCCTTGGAGGCCTCCCTGTTGGCCTTGGTCACAGCCTGCAGGCAAGGCGGACAGCACAAGGGTTATTCATCAACGACTTGACACTAACGCCATCCAAGACGCATGCAGGGCAGTGGCAGGAACAGCAATGGCGATGCCAGTGAGCAGGAGCAGCAGCAGCAGCAGCAGCAGCAGCAGCAGCAGCAGCGGCAGCAGCACAGCAAGAGCAGCTGTGTACCTTGTTCACTCCCTTCTTAACATCGCTGGCAGTTGTTTTGATGTCCCCATTGACGCTTTTCAGCACCTGCACGTCCACAGACACAGTGGATGCTCAGACAAAGGCAGGCAGTGCTGCTGGTGTCCAGGACAGGGAAGATAAGCAGGGGCCGGGTGGCAACTTTGCAGATCAGCGTCACGGTCTTGTGGTGTCAAGGAGAGCATGAGTGGCGAAGCTGCATGCAGACAGTCCGATATAGCTAACACTGCATGCAAAAGCGGCACGCGGTGCCGCTGCGATCTCTACACGCTGCATGGCACCCAGCACTTGCTGTTGCGGACGACAGCATCCATAGCTCATTGACAGCCAGACAGCTTTTGCCGTGGCTGAAGTCACCTTCTCAGCCTTGCTCGCCGCTTTATCGGCTGTGGTCTCTGGTTTGCTGTTGCTGCTGCCCATTGTGCTCGGCCGGTGCTTTTACAAGCAGAACTACAAAGACAAAAAAAGTACACAGCTTCACTATCGTCAAGTTCATCAAGTTACACAGCTTCGCCATCGTCACCAACACTAGCGACGTCTGCGATGTTCTGTGCGCAGTTCTGAAACTGCCAGACACATTGTCACCCAAGATCACCTCCCGCACGGCTTTTCTTGTTTGTCTGAAATTTAACACGGATGTATTTTATCAAAATCATATTTATATAGCCTTGTGCGTGTACTGTGATAGGCGATGCCTTCAAAGAAAGTCAGCAGGCAGACCGGTTGAGACAGGCTGGCCTGCACAGGCCAGTGCAGGCCCCCCGGGGGTATGGTAGTTGTTGGTATTTGCTGCTGTGCAGCATTTCTGGCACATCCTTGATCCCATGTTAAATGTTGTTTTTGAACACACGCTTGCATGTGAAGGTTATTACAGGCAGCAAGGCATGCAAGATGCAGTAAAGCACATGTGCAAAAGAACGGATTTAACATGTGTTGTAAGGATATTGCTTGCATGTCATGGGTATGTTGGCCCGCGCTGAGCTGGTGCTGACTCAGCAGGCTATCTCACCGTGAGGTAGAGTTTGCTCTGGATAGCCAGGTGTAACAGCCGTTGGTGGGCTGGTGGGCACTACATTGATGCACTCCCAAGTGAGAAAACACGGCACTAGCATGCAGTACACTGGCAGCCCACCCAACCCCCGGCATGACACACACTCCAACTTGGAGTCTCCAAGTGGTTACCCCTTTCTTGGTTGATTTAACACAGTCGCAACCACGCAGTGCAGAGGGTTATGCTCATTTGCAGATGACGTCGGAAGTGAAGAATGCTACAACAGCATGTCACATGGCATGCGAGTCGCATGCAGCACGGCAGTAACGGACACTGCATCTGCATTTACTGCGGTGCACGCACCGGGCAGCCCGGCTGGCACAAGATGTCTGTGGTGATGGTCTGCTCATTCATTCCTTTTGCAGCTGATCAAGGCGGCATGTGCAGCACCTAAGTCAGCTTTCGGGGGTCGCAGCAAGTGCAGTTGCAACTGCGCTGCTCACCTATAGTTGCTAGCTAGGACCTCAGTAGGGCAGCCGCCCAGCTCGCTTCAGCTGAAGCTTGAGCTGCAGCAAGCCATAACCGGCATTAACACTCATTACCACCCTTCACAGCAACAAGCTGCAGGGGCACCCTTCAGACTGCTGACAGCAGCCACCGGCATGGTGCAGCATCACTGATGCACTGGGGTGACTTCGATGCAGCGGCGCAATCATATGCATGCATGGCGTCAACAATGCAGACGCATACCGGCCTGTAGCTCCACACTGTGCGACCAGCAACAGTACACCAGGGTGTGGATGCAGACGCTCTCAACAGTCTGGACGCAGCTGCACGTGCATGCTTTGATGCAGAATTGCTGCCAACACAACTAGCTGCAGCCAACAGTTCGCCTGCAGGAGTGGAGGTGTGGGTGCAGGCACAGCAGCAGCTAGGTGTGCAAACCGACATTCCAGAAGCAGCCGTGGCGGTCTGCTGCGGTAATGACTGGGTGAGTGGTGTATGTAAACAGCAGCCACTGGCAGTGGCTTGCAGGACAGCTTGCAAGCTGTTTGCAATGGGCAGAACATGTTGCAATAATGTCTACTGCGCTGACAGCAAACACATGATCTTCTACCGTCCAGGCACAAGCTGATGTGTATCTTGCTGCTGCTGCTGCTGCTGCTGCTGCTGCTGGGGCACATACATGTTCAGAACCTGACGGCGACACCTGATGGGGACGCCGCTGCTCTGCTGCAGCTGGCTATGGACTGCAGCAACCCAGCAACAGCGGCAGCTGCTGCCAGCCACCTCCCAGAAGAGCTACAGGCGGGCGCTGCGCGCAGGCTGCTGCTGACTGCGACCTTGAGCCAAACAGGTCACCCTGAGCTGCAGTGCAACTAGGCAAACCACTGCAACATCGCTGGTAAGCTGATGACTGCTGCTGAAGCTGCTCACCACAATGTATGTGGTGCCAATGCCTGCGGCAGCCCATATCAAAGCAAGCTGGGCGCAGCAGCACAAGCAAAACCGGCGCCACCCATCAGCATCAAACTCAATGTTGAAGACATGCATAGACTCTACCTGTGCCGCTGATGAGGGTCACCACATGATATGCAGTGCTGCCACTGCATGTTCATGTGATGAAGCTCAATGAAAGTGACATGTGCCGTCATGTGTTTGGACTTGGCACAGTAGCCATGTGCTTGCAATAGGCAGTGTGTATGCAGCTGCTGCTGCTGCTGCTGCTGCTGCTGTGCTGCTGCTGCTGCTGCTGTGCTGCTGCTGCTGCTGCTGCTGCTGCTGCTTCTCATGCTGCCGTTGCTGCTGCTGGGTCTCACCAGATGCACCGCCAGTTGGAAGGGCAGCAGCACCAGCTTGCCCTTGCAACTGCCCTGCAGGTGCAAGTCACACAGCAGTGCTGTGAGCAGGCAGCAGTGTTCACGTCAAGGCTGCCACACACTGACGGAAACAGTACCAGCACCCCTGCAGCAGCAGCAGCAGCAGCAGCAACAGCACGACTCGCACCAGCAGGTATGCTGAAAGCTGGTCGTATCTTTCCAGCCTCCTGACACCCTTGCCCTGCTTGCAGTCAAGGCCTGGCACCTGCAGCAGCAGCATGGCAAACCGCAAGGTCAACTGCCTGCTTGTCACAGATCAACATCTGGCTCATGATGCCAGGCAGCAGCTTGCTCTTGTGCTCAGCAACCTGTGCTGCCTGTGGCTGCTGTGATCACAGCCTGTATGCGGAGTAGCTGCTGTGCCGTTTGCACTCACTGATGGCATCACAGTGCGCAGTAAAGCAAGCTGCTTTCAGCACACACTGCGCACTTCATGCATGTACACCAGCAGCTTGTAAGTATATCTACAGAACCAGCAGCAGCAGCAGCAGCAGCAACAGGAAGAGTGCCTTGAGCCTGTACAGCAGTCTGATCAGCAGCAGCACTCGTACAGCTTGACGTCAATACGCCCGTGCCACACACAGCTGCACAGCCGCGTCGACGTCACAGACGTCACGCTGCGTGCCGTTGGCCTGAAGCAGCCTTCAGATACAGCTGCCCCGCAAGATCACAGCAGCAGCTGCAGCCGCAACAGTGGGCAGCAGCAGCAGCAGCGTCTACAACAGCGCAGCAAACCACCAAGAAACCCAGAAGGAGAAGGACTTGAAGATGATCCTGCCAGCCCAGACTGGGTGGCCTGCAGGGTTTTGCCCGCGAAAGCAGTGCGCGGTACAGGGTTTGATCGTAGCTGCATGCCAGCAAGGCGCCAGCAGGTCACCCCAGTCTTGACCCAGGGCTTCAGGTGCAGTCTGGTTCACAACACCCTGAGGCAGACGCTCAAGGTGGCCAGCTGCACTGCGGCCACAGCAGGCTGCTATGTGCTGGCGGTTGCGGCTTGACTGCAAGTGTGGACTCACTGGGTGCTGAATGCAGTCCCAGCACGCCTGCACAGACCATGGCTGTGATGCTGTGGTGTGGCACACCACATCCTGCAAGCCAGCAGTGCATATTTTGCATTACACAACACATTAAGAGCAGCCGTCTGTGCTTATGGCATGTAGCGTGGCGCTGCGTCAGTAGCGCTACTTGGTGGAACTTTCACCGTGGAACGGCCAGCAGTGTCATCCACGCCACCTTCTAGGTTTATAGCACGGGGTCCATGCCTTCAGCGATAAGAAACAAATGTTATGACAGAAAACTGCTGTGCAAAGTTATGTGACCTGATGGGCATTGCCAAAATGTCCGGGCAGGTACTGAGGCAGGTGCCAGCAACAGCAGTAACAGTCACCCACCACCCTCTCCAGCAACCAGGTGCAGGGCCCCCCTGCAGACTGTTGCTGATAGCAGCATCGGCATGGTGCTGCATCACTGATGCGCCCTGCATGGCATTAGCAATGAAATGACCAGCAGCAACGAACTAGGGTGTGGATGCAGACACTCTTAACAATACTATGCAAGCAGCTGTTCGTGCATGCTTGGTTGCAAACTTTGCTGCCACCACAACTGGCAGTGCAGCCTGGCCGCTGTCGGCAGAACCGCAAGGCTCAAATGTTACTGGGAGTACAGGGTGACGGCGTTTTCTGGCTTTAAATGGCCGTTCACTGAATTTAATACTGATAACCACTGATCCAGGCATTCCTACTGTTCACAACGTTCATATGAGTGTCATTGATGATATATTGCTTATAGCTGCACTACTGCATTGCTGCATCAGTGACCTCTGAGGCGCCTCTCGTTTTTGAGAAAAAGCTCATAACATCTTGATGCACGCTTTCACACTTATCTTTGACGGCAAGCCTTCACAGTCCGTGCGTGAAACCGCAGCTGCAACGAACTCTTCATCTTGAGGCAGCAAGCTTGTTTTTCCAGGCAAAGCAGCGTCGTAGCGCTGGAAGATGCTCGCTTTGAAGCAAATGAGGCCAAGCCTCGTCGAGCTTATGCACACCTGCCCAGCTTTGTGCACACGCCTGGGCCTGCAGGGCCTGGCGTGCCTAGCTACGTGCAGCAGCAATCTCAAGAACGCATGCTCTGCAACAACATGTCGTGATGCTTTGGAACTGCTGGATCCAACAGTGAAAGTTGCCCGACAGGGGCAGCTGCTTGAGCACCATCAGCAGGCAGCATTGTGGCTAGCAGCGCTGCTGCAGAATGCTGGAGCAGCCACAACAGCAGCAGCTGTCACACAGCAGCTGATGTCTCTGCCATCAGTGGCTCTACCATGGGCAGTGCAGCTGGTAGCAGCTGGTGTGCACATTGCGTATGCACAGCTGCTGGCTGCAGCCAACAGTATGCTTGCAGGAGTGGAGGTGTGGGTGCAGGCACAGCAGCAGCTAGGTGTGCAAACTGACATCCCCGAAGCAGCCGTGGCAATCTGCTGTGGTGACGAGTGGGTGAGTGGTTTTGCAACACTTGCTGAGCTCATATTTTCTCACTGTTCACCCAGCTGAACCTTGGCAGCTGGTGTCTGCCGACCACAAAGCTTGTAGAACAGCAGCCACAGGCGGTGGCTTGCAGGACAGCTTGCAAGCTGCTTGCAGTGGGTAGAACAGCATGTTCTCAACACCGTTTACTGTTCTGACAGCAAACACATGATCTCCAACATTCCAGGCACAAGCTGATGAAATTATTGCTGCTGCTGCTGCTGCTGCTGCTGGTGGTGGGGGACGTACATGTTCAGAACCTGACGGCAACACCTGATGGGGACGCCGCTGCTCTGCTGCAGCTGGCTATGAACTGCAGCAACCCAGCAACAGCGGCAGCTGCTGCCAGCCACCTCCCAGAAGAGCTCGAGGCGGGCGCTGCGCGCAGGCTGCTGCTGACTGCGGCAGCGCGGCAGCACACAGAGGCAGTACAGCAGATGACAGACCTGCCGTTCATGCAGCAGCACATAGATGCAGATACATTGGAGGCCGTGCTCAGGCAGCTGCTGGCACAGGGAGATTGTGTGCAGCAGCTGTGCAGGCTGCCTGCGGCAGTGCAGCTGAGCAGCGAAGCGGTTGTGTGCTTGCTGCTTGATGCCGTAGAGCGGCACGAGGCTCATAATGTCAGGATGCTGTGTGGTCTTGCAGGAGCCCAGCAGATGAGCAGCGAGCAAATGATAGATCTACTTTTAGGAGCATGCACGCGCATTCGCACAGATTTTGACGACTGTTCCATTGACTGTGTTGTGGACATTGGCAAGCTGCCAGCAGCAACAGCACTTGGCATTGATGATGTGATGCAGCTGTTAGCAGCAGTTTTTCAGCAATGCAACTGCCCTGATGACGCATCCATTCATGAGTCAGATACGAGCTGCACCTTTCTGATTACGAGACAGCTTTTGTCAGCAGCAGCAGCAGCAGAGCTCACCGACAGCCAGGTGGTGCAGCTGTTCAGTGCGGCTGTGATGTGCAACTGTGTGGCTGGCGTGATGGCCATGCGTGCATCTGACATAGCAGGAAGGCTCAGCAGCGAGATGCTGTTGCAGCTGCTGCAGCAAGCGGTTGAGCATGGCGCATGTGCTTGCACAGCGAGCTTGTGCGGCCTGCAGGCAGCGCAGCAGCTCAGCTGTGGGGATATGGAGAGGCTGTTCACGGCAGCTGTAGAGCATGCCAGTGCGGTGTCACTGTTATCGCTAAGCAGGCTTCCAGCAGCGCAACAGCTCAGCTGTGAGGCCATGGTGCGACTGCTGCAGGCATCTGTGGATGCCAAGAGTGTGTTTGTTCTCAGCAAGTTGCCAGCAGCAGGGCGGCTCAGCAGTGAAGCAGCAGCGGGCTTGCTGCTTGAGGCTGCAATGCAGCGCAAGCATGAGGCTGTCAAGGGTCTGTGTCTCCTGGCAGGATCCCAGCAAATGAGCAGCAAGCAGGCGTTGGGGCTGCTAGAAGCATGCGCCTGCGCCTGCGCAGACATGGGGGGTGTATGTGTGGTTGGCATCTGTGCACTGCCAGCAGCACAAGCACTCAGCATCACTGATGTCGTGCAGCTGCTTGGAGCAGCCTTCCAGCAAGGGTGCTGCTTGAGCGACCTGCCTGGTGATGATCCACGCGTTGTTGGCACCACCACCATGGTTGTGGCGCTCCTGAATCTGCCAGCAGCAGCAGGGCTCAGCAGCACTCAGGTGGTGCAGCTGGTCACCAAGGCTGCGGTGTGCAACAATGTGGTTGGCTTCAGGGTCCTCGTGGGCTTGGGTTTTGCAGAGCGGCTTAGCAGCGAAACATTGCTGCAGTCACTGCAGCAGGCGGTTGAGCAGGGCAGAGGTGTGAGCACAGTCGCAGTTATGTTATGCAAGCTGCCGCAAGCGCAGCAGTTCAGCTGTGGGGCAGTAGAGGGGCTGCTGGCGGCAGCCATACAACGAAGCAGCGCAACATTCACAGAAGAATTGTGTCAGCTGCCGGCAGCACGGCAGCTCAGCTGTGGGGCAGTAGAGGGGCTGCTGGCGGCAGCCATACAGCGAAGCAGTGCAACATTCACTGCAGGATTGTGTCAGCTGCCGGCAGCACAGCAGCTCAGCTGTGGGGCAGTAGAGGGGCTGCTGGCGGCAGCCATACAGCGAAGCAGTGCAACATTCATTGCAGGATTGTGTCAGCTGCCGGCAGCACAGCAGCTCAGCTGTGGGGCAGTAGAGGGGCTGCTGGCGGCAGCCATACAGCGAAGCAGTGCAACATTCACTGCAGGATTGTGTCAGCTGCCGGCAGCACAGCAGCTCAGCTGTGCGGCAGTAGAGGGGCTGGTCATTGCCGCAGTCCAGCAAGGCAGCGCAAAGTGTGCAGAAGCCTTATGCAGGCTGCCGGCAGGGCAGCTTTGAGGCAGCGGCGCAGCTGCGGCAGGGGCCTGCGCAGCAGCTGTGCCTCCCGTGCCGGTGTAGGCTCCCTGCCAGCAGCAGGGCAGCTGAGCTGCCAAACTTTGGCTTGATGTTGATGCTGGAGCGCATACACATCAACAATGTGCATGGGGCGATGTGCCGCATCCACGCCGGATATCCGGTTGTTCGGCAATTATTGGTAGTTGAACATGGTCACAACCAAGCACTGCGTGCACTGACAGTGCAGAGGGGTTTGCTCAGTAGAGAATGGTGCCGCGAGCCATGAAGGCTGTAACAGCATGCCGCGTGCGGTACGGCATTAGCAGCCTGCTGAGACAATGCAGTCAAATATGTATGGATATCTGCATACTTTGGGGTGACCGCACAGATGCAGCCTGACTGAAGCTGTCTGCTCATTCGCTTCTCTTGCGGCTGATTGTTGCGGCATGTGCTCAGCCTGAGCCTTGATTGAGTTAGCTATCAGGGGTGGCAATAACTGCGCTGCTCATCCAGCACTACAGTAGGGCAGCACCGCAGCTCACTGCAGCTCCAGCTGGAGCTGTAGTAACCAGTTACCCAGCAACAGGTGTAACATTCGCCAGCCACAGCACCCGCATGCTCACTCCACTCTTGAGCCGGTACGTTGCTCATGTGCATCCCACTTAAGTTGATACTTTGGATTTCAGGAGGCCTAGGCGTACTTGCGTTCAGTGGCAACAGCACGTGGTATTGTGTTGCTTGTGCGTGTTCGTATAAGTTGTTTGTGTGTGCATGAGCGTGCTGGTCAGCAGGGGGGCCGTAGAGCTGATTCCATTTCAGCATGTCCTTGTTGTGGTGCAAGTTGAGTCATTGTCACACTTGATGTTTGATTGCCCTGCTACCTCTGCTCAGAGGGATAGTATGTTTGCTGAGATTAGATCCCTACCTGGTTACGCTGAGAAGTTGCGCAGCATTTTGTTCATGTCTGATTCATCGAACAAGGTGTTGTGTTTTGTGTCTGATGATATCTGGTGCAGTTATGGAAGATGTTGTATGGTGTCACCGTGTATTGCTGATTTTCTTCTGCAGGCTTGGAATGTTCGCAATATTTGCAAACATTCTGGAGCAGTGCTCCCTCCTCCTTCCGTCTTGGTGGGGCGCGGGGCCGATGGCGTTGATGCTGTGGCTGGAATGGGTAATGTGATGATGATGATGATGATGATGATGATGATGATGATGATGAAACACCCGCATGCAGGGGTGGCTGCAGACTGCTGCTGACAGCAGCGATCGGCATGCACTGCAGCATCACTGATGCGCCGCCAGCATGGCATCAGTGAATCAAACGCAGAGTTTCAAAGTGACACGGTCGTCATGGTACAACCAGCAGCAGCGCAGCGGATTGTGGATGCTCAAACTCATAACACCATGAAAGCAGCTGCTCATGCATGCTTGGGTGCAGAAGTGCTGCCACCACGACTGGCAATGTATACAGCGGCTACGCAGCCAGCTGCTGGCACAACCGCAGGCTCAAAGGTATTGAGAACACAGGGTTTGCATCGCTAATGCCATGCTGGCGGCACATCAGTAATGCTGCACCATGCCAATCGCATTGTAGCTATGGCTTGAATGGCCCATCAGTTACTAACATACCGTGTGATGTTGATGACGATGATGATCATCATCATCATGAGAATACAGGGTGTTTATGTTGCTGGCTGGCCATGGCCTTTCGCTGAATGTCCCTCAAATAATAAGCACGCTTTGCGCATTTCAACCTGTTGAAATTGTCAACTGGGGTGCAGGGAGTACCAGTACGTTAGTTCACTCAGTACGTCCTACATACTGAGTGTACGCAGTACGCAAGCTTGGTATGGCTGGTACGCAGTGGCAGTACGCTGCTGCTGCTGCTGCTGCTGCTGCTGCTGCTGCTGCTGCTGAGGATGCTCTTTTCAAGCTGTGACAGCTGCTGCTGCTGCAGTAATTTGGTGCATGTAAAGCATTGAAACTGTATGAAATACGTTCAAGGTGGATACATCGTGGTTGCCACCAGCCACGAGTCTCCACTGCCTTTGAGTTGGGCACATGTGACGTGCACGTGCACGCCTCTAAGCCTTCCCCTTGAAGGGAAGGGCAGAGTCTGCTGAAGGGCAGAGTCTGCTTCTCCACGTTCGCATGCAGGAATAGGGTGACACTGCTTGTTTGCTTGCCTTTTGCTGCTGGCTTTGAGTGCTTCTTCTTCTTCTGAACCCCTGAACCTATTAATGCCAGCCGGTAAGGTTTCGCCCCCCCAGGTAACCAAAAAAAACCTAACACCCATTCGTGACCTATACCCCAGCCAGCCCGAACCTACCACCCATTCACGGCAGCCCAAACCTCCAGTTCACAGAGCATGAGGTGGGGAGACACTGCTTGCTTGCTTGCTTTTTTGCTGTGTGTATACGTAAAAGTGCTGCTTCTTTTTGACAGAGCATGAGGATCATCATCATCAACATATTACCCATTCAAGCCATAGCACCAACGCCATCGTCATCGTCACCGAAAGTCGTCAGCTAATTACATGAGCAAGTGGTGCTGCCCTCACGTGCGTTTGGCACGGACCGCTGCCCGCACAGCTGCACACGACCCAAACATTCTGGGTGACAGGCTCAACAATCAGTCGGTGACAGGCTTGCTGAACTGGCACAGCCACTCGACTGCCAGCCAATGATCGGCATGCCATGCATGCATCATGGATGGTGCCAGCTGTGTGTCAGCTCAGCACAAGGCTGTGGCATGGCGATGCTGCATCTGCATGCATCCAAAGCAATGCTCGCTCACACGGCGCTGCACACCAGAGGCACCAGTGCAGCCGTGCCGCATATGGTGCCAGGCAGGCACGCCGACAGCCTGCTCACCACAACAGTGCTGCTGCTCAAAACACTTCCTGCTGTGCTGGTGGCCAAAGCTTCGAGTAAACAATGGAGTCTGATGACCTGAAGTGTGTAAACACATCACCAAGGTGGCTTGCATTTTACAGGCGCCAGCGCAAGCTGTCATCATGCACACACGTCCTGGGCAGGACTGCACTGCAGCAGGCCAGGCCAGGGCAGCGCAGCAATGCAACTGCGATACCACACACACCGGCAGCGCGCCAACTCAGCAGAGCGCCACCATAACCAATGTGCAACCACGCCTGCACCCTCTGCCACACTCTGCAGCTGTGCAGAAACCCCTGGCATGCGCAACACGCAACCTGCCCTGGTGTTAGCCTCTGTTCACACTCGCGCCTGCACCGGCTCTCACACCAGCGCCAGCATGGACTGCCACATCATGTCCTTGATCACAAAGCGCGGCGGCAGCACGCGCGCGTCTGGCAGCACCACCGGCCGGCTCTCCTGCTGCAGCCCCCAGAAGTAGAACACCTTCTGGATGCTGTTGGGGCTGCCGTCCATCACGTTGCCAAACTTGTCGCGCGTGCACTTCAGCTGCTGGCAGGCAAACTGCACCACCACCAGCGGCTCCTCATCGACCATCTTGAGCTCCACGAGCTCAGGTTCTCCGGTGAACAGGATGGTGGGGTCCTCAAACAGGCCCTGCAGCAAACAAATTAGGAGCAGCAGCCAGCAGCAACAGCAGCAGTATCAGTGAGCAGCATTGCCAATCACAGGATGAGCCGGTGAACTTGACTTGTTGACCTCAGATATGCCAGCGGACAGAAATCAATGGGCCCACACACACGGCCGTTCAAGTGACAGTGATGGTGACAACAGCAGCAGCAGGATCAAACGTAGATGCCTGGAATCATGTGCAGCAGTAACACTGCCAACATAACAAGGCCACACATCATAGTCAAGCACCTGTGCCTCAAAGTGCTTGAAGATGCCCTCCAGCCTCTCCATCAGCTCGGGGCCGCAGTGCTTGCGCAGCGTGGGCAGGTCGTGGGTGAGGAAGGCCTTCACCACACGAGGCGCATCAAACCTGGTGCGACATGGAGTGTGACAGACGAAGCATGACAGACACATGGAAAGTGTGAGAGACGCAGGAGCAGGTGGATGCACAAGCTTTGCCGGTGCGGAGATGGCAGCAGAACTAGCGATGCTATCGCTGACTGCATGACACTGCTGCAAGCCAACACCAGCAATCCCAATGCCAAATGCGTCCTGTATGCTGCTGGCAACAGCTGTCGTAGCATGCGCTTGGGGGCGTTGCTTGGCACCCGGCAGAGTGTCCATGCACCTGGCAGCCATGCACAGCTACATTCAGAAGCATGCTGGCACCAATGGCTGGGTCAGACTGATCAAACGGCAGCAGACGGCTGCAAGAATCGTGGGGCACTGCTCACCGCACCCCATCCAGCAGCGTGGTCATGTCGAAGCGCGGGTCCCTGCTGCGGATAATGGCCATGGCGGCGGCTGTCTCGCTCATGCCAAACAGCTTCTCCTTCACGTCCTGCGTCAGCCAGCAACACATGCCAGCGGCAGACACAGCAGCAGCATGGCCGCAAGCATCATGTTGACGCCAAAGAAATGCTGCTAGTTGTCCGACAGCCGCGTCGGGAGGAAGACAGAACAGCGGCAACGGTAGCAGCGAGCCCGCACAGCCGCCAACACAGGCCATGACTTGAGCGGATGCTGCTGACCGCAACTGTGTGGGCTGCTGGGTGGCAGCTCGTCTCCTATGCACCCCTGGCGGCATCAGCCAGCTCAGCGCCCTTTGTGAAGACAGGCCTGTCTTCAATAACATATAATCATCTTGGACCCACTGCCAACGGGTCCACACGTGGTGCCAACAACAGCTTCACACACAAAGCACACCACATCGCCTCGCAGCCCCTGAACGAGCAGCCGCAGAAGCAGTTGCAGCAGCGGAAGCCCAAGCCAGCAGCGGCGGCCAGCCTCACCTCCACTTTGTGCACCGCGGGGTGGTCGCTGGTCTCGTACTTGTCGCGGATGTCGTCCGCCAGCTCAGCGCCCTTCTTGAATATGGGGGTGTCCTTGATGTCCACGCGCCGCAGCTTCGCAAACAGCGGGTGGTGCCCAAACCTCTCGTACAGGTCGGCCAGCACCTTGTCCATCTTGGACTCGGGCGCCTTGACTGCTGCCAGCGCGGTGGGGCCCTCGTAGGGAGTGTCGGGGGCCTGCGCGCACGCAATCGAGGAGGCAGCAGTGACAAGTGAGAAGGATGACGTGCGCATCTCTGGCTTGAAGGTAGGCAGTGTCAGGGGCCTGCATGCATGGTTTGAAGCATACAGCAGTAACCACTATTGACCATCGAGGGTGCGCCTCTGGCTCTACATATAAACTGCTGCGAGCGCTGAGCGGTCCTCACGGCCGAGTGGCCGAGTGGCTGAGCGGTCCTCATGGCCGAGTGGCCGAGTGGCTGAGCGGTCCTCACGGCCGAGTGGCCGAGTGGCTGAGCGGTCCTCACGGCCGAGCGGTCCTCACCAGCCAGTAGGCCAGCAGGCAAAACAAGCAAATGCCAGATGCGGCCAAACCTCCAACACAAGAGCTCTTGCATGGCAGGTCTTTCAGGAAGTGATCCTGCCCCAGAGCCCTGATGGCTGAAAACCCTGAGCTGGACCACCGCGTCAGTGCATTCCCGTGTCAGATGAATCCTACAACGAAAGCACTGCCAACCCGCACCAGCAATCATGAACGGCTCACTGGACGCCGACACAATCTGCTGCAGACGCTGCTGCCTCATGAGTGACTGCTGCTGCCTGTAGAGGAGAAACGGCGAGTGCCGCAGGAAGCTCCCTCAGCAATAGGGTGCATGACCCTGTGGGGCTTAGACCGCAGTGCAACCCTCGTACCACAATAAACTCGTACCACAATAAACACGGAAGTCGTCCAAGTACTCCACGATCCACAACAACAAACCAAACCGGCTCGAGGCATTCACACTCCGTACATACGGCACCTAACAAAATGCGCACCTGGTAAGTGGGCCCATCATATGCGCGCGTCAGGCTGTACCGCTCCTGTCGCGGCAGCACAGCATCTGCCACTTCCCGCCGCACAGTATCCCACAGCTGATGCGCACGCTGCCCCAGCGGCACCTGCTCCTGCTGCTCACTGCTGCTGCTGCTGCTGCTGCCGCCTAGTCGCGACTTGAAGGAGTTGAATTGCTGCTGGAAGCCGCCAAAACCTGCGCTGCTGCTGCTGCCGCTGCTGCTGTCACCAGCACTGCTGCTGCTCTCGGCGCTGCCACTGCTGGTGCCACTGCTGCTTGCTTCATTGGCTGCTGCCTGCTCGCTGCTGCTGCTGCTTGTTTGCTGCTGTTGCTGCCGCTCGGTGCTTTGGGCCTCCTGTGCAGAAGAGACACAGTCAGTTGGGCAGAGAACAGCACACATCAAAATGTTGCAGAAGCACTGCATCAATGCACGTGTCAGCTTGTTCAACACAGGTTCAACATGCCATATGCTGCTGCTGCTGCTGCTACTGCTACTGAAAACAAAGTTGAGGACCTGAAACGTGTGTCCAGGATTCACATCCAGCCGTTCGGCTGCCTGCAGCCTGAGGTAGGCAAGCATACTGCAGGGGCACAGCTAACGACACAGCCTTCCCCTGCATTATGTGCGGTGATCAGGATAGACACTGCTGGTGCTGGCAGCTGGGAATGTCCGCCTGCAAGCCCGTCATCCACTGTGCTGCTCTGTACAGGTCGAACTCCAGCACAAGGTTTGCAGCAAATGGAAGCTTGCACTGCAGCATGCAGGCTCACCTCCTTGGCTGAGGTCGACAGCTGTGCAGTGCATGTTGGCCAGCTGCAGGGTGAGAAGCAGGCAGTAGAGACCAGCTCAGCCTTCAAACAATCATGAGATTATTGGCGAATGGCAACAAGGACAAGAAAGAACGCTGCACAGATGCTTCAGCAGCAAAACAGTAGCAGAGGCAGTGCACCAGGCCAAGTTCTCTGCGTGCCCACCTCAAACTGCTCAGTTTGCTGCATGCAAGCAGCCCGGAACAACGTAGGACAGCTGGGGCTGCTGCTAGCGACTGCTGCGCCACAACCTGCGGTAGTGTGTGCCAGCAAGAGGCGTGAGTGCCAGAGAAGCGGGGAGCCTGAGCGCGATCGGCTAGGGACCGCTTCTTTTGCTGAATACTATGGTTACCTGTCTAAGTATACTGCTGGCTGTTTGCATGGCTGTACTTGGGCCTGATCACTGTAGGTTTGCGTTGGCGGTGGGCGCGAGTGCCTGTTGTTTTTACTCCAAATTGAACAGACTCGAACCAACAGATAAATGTGCTGCGGATGTGCTTACCTTGATCCTTACGTGCGTGGTAGATTATCGTGAGGTATGACAACTGTTCCGCGCTGTTGTTCTTCTGAGTTGCACACGCACCCATGCCGAAAGCGCTTCATTGTAAGAATACTGACGCTCCTCTCTGCGTTGCAATCATAAAAGGTTATGCTGACACCCTGTTTGAATTGCAAGCTGTTGTTATGTGCCAAGCCTGTTCCCCATACAGCTGTTGGTGGTGCCTTGCCCACACGAGCTGGCAGGAGCATTTAGTGCACTTCAAACCACCAAAAACAGAAGCAGAAGTTGATACACAGGGTGCTGCAGCAGCGCTTTCCAAACGTATACACATGCTCCATGCTGTACTGCAAGCAGCTGCAGTACCCAAGGGATGCTGTGTCCTTTCTCGGTACCACGATGTCTCAGGAAAAGGACACTGGGGTGCGCAGCGTGCTGAAGGCGGTCTGTTCACAGTCAACCACGTGAACACGCTGATTGCACCATTGAGTTCTTCACTTTCTGGGTCAAGTGGCACAGCAGCACCAAACCAAGTGACTGTTTGACATGCATCTCCGCGTTCGTTCATCAGGCCTCATGATGCACAATAAATGCTTCAAAGTCTTTTCTGCTCATTTGTTGGCAACGATCATTCCTCTGCATAACATACAACAACAACGACACACCTGTCAATGACCTTCACACTCAACGTGCACACGTTCCAGAGGCACCCGCTCTCATTTGCCTATCGAACAAGTTGCATGCTGCTTTAATAAACCGTTAGCGCATCTGTCACTGGAGCACTAGGTTGGGATACGAACTACTGTACGTGTACAGTCTTGGCATCGCTCCACAAAGGTTGCAGCCGTGCGCACAGCTTCTATACCACAACATGCACCTGAATCGCAGCCTACCTACGCGAGGTTTGGCGCTGCGCCAGCAGGCGTCTTCTGTCCCTTGTCTGGTGCAGCAGCTTGGTGAGCACCCACCATGCACAGACACTGCTGCATTCGGTTGCGTGTGACAGTCGTCGTTTTTGTGGGTTGCTTGCTGTTACATAAACACGCAGCTGTCCATGCTGCTTCAAATGAATGCATGGCTGCCCTAGAGGCTAGTCCGCTCCTGCCAGCCACCATTGCTGTTGGTGCCAGCACTACTTCAGCAACCAGTGCATAAGCATCATGCGCGCATGATGATAATGGCCAACCTGTTACCAACGCACCTGATTACATGCAGGCTCGTCGAGATGCAGCTGCACTGGCAGTAGGAGGAAAGTGCACCATGTGCTGCCCCATGCAGCTGCTGCCAGCCTGGACACCCTGGAACAGCCAGGCACAACGGCAACACCCACAACACCCACAAAGCAGCCAGGGCAGGAGCAGCAGCAGCAGCACCAGGGTTCAGGGTCGTTCAACTGGCACCATGCCTGGTACCCTGTTGCCATTGTCAGCCAGTTGCATGAGGGCCGCCCCACTGCAACACAGCTGCTGGGGATGCACATGGTCATCTGGAGGGACGGCAGCGGCAGGTGACCTGGTGGCTGGGAGGTCAGCTGCCACCACAGAATGTGCCCGCCTGCTGAACTGCATGCCCTGTGGTTTGCACGTGCATGTTTGCTGGACACGCAGCTCCTGCATGTGAGCTCAAGGGCATGCCAGCCCAAGCTGCATGCGTCTGCAGTCGCGGGGTGCTTGCCGGCAGCACCACTGGGGGCTCCCGAGTTGTGTGGGTGCTGGGCAACTGCAGCTGTTGCCAGGCCAGCAGGACCTCTTGCTGGAAAGGAGCGAGGCTGAGTCTCCTGCATGCACCAGCAGCCACGGCACACCCGCAGCTCCCTTGGTTTGGCGGGCTGCTGCCCCCCGCTGTATGTGCCCCTTTCACACCCTTGCGCTGGCCCTTCCTATGCTTCTTGCCTTGCTGCCACAACAGCTGGGTGGTTTTGAGGACCGCTGCCCCCACAGGCTGGCGCCGCTGTCTGAGGGGCGCCTGGAGCCCAGCACGGGGCACCTCATGTGCTCCTACCACGGTGCGGCCCGCGCTCGCAGCCTGCCACCTGCATACGCACAGCGTGCCTCACCAACTGCTGCAGTGCAGCCGCAGCCGCAGAGGCGTGTCGCCGCGGGTGACCCCAAGCTTGGCGCGCCTTCCAGGCACGGCCGAGTTGCAGCAGCGCCTGCGCACCAGAGCAATGCGCTTGCACAAGCATCACACAAGCGTTGCTGGTAGCCGAGCCTGGGGTGTTCATGCACTGCCTGCACCTCCCCACCCCCGCAGGCTGGCAGTTTGACGCCCAAGGCACGTGCACGTCCATCCCGCAGATCGGGGAGCCAGCAGCACATGCGGCGGCGTGCAGCAGCAAGCGCACCTGCGCCATTGCGTACCCCTCACAGGTGCGGGGACAGCAGCAGCTGCTGTATTATTTCAGGCAGCAGCAGCAGCCAGCAGCAGCAGCAGCAGCAGCAGCAGCCTGCAGGAAGGCTCGCAGCGGCAGTGCTTGCGCAGCTGCTTTTCCGAACAGGTTCCACCGCAGACAGTAGACGCTGCCTGCTGCGCCAGCAACTGCATCAACACCTAATGCATTGCAAATGCAGCCAGCATTCTTGTACTTGCCTTGGTGTAAACGCCACAGCCCGGCGATTAGGCCATACGTGTTGTGTCGTGGGATGGGCCTGTGCAGATGTCGCAGGTGGTGGTGGGCCGTCACAAGCAGGCCAGGCTGTGCTTCATTTATACACTCACTGTTGAAAGGACATGCACAGCAAGCTTCGCCCTGCCTACCGCTCTTTATGGCTGATTGCTGGGTGTACAGGGTCCAAACTCCTGTCTTGAGTGTGTGGGGTTGTGGCTGTGTCTGGTTGCAGGTAGCGCAGGGCCTGCTGTGGGTGTGGCCTGACGCTGCCTCTGCTGAGCTGGCGGCAGCCAGCCCGCCGGCACTCAGCAGCCAGTACGGGGCTGAGGGCTGGACGCTGCTGGGCGGGGAGTGGTTTGCAAGGGACCTGGAGTACGGCTTTGACACCATGATGGAGAACCTGTGAGTGGCGCAAGGGTTGGCGGTGGAACCGTCTGACACATGATGCGCATCGTCAGCGCACGTTGCTGCAAGCGATCAGGCGGTGGTTGTTGACTTCAAAACGCAGCCCCCGTGAAGGTCAGGTTTCATGCCCGCAGGTGTTATGACCAGATCTGTGGCAGCTGCCTGACTGGGTCGCTACTTAGCGCATGCTGTGTCTGCTGTGCGGGCCAGAGGTTCATCCCCACTGGCAGCCCCATGTTTCTATGCTCCACCAGCGTCACCAGCGCCGTGCAAGTTACACAGCATCTGGCATGTGCCGTGTGCCGTCCGTGCCGCCCCTGCTGCAGGTTTGACCCCAGCCACATCCCCTTTGCCCACCATGGCATCATGGGGACAGCCAGCAGGGACAAGGCGCAGCCGCTGTACATCACAACGCAGGTGGATGTCACGCCCACAGGTGGGGGTGGTGGTGCTGCTGACAGTGGGTTGGCTGTGCAAGCAGCACATGCCTGCTGCCCGCCGCTGCAGCCCTCGGCTTCCTGCAAGCAAACTCCAAAGGCATTTGCTCCTTGACCAGGTGTTCGCCAAAAGCCGGGGGCACAAGCTACAGCAGCTGAATATGTGTTTGCTGTTTGTGCTGCCTCCCCTGCCAGGTGGCTTCAAACTCGTGCGAGACAGCGCCCCCTTCAAGACGGCAGCACCAACTGACACCGTGAACAGCTTTGTGCCTCCCGTGCTCAATGCCAGCAGCCAGACCAACACAGCCAAGGGCACCACGCTGGTGCTCACCTTCTACGGTATACCAACGGCGCCCGGCAAGAGCCGGGTGATAACGGCGTTCTTCACCAGCGCTAAGGTGCCCGCGTTTGCGGCCAAGCTGGCATCTGCCGTGGAGTGGGTGTTCCATTTGGTGAGAGGCTCACATCAGCAAGGCAGCGCTACTATGGCAGCTGTTCATCACTCGGCAGCGGTCGGACGGTGTCACCGTGTTCAGCAACGCTACACATCTGGTACTGCAACATGCGTGACCACTTGCTGCTGCACTTCATGCATGCAAGGATTGTACTGGTGTTCTGGTCGTGCCACACCAGTTCCTCATTTGACAACATGCCAGTGGCTGCTGGTATGGGTCATGTGACGCAAGGCATCTCTGCAATGGTCGCTGCCTGCTGTTGCTGCTGCTTGTAGGGTCAGAACCAGGTGCTAGATAGTGATGCCATGCTGCTGCATGTGCAGGTGAGTAAGGGCAGGCGGATGGGCGGTGTATGCCATGCTTGCAATTGCACAGTTTGCATCGGCAGCACCCGTGTAGCAAAGCAAAGCATGCGCGGTAAGTAACACCACATAATTCTTCCTGCCACCCATGGTGCAGCATGCTGCGCAACATACCCTGCTGTGTTTGGTGGTGCATTGTGGGTCTTGCTGCTTGCTTGTTTCTGGGCGTTTGCAGGACTCATGCTGTGATTGTGACGAATGCGTGCTTGATCTCACTGGGGGCGCTTCATGAGCCTGCCGTTCACTGCTGTTGATGTGTCAGCGCTGCGTGGTGTGCGCTATGTTTTGCCTGCAGGAGCGTCTGCTGCACGAGGGGCGTAATCCCAACTGGCGCAGTGCCTTTTACATGCCGGCAGGCTCAGACCTCGGTGAGCGGAGGGATGCCGCTGCTCTTGTCACACGGTGGAGTGGTGTAATCAGCGTGCCCCAGTCCGCACTGTTCTTGTGTTGCCTTGCAGCAGCAGACTAAAGTGAGCAGCAGCATTACTGCATTCGGAGAAGTGGGTTTGCCGCTGCGCAGCTGGTGCAATGTGCTTGAAATGGCTCTGTTGGTTGTGGCTGCCCTGCGTCTTGCCTCTTGTAAGTGGCAGCTCTGGGCACTGCTAGCCTGCAGAGATAGTCTCCTGCGTTGTGGCTGTAAAATTTGGCAACCTTCACCGTGCTGTCGTGTGCTGCTTAGCGGCCATTGCAGCATTGCAATGCCACGTTTAGCAAGGTATCCAGGCCGTGGTGGTTTTCAATTGCCATGCTGCGGCGCTGTGCCCTGCAGGCATCATCAAGTTTCGCAGCTGGTACCACGACTGTGCCGGCGGGTCCATCCCCTGGCCGGGATCGCTGGCGCAGCAGCCGTTGGGCCCTGTGAAGCCACGGCAGGTGGTCATGGACAGGTTTGCCCAGCACACCGCGCACTGCAAGAGCTGCAGCGCAGCAGTGAAGTGGATCCAGCGGCTGCAGGTGAGGCAGCAGTGCCTGCAGGCATCATGGTCGGTTGCTGGTGGATCCCACTGCTTGCAGTGTTGCCCAACCGCTTGCAGCATTCTCATGCCTGGCCTTGAAGTTTGGGTGGTGGTTTCTGTGTGCTTACTCTGCACTTGAGGCATGAACCAGCCGTTGGGTTTCTCTATATGATACGGGGTGCCATTTGCCTGGCAGCTGTTTAGCTGGGATTGAAGGAGCCCACTTGGTTTGCCCTGCGCCTGCTTACTGCGCCGCACAATTAGGTAACCAGTGCTATATCTTGTGACCGGATAGCTTTGCTGAGCAAGCGTCACTGCATGTTTTCTTTGCAGGCGGTGTGTCTGGGCTTGTCAGGCATTGCAGCAGCAGGGTGTACAGCAGCCGTCACTGCAGCAGCAGTGGCGGCCAGCGGCACAGCAGGCATGCTATCGCCACCCTCACCAGCAGCAGCAGCAGCAGCAGCAGCAGCCCCCAATGCAGGCTTGGTGCAGGCAGCTGCAGGAGCGCTTGCAGCACTTCCAGCATGGCAGTGTGCGCTGATGGGTCTGCTGGCTGCTGCGTTTCTGTTTGCCCACTGGCAGTTAGGCCAGCTGAAGCAGCGGTTCTTCTTCATAGACTATGAGCATTGGAACCGACAGTGATGCACCTGCAGTCGGCTGTGCTGTACCTACCCACCAGTGGCTTGGCTGTAATGCAGCACACTTTTTCCAGCATGTCTTGATCCCAGAGTTGGCGGCTAGTCTTAGCGCAACTGAGCAGCTGATGGCTTGAATGATTCTAAGCCAGCAATGGCCGCTGTGCTAAATGCTGTCCCATGTGGAGGATATTTCCCACCAGGGCTTGTTACGAGAGGTAAGCAGCCCACTGCAGTTGGCTCGGCATGATGACCAGCACTGCCACCAAGCAGTTGTGTCCATTCTGAGTGCCGCAGCCTGAGAGGCTCCAGGTGGGACCCCGGGTTTGGCTGGCTGATGGGTGCAGTTGTAACAGGGCTCTTTATGGGACAGTATTAGTGACACTTGTAAGCAATTCAGGCCTTCTGACCACACGCAACAATTGATTGAGTACCTGGTTGCTGTCACAGCGTGGCAGCAGGCCTGGCCATTTGCAGAGACTCCCAACGAGGGAGTGACATCCCTGTTTGAAACACACGGATACAGTGCCGGCACTGCTGCGGTTGGCGAGTTGCAGGATGCCCTTCTACGACCTTGGCTTCTGGGACCGTGGTCTATTCGGATCTGCAACCTTGAGGTATAACATTGGATCTCTGTCCTTTCACATTGGATCTGCCGGTCGACGTCATTATGCAACATCGCAGAAAGAAACGTCGCCTTCCTTTGTAAGAGTGACTACTGCAGTATAATTGTCGTCTCAAACCGTGCAATGAGCCGTCAGGCCCGTGTGCGCTGACAAGGCGTATGCGTTAGACTGGGCGCACCACGCCGCCTGCTGCGAGTGTAACCAGCCGGTGCAAGCATGCTGGCATGGTCGCTTGAAAAGTGGCGGGGGTGCGCCACTGCATCTGTCATGGTGTTCAAGCTGCGACACCCTCCAATGAACCCTCTCCTACCTTATTAGGTGGACATGAAAAGCCCGGGAGCCAGATCCGTTGTCGCAGAGAGCCGTGTAAAGAATACTGTACGGGAGTTGACTATATCAACAAACAAACAAGACACTCACCAAAGGCAAACATGAGGGGCTTGCTACTGCCACAGCGCGCGCTCTATACTCGGCCTGGGACAGGCCATACAGCAGCAACGGCTTTATTAGCGCCCATACGGACCACTGGATCTTGCGGTGGGCGCTCACGCGGTCTGAAGGTGGCAGCAGAAAGCAGCAGCAGCAGCAGTAGCGAAGAGAGCGACGCAGCAAAGCGAGCACGCTCCAACCATGGCAAGCAGTTTGAAGCTAAGACAAGGCGCAGGGGCAGGCCCGCCTGGTACGTGATCACGTCAGAGCTATGGTAGGGCCTCACACGGCCGTGTCGCTGGGGCTTGCCTCGCTTAGAAGCCATGCTTTGCCCTGATCCTGCAGGATGAGGAGTCCTTACGACTCGCCACTGCGCGACGGCAACAGAGATCGCTTGATCGGCCTCCTAACGGAGAGGTGAGCATAATCACCCGCTCAACCTCTGACCTGCAGTACTGGTTGTTTGCCCTGCTTCAAAGCGATCACCGTCAAGCTGCCAGTACACTCCTGGGAAGCTCAATCAACTGTGCAAGTCAGCTGCTGGCCATCCTGCAAGCTCTCAAGTAGCTGCTGCATGGTTGCTGTATGGTGCTGTTCAGCTGGCGACCACCCCAGCAGCTGTGTTCGCCTTGTGCTTAGTCAAACACGATGCTGTCTGTGCCCTGCAGGGCTGCAAAGACGCTAATGGTTTACCTCATGGAGACAAATGCCAACGTGTACTCCTGGTTGGTCAACTTCTACAAGCAGAACCCCATTCCAAAGGTGTGTTTGGGCAGCGTATCATCAAAGATAATCTACCTGCCTTTGTGCAGCACAGCAGCAGCATGGTAGCTAGCAGGTGCGCAGCATGATTCTTGAGCACCTTGTGTGCCAGGTTGCCATCACGCTGCCCTGGTCTGTACGTGTTGTGCAGCACTCAGCACACCTCACCACCACCACCTGGTCTGCCAACTGTGCTGGCCCACATGTGCCTGCACAACCTGACCATGCTCACGCGTTGCCTGCGGCATGCATTTGTCTGTGTTTATTTATCCACACTGTGCAGGATGGCAGCTGGGATGAGATCAGTGGCGAGGCGTTCCTGCGCAAGCTGCTGTCCATGCCCATTGAGGAGGCGAAGTACAACACTGTGAGCCACAGCAGCAGCTGCAGCCGCAGCCACAGCATTGCAAACGGGCGTTCACCGCCTCCAGGCAGCAGCAGGAGTGCCACAAGTTGCCTGCGGTGGCAGCAACTTCAGCGGCACCATCTTGCAGGCGGAAGCAGCAGCAACATCAATGCGGTTTTGCACCCTCGCCTGCAGTGTGTAGTTTCCTCTGCAGGCCATCGTCAGCAACAACTGCAACAACATGGCACTTGTTGCAACCCCATTGAAATCGTTTTTTTGCTGTGTGCCGCTGTGTTGCAGGGCCGTGACAGTTTGTTTGACAACGTGCGATCGTGCGACGTGGACCCTCGCTCCATTGCACAGCGCGTGATGGACATCCGCAAGCAGCTGGCTGAGGAGTTCATCCAGGAACTGCAGATGGTCGCAGAAGAGAACGCGCTGCTGCTGAGGTGGGAGGGATGTGTCATACTGCTACATCTGGTCGTGGTGTAGCAAGTGTGGTTGTCAGCATGTCTGTGCTTCAA
This sequence comes from Scenedesmus sp. NREL 46B-D3, assembly GCA_014080715.1. Lineage (NCBI taxonomy): Eukaryota > Viridiplantae > Chlorophyta > Chlorophyceae > Sphaeropleales > Scenedesmaceae > Scenedesmus > Scenedesmus sp. NREL 46B-D3. The sequence continues at coordinate 101,891 of JACERP010000074.1, read as the reverse complement.
CAGCATCTGCTGCTGGGGCACAACGGCTGTCGCTGCATTGTTCCATCATGTTGTGTTCGCGCCTGTTGGTTCTTGGGCAGCTGGAAGTCACCTTAGGGCTGCTGGGTCCATTCTACGCCACGCCATGTGTTGCGCGGTGTGCTGGATGTTGTGACTGTCAGAGCGTGTGTACCTGACGCGCTGTGCGACCACATGGCCCTGTGGAGCTGCTTGGTGAACGTTTATAAGGTAGGGCTGAGCACGCTGGCAGAGATGCGCCTCCAGCAGCACTTTTTGCTCACGAGCCTCTGCTGCTGCTGCTGCTGCTGCTGCTGCTGCTGCTGCAGGGAGACGCTGCAGTCATCCCTTTCCACGGACGTCAACAAAGCAGAACTGCCAGCAGCGCACGCAAAGCTCAAGCCACTCACACCCAGCAGCAGCAACGCTGACGCCAGCAAGGCGCCGGAGCGCAGCAACGGCGGCAGCAGCAGCCCAGCCACCAACAGTCGCAGCAAGTACAAGCAGCCCCCACCAGACAGGCCCAAGGTGTCGACGCCCCCGCAGTCTTGGAGGCGCTACAGGCCGCCGGGCACGCCAGACCACAGCATGGCCGGCAGTGCAGCGGGCGGCGGTGACGCCGACAGCAGCGACAAGGCTGCCGCCGTCGCGGCGCTGAATGCGATGTTCAACAAGGGCTCGGACACGGCGCCAGGCAGCCATCCCGAGCTGCAGGGAGGCGGATCCGGGGCGGGCGACGGTGACAGCAGCAGCGGCGGCGCTGCCGGCGGGGATGTGCCGCTGGACATGCGGGAGGTGATTGCTCAGCTGCAGCGCTCCCTGGATGCTGATGTGGCGCAGCTGACCACGTACCAGCCTGCTGGCGTGACGGGCGGCCAGGACCCCAGCAGCACCTCAGAGGACGAGGATGCAGCAGCAGCCGAGGCTGCAGCGCAGCAGCAGCAGCCACAAGAGGGTGACGAGCAGGATGATCTGGTGACCATGCAGGAGGCTCTGACCACAGCAGAGGCAACTGCAGCAGTCGACGTGCTGGAGGCAGCAGCTGCGGATGCTGTAGGGGAGCTCGGCGCAGCAGCGGCGTCGGGGGAGGAGGACATCATGCCGCAGCTTGAGGAGGCGATGGCAGCGGTTGAAGCAGCAGCTGCTGCGTACCTGGCAGCAGCTGCCGCGGACGCCGAGCACGCGGCGGCAGCAGATGCCGAGTACCGCAGCACCTCAGCGACAGCAGGCGATGAGGCCTCGGCAGGCGGCAGTGACGATGAGGGCAGCAGCGTCAGCGCCGGGCGCCAGCCGCCGCTGCCAAAGGGCTGGGGGCCCCGCCTGGGGGTGGGGTTTAGCAAGCTCCCCGCGCGCAACAACATCGTGAGCGTGCGGCAGCTGACCAGCAAGGCGACGCCAGCCTCAACAGTGGCTGCAGCAGATGCCGGTGCGCAGCCGCAGTAGATTCATGTTTGCAGCCGCAGTGGATTCATGCTGGTGTGCTCGGTCATGCTGCAGATGTGTGCGGGGCTTGCCGATGAGCGCTGCTAGCTCCTTGGCAGACAGGTTGCTGCCAGCTTGTGCTGGTGTGCTTGAAGCACGCGCAATTGAGCCGGAGGGTGTTACGGGTGTCGAAAGGGCCGCGTTTATGGTTGGTCGTAGGAGGGGCTGGTTATCGGGGCATGCTGCATACGCAGGTGGGGAGCTGGGACACTGCCCTTGTGGAACGGTGCCCGTGGAGAGTGAGCGGGCTGTGCATTGGCGGATAATGCCGGCGCAATTCCGACGTGATGCTGAGCTGTAGTGGAGTTCTGTGTGGCCAGGAATGCACAGCAGTGCTGCCTCCTGGAACTGGGGCAGAGGATTTGCATTGATGCTGCTTCTGATGTTTGGGATGGGCGGGAACCCATCAGCGCTTGTTGCTACCGTGAGTTGTTGGTGGGTGCATACCTTGAGTTTGACAGGGATTTGGGCTTGGACTGGAGGCGGTCTGCAGCCGATTAAGGTTTGGTGGCTTGTGCTGCCAGGGATGGGCTGTGATGCAGCTGCACGGGATCGGGCGCGTGCTGGCGCGCAGCTGTTGACGAGCCACGTGAGGAAGTGTCCATGCAGTGTGGTGTCAAACATTCTGTTGTGAACGGATAGTCTTCTACTGCATTGAGGGGTGACTTCGTTATGCATAGTTTGCACTTTGTTGTCTCTTCCATCACAGTAGGAGTAGCAGTTGTTTTGCGGGGCACCGCGCCACCCAGTGTGATGTGCACCCCTTAGCAGCTGTCAGTTGGTGCCCTACGCACACCCGCCAGCTTTGTGCCAACAGGAATGGACTGTGCCATATTGGGATGGAAATTGAGCTGGCAGATGATGCTACATTGTGTGCGCAGCCGCCTGCCTTGTAGACTAGGCTGTGCCTCATTTGTTACTATGTGTGCACTGGCAGGCCTGTCTGCGCCGCCCTTCAGTCGCATGACGTCCAGCTGGGCGCTGCCAAAGTGCTCCAACCGAGTTCACGTGCGCTGCCTCCACTCGCAGGGTGGCAGGCGTCGAGCGCTCACTACCATCCCTCCGTCCTCCAGATGTGACAGGACACAGCCCCAGCATGCAGATGAAATGTGTGCGTGCGGAGGCAGCTGACATGTATGCAGACTTCAGTCGGCTGTGATAGCACTGATGGGCCCTGTCTCCCAATGTGTGCAGTACTCATTCCATGGATTGATGCATGGCTGTCCTGCAAGGTGCGGCCCGCACGAGACGGGGCGGGGTTGCAAGACTCCTCAGGGCCTGCTGTATCTTTGATCGCTGCATGTTCATGATACTACCGACACTGTGCAAGCTGCACGGACATTTGCACCCTGGGTCATATGCTGCTGCTGAGTGCGGTTGGCTTGCTGCAAACACAACTGTGGCATGCACTGCTGTGCATTTTCCCCACACTTGGTGGCGCTGTCGTCAAGTGTGCTTCGCGAGGCGCAGTGGCAGGCAGGCGTGAGTGCACCGGGGAGGGCTGGCTCTGGGATCTGGGGTCTGGGTGGGAGCTTGTGACAGCTGGCGCTGCAACGTGCCATTGTAGCTCATTCAGTGCTGCGTGCACACCTGCAAGTGCAGCAGGAGCAGTACTGCTGTTTGGGGTTGGCAAGGGCAGCACGGACAGTTGGCCTGCAGTGGGCGGCAGGCCTGGGCATGTTACTCTGGCACTTGTGAGGGCGCCGCCCGATGTGCTGCCACAGACTGAACTGTAGTTGGTTGGGCTGATGAGACATGGTACTGGGGATGTGGGGTGCTTCTCTCTGGCTCCATCGCTTGCCTACGCTGGAGCTTAATCCTGCTAAGAGGTCCCTATGTGTGTTGGATGATGTTGGTTCACGCATCTCAGCTGTAGTCTCCACATGCACAACCTCTGTTTGTGGAGTCAACCTGCCACGTGTTGTGCACATGTGTACGATGCCTGTACAATACTTACTTGCGCCATGCTGGGATGCGACAGCATGCTGTGTACCAATGCTTGTTGCAGTGTTTTGTGCTGCTTGTTGTACCACCACCTTGAGAACACATTTGGATGGCGGTGGTCAGCTATACCTGCCGTTGGACCGTCTTGGCTGCTGCCTTTTCTGCTGGTTGCTGTCTGCAGGGCTACCTAGGTAGCAGCAGCAGTTGCATTGCCCAGCTAGCATGCTTGCTTGCTGGACAGCACTGCGCGCTGCTTTGTATGTGTGTGCATGTGCTGGTATGCCGAGGGTCAGCACTGCTGACATGATTGGCAGTGATGCATCACACTGGGAGTATACGAGTGTTGCAGCTTGTGCAGATGCAGCTGCGCAAGAGTGGCTGCTGGCAGCAGCGTGCACGCATATAAGGCACGTCCACAACAGCATGCAGTCTGCTGCTCACCAGTGTATTTTGGCTGGGCTGCAAGAGGACAAAAGCATGCATTGTGCTGAAGCCAGCATCATGCAATGATTGCTAATGTGCCGTGGCATGTAACTTGTGAAAGGAAGCGGGTCTGATCAGGGGGCAAGATGATCTGTAATGGAATCGCAAGGTTCTTGTCACAAGTCCATTCACATAGACACCAACTTCTTGGACTTGGCACTGCCAGGGGCTCTGCGTTTCACTGCTTTGTTTTCCTGCTATGTAAGTGCTGCTGCTTCTTGCTGCCAGGCCTTGCAGTGTCTTCAGAGGGGTTTTGGCGCGTAAATGCTGAGACGTAGCATAGTACTGCACGCATCTGAGACATATGTATAAATTCTTGTTATCTTAAATATACGTGAGCCTGTGGTTCAAAGACACCCTGGAAGCAGGCCTGTACGTGTTGGACAAACATTTGGCCACACCTGCTGCTAATGGGCAGCAAACGCCTCGATTCCAGTTCAGGAACGTGAATTTTACTGCAGAAAAAATTACTAGAAGCCAAGCCGCAACTTTCTGGTTGGCTCTTTCTGTCATGAACAGCACCAGGCTGAACTCGTAGAGCTACTGCTCGCAGCGACCCTTCGTCTAGCATGTGGTGGTCATGCTTCGGTCAAGAGAGGCTGGTGAGCATTTCCAAAACATTCAGTTCTGTTTATGGTCTCTACCAAGGCGCAGTATGCCTGCACTACCTTGACAATGTGCTGAGCTGGCTGACGCTGTACCTGTGCATGTACATGCACATGTGCACACATGCATTTGACACGCAGGTTCACCAAGCAAGCTTGAACCAAGGAGTAGAGAGATGTTCTGCTGGTGAAAGCTGTACCAGTACAGGAGTGCGCTCTGCGGCACCTGCGTTTGCTGCAGCTGCAGGACAGCCGGCAGCTACGCATGCAGTGCTGCGGCAGCAAGGCACAGCAGTGACTGCGGCAGCTGATGCAAGCCGTCATAGCGCCCACACTACTTCTGTGGCTCACACCGGAGGCACCTGGGAGACGGATGCGGACGCGCAGCCCCCTGCTGCAGCAATGTTGGCAGCAGCACACGGGGCACTAGGGGCAGTAGCAGGCAATGCAGCTGCTGATGTTGGCGGCCACCATGATGGCTTGCCAGCAGCTCAGGCAGCAACGGCATCAGCAGTGGCAACATCACAGCGCAGTGCAACTGCCCTGATGGCACAAGGCACCGCGCACACAGCAGAGCAGGCTCAAGAAAATGAGAATCAGCAGCAGCAGCAGCCAGCTGCACACAAAGAGCAGCTGCGGCATCAAGATCCAATCCGCTACCTCAGCCCCATCTCAGTGCATTCATTCAGATCAGCGCAGCAGCTACAGCAGCAACAGGTGCAGCTTGCAGGAACCAGCCCTACTGCTGCTCAGCAGGCTGCTTCATGGATGCAGCCCACTGGCATCATGTCGCCTTTCATGCCGCGAGCCAGCAGCAGCTACAGCAGCCCATGCAGCAACACAAGCGGCGCAGCCAGCCCTGCCTTTGGCAGCCGCCACGGCAGCAGCCGTTGCAGCGCTGATTTTGCAGTAACAATGAAAGGCAGCGGCAGCGGGGCCTGGTGCAACCAGAACAGCGGTGGCAGCCCAGCCAACCTCAGGCCATGCTCATCATCTTCGTCACGCCACGAGTGCAGCATGTCGTGCAACAAAAATGGCAGTGCCTCTGTCCTCAGCCCTGTTGGCAGCACCAGCTGCAGCCCCCGCACATCAACGCAGCTGCCCAGCAGCATCCCCAATTCCAACCTCAGCCCCACCGCAGCAGGCATGAGCCCCAGCCAGCGGCTGCTGTTCACCGATGACGTGGAGCTGTCAGGGCCCCTGCAGCTGCTGCAGTGCGCTGCATCGCAAACGCTTGGTGCACGCGGCTCTGGGAGTTTGACGCGGTGGGCCTCTCTCGGGCCCGGCTCTCCTGCAAGCGCCAACCCCCACGCTGCAGCAGTGGGGGTCAGGCTGCAGGAGCTGGGCAGTCCAGTGCGCAACTCAACAGCAGCGGGTGCTGCCAGCTTTGAGGACAGGGCGCAGCGTCGCAGCACAACAGGCAGCCTGCCACGGCAGTGGCACAGTGGTGCTGGCTGCAGCAGTGGCACGGGAGAAGCAGGCAGCCCAACTGCACGTCCTGCACCAAGCACCACCTCCAGCCACGGCGGCAGCAGCAGGCAGAGCTTTGATGCTGCTGCTGGTGTGCCTGCGGTGTCTGGCCAGGGATATGGGGCAGCTGGAGGCAGGCGGTGCACAGCAGACATAGGAGCGCTGCATCACATGATGCAGCAGCTGCATCACAGCCCGGCTGCAGCAGCAGCAGCCATTGGCGTGCACGCACACCGCCAGCAGCAGCAGCAGCAGCAGCAGCAGCAGCAGTGCAGCTCAGAGGCGCGGAGGGGGGTGAGGTTTGCAGGCGCGAATGCGAGTGCCGATGCCAGCAGCCACGCTCCTGTCAGGCATGGTACTCCGTACCCTGGCGACCAATTCAACTTGGCGCAGGGCCCTGCGGATGTGGCAGAACACATGCAGGGTGCATGCAGCCTAGTAAAGGGCAACTCCCTGCCTACCCGCCGGCAGTCTTCTATGCGGCATTCCAATGGGGCTGCGAGCAGCAGCAGCAGCTTTTCCCAGCAGGCAAGCAAACGTTGCAGCGCCGCTGATACATACTGCAGCCTGTCGCGGCAAACTTCAAGGCCTAGTGAAAAGCCAGCTGTCAGCTTTGCAGAAGGAACAGCAGCAGCTGATGCTAGCAAGGCAGCTTGGCGGCACAGCACTCCGCACCCTGGCAGCAAGCAGAGCCACCCTGTTGTCAGCTTTGCAGAAGGGGTGGCTGGTGCAGATGGTTGCAGCCTGTCGCAGCGGCATAGCACGCCGCACCCCGCCAGAGGGCAGAGCAGCGCAGCTGTCAGCTTTGCAGAAGGAACAGCAGCAGCTGATGGTGACAGCGCGTCATGCAGGCACAGCACGCCGCACCCTGGCAAGGAGCTTAATCCAGCTGTCACATTCACAACTGGAACAGCAGCAGCTGATGGTGACAGTGCAAGCCGCTGGCACAGCACGCCGCACCCTGGCAGGGAGCACGGCCATGCAGCTGTTTGTTTTGAGGGTGGGACAACAGCAGCAGATGGCGACAGTGCGTCACAACGGCATGGCACCCCCCACCCTGGCAGGGAAGGGCAGGATTGCAGCAGCTGGCAGCAGCATCAGCAGCAGCAGCAGCCGGCTCAGCAAGGTGCAACAGTCAGGTCCTGTGTGCCAGCTGGCAGCAGTGCCAGCAGTGATGATCAGAATTTCATAGGTCGCAAAGGGACTCCATTTGCTGAGAGGGGCAGGCAGCAGGAAGATGGCCAGGAGCAAAGCCAGCTGAATCAAGAACAGGGTGTGGTGCATGTGCAGTTTGCTGTTGCGCAGTGCTCTGACGGAGGCAGCGGGCCTGTGCGCGATGGGACACCACATCCAACTAGAGGCAGGCTAGATGGTGAGGAGCAACTTGTTTCAGACGAACAGGTGACTTTGGAAGAGGATTGTGGGTTGGCAGCCGCAGAAGCGGCAGCAGACCCAGCAGTGTTAGTCAGGTCTGACATTGCTGGTGGCCACAAAGATCCACCAGCAGCAGCAGCAGCAGATGCGGGGCGGAGGTGTTCAAGCTGCATGGCAACCCTCCCCTCACCAAATGCAGTCCCAGGGCGGGTGAAAACGGCCAGCATGAGACTCCTGCTGAGCCACCACACCCACCTGGCAGGGACGTGAGGCGCACACCAGGCTCAGCAGGTGAGGGCCGGGCATCAACAGCTGTGCGCTGTTCCTGTAATGTAGCTGTTGGCTGCTTGGTGTGCGGCTCACAGGACTTTGATGGGAGGCTGGCAGCTCACACAGGTATGGGTGCATTGCTGCACTGCTGCTGCTGCTGCACTCTTACAGCTGCCTCAAGGAGGGGCAGTTCCAGCGGCGGCAGGGTCAGCTTCGACCTCTCCAACACCAGCCGCAAGAGCAGCAGCGAGCAGCCCACCAGCACCAGCAGCACCAGCAGCAGCCGGCGGCCAAGCCTAGACAAAGGTACAAGCAACAGCTACGCTGCAGTCCCTGGCAGCAGGAGCAGCAGTGTAGGCAGCTCAGCAGCTGGAGCTGGCAGCGCAAGGAGGCCCAGGAGCAGTAAGCAGCAGCAGGGCAAGCCAGGCGTGCCTGCCAAGGTATGCATGGTACAACTGCTCCAAGTTTAATTTTGTTGCTTGAAAAAAAACAAAAGACGTGTAGCAATACTTCAGCAGACCAAGGCTGGCAGCCACTGCCTTATAGTACACTAAGTCAGGCCCGGCAACGGCATGCATGTTGTGTTGACGGCAGTCAACTGCAAGCCTGTTGTCAAGCGCAAAACAGCGCAGCCTGCAGCGTCCGTCGTGCCTGCAGCAGGGCCACGGCATGTCAGCAGCTCATGTGCGGCCTGTCGCAACAGACACTCACTTCTGCACACGTGCTGGTGCTGGTGCCTGCGCAGGCACAGCTCAGCTGGACGCACGATGTCGCTGTGCACCACATGACAGCAGCCACTGCTGTGAACGTCACACCCAGCGTAGCCAACAGCAGTGCAGGTCCTTGACCGGCTCGTGCAAGGTCAGTCATCATCATCTTACTACCCATTCAAGCCATAGCATCAGCGCCATCGGCCCCGCGCCCCACTGGGGCAAGGTCAATGTGACGGCCTATTGACTTCCACTTCAGGATGTACTTGTCGTGGTGCAGAAGATGAGTCCTTGTCACACTTCATGTTTGATTGCCCTGCTACTTCTGCTCAGAGGGATAGTATGTTTGCTGAGATCAGATCCCTGCCTGGTTGCGCTGAAAAGTTGCGCAGCGTTTTGTCCATGGCTGATTCGTCAATCAAGGTGTTGCGTTTTGTATCTGATGATATTTGGGGCAGTTCTGGAAGATGTCGGATGGTGTCACCGTGTATTGCTGCTTTTCTTGTCAAGTCTTGGGATGTGCGCAATGCATGCAAACATTTTGGAGCAGTGCTCCCTCCTCTTTCCGCCCCGGTGGGGCGCGGGGCCGATGGCGCTGATGCTATGGCTTGAATGGGTAATATGATGATGATGATGACGGCCTGTTGACTGGTGGCTACCCTGCTGTCAAGTTCCCAACGGTGCTGTTGCTTTGAGCAAGGTGGAGTCAATTGTTGGTCCAGGCGCCGTTCGCTGAAACCAAAACATGCTTGCACCAAGCTTGATAGTGCACCTGTGGTTGGGGGGGATGGGGGGTGTGACAGACACTGTGAAGGGAGCAGAAGAAGGGTGGAGGTCAGGCAACAGCAGCAACAGCAGCAGAAGGTAAGCATGTTGTGACTCTGCAGCTGAGAGCACCAATGCGGTGGAGCCCGATCATTGAGCAACAAGATCCGCCTAATTGCACAGATAGCTTTGCTGCCCCAGGAATTCACTGCATGCCCAGCCAGGTGCACTGCCTGTCCGAGGCCAGCAGCCTGCAGCTGAGCTGTGGAAGCAGCAAGCCATACAGCTTTCTGCACGGAGCTTGCCAAGCATGCACTAGCACGAATCAGCATGTGATCCATTGACGCCTCACCTAAGGCAACCATCAGCAGCCCAAGCGTGCTGGAGCCTGGTGGCACCGCTTGCAGGAGGATAGCAGGCTCCACGCCGTGATCATCACCGTAGTGGCATGCGCACCCTGTAAACCATTGCAAGGGTTACGATGAATCCAACCGACGACATGAGCTGCGGCGAGGGCTTTGGACACCACCAACGAGTCCAGTCGGTCATGTGGATTTCTTTTGGGCCTGATGTACTCACCATTAGCGCCGCTGCAGCCCTCTCGCACCTCAAAGAACCGTTCGTGTACAACCTAGAATAATGATGATGAGCACGGATACACGGCTACGAATGTGTAGCTACCCAGATTCTGTGCTACAGGCGCGTAACAACACATATGCTGCTGCTGCTGCTGCTGCAATTGTACGTACATATCGCTGCTGACGCTGGACAACATGCCCATCTCCAGATAACGAGCGCCAGGTACAAGCAAAGGGCATAAATGCTAGCAACCACTATAGTGTTCCACCGATAATCCTCGACCGTTACGTCGTAGACCAGCGGGCAACCGGTGCAATACATTGGGCAGAGGCGACCGCGCGAATTGCAATGTATTTTTGTTCGTAAATAAGCAAATATTTACCGTAACGCTTGCTGGCTTCAGACGATCACTCAACACGACGTAAGGGCAAAACTGTTGATGGAACATAACCTTCAGTTGTACGGTCAACCGGCGATGCGGCCCATCACAAATTTGAGAGATCGCAACGAAGCAACCTGATTTTGCAGGGCAATCCATTCATTCACTCATTGAATGTTGGACACCTCGAGGGGGCGCAGGGCAACTTGCCGGATGCAAACTGATTTTGTCCGTTGGCACTGGTTGGCCAGGCAGAACGCATGCCCAGCTGGTGCCAGACTCTGCCTCTGAGAGGCAAGGCAGTTTGCTGCAGCGGGTGCTGGCGAGCCGCCATGGGTCTTGGGCAACACATGCGCATGTCTTAACGTCACCTAAGAAGGCGAAGACAGGGCATCCATGTGCTGGAGACTGGCCTGAAAACAGCTCATACAACAGTCTGTACAAGCCCTCCAAGCTAGGAGCCTCCAAACATCCTGAAGATGTTTTGGTAATAAAACAAACCGCCAGTGATCCGCTAGCAGTACCATACATCACATCTCCTTCCATGGCACTCCTTTGCATGCATGCAGTGACATATATCTGGTTTGCGGTACAGGTGCGTATGAAGATGATGCTTTGATGCTGGCCAGCTTGCCTGCATGGCAGCACACTCGGAGCACCAGGAGAGCTTGAGCGGGCCGCTCCTGGTCAAGCATCGCTTTGAAGGTATGACGTTTTGCATTTACCTGGAGCCCAGGAGCCGTTACATCCGTTCTTTTACATATCCTATTACAAGAACAGCTGAAAGCCGCCATACTGTGCTCTCAATAACCCAAGCTTGGACGGAACTGCCACGGGCGTAGCTGCAAAAGCTGCCGCTCAGTTGCATGAGTGCTGCTGTGCTGCCAGTGCGGTACAGTGCTCTGCGTATACTCTGCATGCCCTGTTGGTGATCACCGTCATGACTGCTGTGACGTGCCCTGCTGCTCCCTCAACCAACGTTGGTTAATCAGATTAAGCAGCGCTGATGCACGCCTGAGCGTATCTGCTGCACCATTCACATGCATCATCTAATGCTGCGTTGTGTCGGCTGCTAGACACATGACTCAGCAAAATTTCCACACTCCCTTTATCACTTCCCGCTGGCAATGATGACGTTGATTTAGGCAGTTGCTGGTGCTTGGCCAAGCAGCTGCCATGGCAGCTGCGCATGCCATATAGCTGCAACCTTGTCACGCAGCTATGCGGCCGGGGTGCTGCGTGGCATGCATGGGGTGCAGCAGTCCACCGCCGGCAACTGCAGCATCGCCCACATTGCGGGTCTATTTCGACACACCTTCCCTTCACAACTGCTGAAGCTGACGTTAACCCATAGCAGCTGCCAACCAAGGCAGCTGCTTGCAACAAGCAGCAGCACTCTAACCCAGGAGGTCGACGAAGCAGAGTCATGAGGCCCACTCACGCACAGCTGCGTTGTACGTGCAAGTGCTGCTGCTGGGCCAACGCATGCCTCCAGGTATCGTAATGCGGCCCTTATGCTGTCTATCATGCGCAGCCTGCTGCAGTTCAGGCAATAGTCCACCCCCAGACTGCAGACGCTGTGCACATTGAACTTCGGCGAGCACTGTACAGCCTGAGGCACTGGCCAAAGCAGGAGACAAGGCACGCCTGTGCGCGCGCTGCAATTCTAAGATCTCGAGTCCTCACCTCTCAGACTGACAAGCAGCAGGAGAATCAGTACAAAGTTCAGCATTAGTAGAAAGTTCAGCAGCCCACTATGCTTGCTGCTGCTGCTGCCACCACACACTTTCAAGCAGGCGGCATGGCACTGGCCCAAGTTGGCCGCGAGACAACGTGCACATGCAGTCATGGTTCAGCATGCAGCGCTGTGTGCATGCCAGCATGCCACTCGCCATGCACAGCCTGCAAGTGCCGTGACACACGCCCATGCACACGTCCCAGAACAGCAGCATAGGCGTGCCACTGATATCAACAGTGCTTGTCACAAGCGCAATCCAGCAGGCCAAGCTGCTGCTGCTGCTAAAACAAGCAACTGCCATGCTGCACAGGAGGCACACGCCTGCAAAGCGACCGGTGCACTGGAAATGAATAGTAGTTATATGCGCGCAAATGATGCTTGCAGCATGCTGATCAAGCAAGAACTCTATACCCAGACGCCCTCTGCTCACCCGCCCTACACATTTGATTCAGGGCAAGGTTGAGCAGCAACCAAGCAGGCCCAGTTGGACTGCTCTGAAGAATCATGTACAAGAGCCCCAAAGCTGCAAGGCTGCTGCTGCAGCTGTGAAGTGTATAGCGGGCAGACTGCGGCCACATATGCGGTACAAGTTTCAAGGGAGTGGAGTGGTTTGTAGCTGATGCTGCAGCGTACTCCTTGCGAATGCCAAAACGCCAACGAGTGACATAAGTACATGGCCGTGCGGCCGCTGTTCATGCCGCGCTGCACACCTATGTACAGGACACACTGCACAACAAATCAGCGGCAGGCCATCTGTGCGGAGGCGCACACCACCCTCAACATTGGCGGACAGGTTGTGGCGGAACCATGCTCAAGGCGCAAGCCTACTGCTTGGCGACAGCAACCTTGCCTACACCTTGCTGCCAAAGCTACCTACTGCAGCACCAGATGAGCAGCAGATGTGTCAGCAAACCACAATGCAGGCTGCCATGTCATCGAGCAAGCCTGAATCAAGTGCCCTAGCAGCAGATGCCAGACAAAAGCCAAGGCGTGACTACGCTGCACACCAAAAAGAATCCCCTGTTCCTTGATTAGCTGTTCTAGGACCCCTCGGCACAAACGTATTCATGATGGTCCAACCAGCCGTGCCACTGTGCATGCGCAACATCTGCGCACCTCCACAAAACATCACTGGCAGAACAACTGCCGGGCATCGGCAGCAGCACCAGCCAACAGCCACAGCAATAAGCAGACCAACATAAAGCATGCTGGCACGCATACCTTGTCAAGTCAGAGTGTGCCACACCATACTCGCAAAGTGTGACACACCATACCCGCAGCATAAGCCATCTGCTAGCACCCCCCCCTCCCCCCGCCCCAGCCCACCCCCCCAGGCAGCAGTAAGGAACACTGTTTGTACTGCACCAACATACATACACCTACCACCAATTCAAATGGTTACCCACAACCCACCCAAACGGATCCACCCAAGATCAAATATGCTCGTGCTGACAGTTGCAGCAGCAGGCATGCATTAGAATTAGTGAAAGGCAGCACGCCTGCCGCGTGCTACCCTGTAATAACCTCTCTGTGAGGTGGCACACTGGCAGCTCTGAACAACGTGCTGCAAGCCTCATGCTTCGCCTGCAGCAGGCCTCCAAAAGCTCAAAACCTGCTACGGCAGCATACATGCACAGCATCGACAGCATCATCCACATCCAGCTCCACTGCAGCACAAACTCGCCATGCAGTTCGACAGGCTCAGGCATCAAAAACTCATGCCTCTGCAGCAGCTGGCTTGAAGGGCTCCAGGCCCTTCACAGGCAGCCCATCGCCGCTGTCAGCAGCCGCTGCGGCCAGCTTCAACTCGTCACCATCCTGCTCATCCCCAGGCAAGCGCTCCAACACCCTGCCGGCCCTGTTGTCCAGCAGCGCAAGCCCTGCCAGGCCCCAGCACACCACCGCACTGATGACGTTGAAGCCGAGCAGGATGGCGTAGTTCCCAGAGCCCATGGCGAAGCCAGAGACATTCAAGGAGGCCTTGCAGCAGGGGCTGCTGGCCAGCTGCATGACGACGCCGAATGCGACGCCGGTCCAGAAGGGCAGGTGGAAGAGCACGGGGCGGTAGCCCTTGATGAAGGTCAGCGCATAGACTGGGGGACCTGCAGACAGCACAACAAAGGAACTGAAATGTTTCACTGTGTTGCACGGTGCAAAGCAATGCTGCGAGTGGCGAGCCAGGCCGCGAATTCTCTCCCGGTAAGCTGACACAAACATATGGCGCCCTGTAGACAGCACAACAATGTGCCGAGGTCTCAGGTTACGCAGCAATCCTAAATCAGTGTGGCAGGTGGGTAGAGCAGGGGGCGGCAACACTGCAGAGGTGCAGAGTGACCCCAATACTCCACCTTGTGCTGTGAGGGCGTGCGCGGTGAAGATTGACCCAGTCACACATGCAATGCCTCTGTTGGCCGACTGAGGAACAATGACAACAGCGAACATTGGCCTGGAAGCACGCATGCCTACGGACGCATGCCTACGGACGCATGCCCTCGGGCCGCGCGCACACACACACACGCACGCACGCACGCACGCACGCACGCACGCACGCACGCACGCATGCACGCACGCACGCACGCACGCACGCACGCACGCACGCACGCACGCACACACACACACACACACACACACACAAGTGAGGCCACAGCCGCGCATGTGCGGCCCACCTAGTCCCACCACCATGGTGCCGCTGATGGTGGTGGCGTCCAGGGCTGCAGGGCCAGCCAGCAGCGGCAGGGTGCCCACCATGGCCATGAACACGATGGCGGCGCGCCCCACCCAGGCATGCCTGCAGCAGCAGCAGCAGCAGCAGCAGCAGCAGCAGCAGCAGCTAGGGCATGAGACCAACAGCGCAGCAGTTGTGGCTGATGACCATGCATGTGGTGCAATGGTGGGTGGAGTTCCCCAGACTGCTGAACACGTGATGACAGAGGTGATACATCCACACGTCGAACCACATGCTGGCGCTGTGCACGGCATATCATATGCATTATCTCCTCGTTGACTGGTGCAAATTTGCATTGCAATTTTCAGGGGTGTCCTTGTCATAATCTTGAGAGCAGCTGTCATATATTGCAACAGCAGCTGCTCCTGAGCAACGAGTCACATGAGGCGCATTGATGCCTTGGAGCAGCCGCTGCTGTGCATGTAACAGCTGCACACTGCCCTTTCCCTTTCACCGCTTGAAGCAGAATGCAGATGCAGCTGGCTTGGTGTGCCACAAACTCTGGTTACGTAACAAGGAGCAAGAAAATATGGTGCTGCCTGACATGCAGACAGCCACCTCAACAAACATGCCCGAGCCTAAACACCATAGGTACGCCACAACTCCAGCGGCTCGTTGCCGAATCACTTTGAATGCAAAACAAGCAAGAAGCACACATTGATCATCACGCACTGCAGCAGCCGACGCGAGAGCCAACCACAGGGCACGCTCAACCAGAGGGAGGCAACGAAGGAAAGTATGTAAACTACGCTGCCACCAGCACCAGCATATAGTGGATGACATAAGAGGGTGTGTGTGCCCAGGGTGGAGCAGGGGAGGTGCACACGGGTGCAAGGTGTGAAAGGCTGCAGGGCCAAAAGCAACATCATGACAGCATCCCCTGACCAAGCGAACATTATCTGCTCACGTCTGTGCTGCTGGCTGGGACGACAGCAGGCGGGCAGGGATACTGCCCAAACGGCCCCGAAGCCAAACATGGCCTGCCCTCCCACCGGGTGTCAGCTCCATCACCAGTTTTTAGCTCCATCGCTGCAGCTGCCAACCATGCAGCAGACACACCAGCAGCCTGTGACACGCCACAACGCACCAGGCGACAGCGCCAGACGTCAGCGCAACCACCCTGCCACCACACACTGCTGGCTGGCTCAGCGGCCCCACACTCACTTCCTGGTCGCCAGCTGTGGTGGCAGCGGGCGCCCGCGCAGTATGGCCCCAAACAGCTCGGGCCCAAACAGCTTGCTGGTGCTTGCAAAGGTGGAATCCAGCACGGTGCAGCTGCTGACCAGGAAGATGAGGTTGACCAGGGAATACACGGCTGTGCCGAAGTAGCGCGCGACTGCGTAGGGCTGGCCGGTGAGCATGCCAGCATATATGTCACAGGGGACGCTGCAGAAAGGTGGGATGAAAACAGCAAACGCAGCCACGATAGCAGCCAAAGCAGCGTTAGCTGCTGATTGCAGGTGTTCTGGCGATTACAATGACCAGCAGCTTGCAGAGCACCGAAGACGAGCAGCAAACATGCAAGGTGCATGCCACAGGAGGGCAGGGGGGCAGACGGCGGCAACCAGCCTGTCTGCCTGCCTGGCTGCTGCTGTCGCCAACGTATCTCCAGGTCCGCACGGGGCGCACCTGCTGGGGTTGAGCACCGCCTCCATGGCCCCAAAGATGCCCACGAACGAGAACACGAGAATGAACGCGATGGCGATTACGCCGCCAACGACAAAGGCGCGCACCATGGTGCGGGGCTCACCCAGGAACGCGCGGTCTGCGCCAGCGGCAGCAGCAGCAGACAAGCAGCAAGAAACAGGACACCAGCAGAGTTCAGTAGTAAAAAGAACGGGTGCGGCAGCGCGCTCTGCAGCAGGTTCACAACAGAAGGCAGACACCAACCTCACTATGTTCCACAGCAAGGAACCTTCCTTTGGGCGAGGTGAGCGGAACAGCATCTGGCGGCGGAGCTCCAAGCTGGTGGAAGGCAGACACGCACCGCGGCGAGCTGTATGCTGCATACCAGTCAGCCTCTGACAACAGCATCCACAGCCTGCACCACCTTGCAGCACGATACGACCGCGCCCCCCACATCATCACCCACAGCAATACTGCTGACAAAGCCACATCCACGTCCCCACCTGGACCTTTCACACGTTCGAAACAAACACGCCTGCACGACCCCCAGCCTAGATGCATCATACGACACACGCAGCACCTGTCAGCACCGGGTCAAAGAAGGGGTAGCTCAGGAAGCCCTGCAGCAGCCCCACCAGCAGCATGTCCATGCCGCCGGCCAGGCTCCACATGCTGCGCGGCTGCCAGGCGCCCCCAGCGGCAGTGCAGGGCGGCTGCTGGCTGACGGTGCAGGCTGCGGGCGCCCAGGTGCCGTTGGCTGCAGCGCAGATGTCTGTGGTGGCGATGGCTGCATGAAGCAGAACGGAAATACAGCAGGCAGTCACAGGCAGCCAAGAGCAGGTTATGTGTGCTGACTTGACAAGGGGGATTGTTCGGAAACATGAGCAGGGGACACAACGCAGCACCGCACACAACAGGACCAAAGGGCGCCATGGAGCTGCTTGCCAGGGGTGCAGGCAGTCAGCCGCACAACAGGACCGAAGGAAGCCAAAAGCTGCTTGCCAGGGGTGCAGGCAGTCAGCCGCACAACAGGACCGAAGGAAGCCATAAAGCTGCTTGCCAGGGGTGCAAACAGTCAGCCACACAACAGGACCAAAGGAAGCCAGAAAGCTGCTTGCCAGGGGTGCAGGCAGTCAGCCGCATAGAGACGCAGCGGCGCAACTCCCCGTGCTGCTGCGGAGCACATGATACTAGGATCAACTACGACGGCAGCATGTCCTGCTCAGCACGCCTCCTGCAGACTGCTTGCAGCGGCTGCATACACCACAGTCAAAGAACACAGCTGCTGCAGCCTGACCATTGAAGTGCCAATGATCTTACCATGAAGTGCCGCAGGTTGATCAGGGAAGCACCTCGCATGGCCAGCGCCTCACCTGTGTAGTTGCAGGAGGCAGCCTTGAAGCTGGCCACGGTCAGGTCCGCACACGTGCCCAGACCGACGCTGGGCGCCACCGCCGGGTTGAGCGCTGCGCAGGCCGGCTGGCTCGACAGCGCTGCTGCGTCAGGCGGCAGGCTGCAGGAGCCTGCAGGGCCAGCAGCGAAATAGACACACAACAGCACATTGAGGGCATGCTACCCACGGATTCAGGCAGCGCCAGGATGAGGTGACGCAGCACAGCTCGCTAGCGGCACTGCCTCACACAGTGCAGCTTGCAGGAACCTATGAGGTGATGCACCTTGATGGGGCTTGTGCTGCACAGCTGGCTTACTAGCAGCACTGCCTCACACAATGCAGCTTGCAGGAACCTATGAGGTGATGCACCTTGATGGGGCTTGTGCTGCACAGCTGGCTTGCTAGCAGCACTGCCTCACACAGTGCAGCTTGCAGGAACCTATGAGGTGATGCACCTTGATGGGGCTTGTGCTGCACAGCTGGCTTGCTAGCAGCACTGCCTCACACAGTGCAGCTTGCAGGAACCTATGAGGTGATGCACCTTAATGGGGCTTGTGCTGCACAGCTGGCTTACTAGCAGCACTGCCTCACACAGTGCAGCTTGCAGGAACCTATGAGGTGATGCACCTTGATGGGGCTTGTGCTGCACAGCTGGCTTACTAGCAGCACTGCCTCACACAGTGCAGCTTGCAGGAACCTATGAGGTGATGCACCTTGATGGGGCTTGTGCTGCACAGCTGGCTTGCTAGCAGCACTGCCTCACACAATGCGGCTTGCAGGAACCTATGAGGTGATGCACCTTGATGGGGCTTGTGCTGCACAGCTGGCTTACTAGCAGCACTGCCTCACACAGTGCAGCTTGCAGGAACCTATGAGGTGATGCACCTTGATGGGGCTTGTGCTGCACCTTGATGGGGCTTGTGCTGCACAGCTGGCTTACTAGCAGCACTGCCTCACACAGTGCAGCTTGCAGGAACCTATGAGGTGATGCACCTTGATGGGGCTTGTGCTGCACAGCTGGCTTGCTAGCGGCACTGCCTCACACAATGCAGCTTGCAGGAACCTATGAGGTGATGCACCTTGATGGGGCTTGTGCTGCACAGCTGGCTTACTAGCAGCACTGCCTCACACAGTGCAGCTTGCAGGAACCTGTGAGGTGATGCACCTTGATGGGGCTTGTGCTGCACAGCTGGCTTGCTGGCAGCACTGCCTCACACAGTGCAGCTTGCAGGAACCTATGAGGTGATGCACCTTGATGGGGCTTGTGCTGCACAGCTGGCTTACTAGCAGCACTGCCTCACACAGTGCAGCTTGTAGGAACCTATGAGGTGATGCACCTTGATGGGGCTTGTGCTGCACAGCTGGCTTGCTAGCGGCACTGCCTCATACAATGCAGCTTGCAGGAACCTATGAGGTGATGCACCTTGATGGGGCTTGTGCTGCACAGCTGGCTTGCTAGCAGCACTGCCTCACACAGTGCAGCTTGCAGGAACCTATGAGGTGATGCACCTTGATGGGGCTTGTGCTGCACAGCTGGCTTGCTAGCAGCACTGCCTCACACAGTGCAGCTTGCAGGAACCTATGAGGTGATGCACCTTGATGGGGCTTGTGCTGCACAGCTGGCTTGCTAGCGGCACTGCCTCACACAGTGCAGCTTGCAGGAACCTATGAGGTGATGCACCTTGATGGGGCTTGTGCTGCACAGCTGGCTTACTAGCAGCACTGCCTCACACAGTGCAGCTTGCAGGAACCTGTGAGGTGATGCACCTTGATGGGGCTTGTGCTGCACAGCTGGCTTGCTAGCAGCACTGCCTCACACTGCAGCTTGCAGCTTGCAGGAACCTATGAGGTGACGCAGCTTGACGTGGCTTGTGCTGCACAGCTGGCTTTTCAGCAGCACTGCCTCACACTGCAGCTTGCAGAACCTGAGGGCTGCGCTCCGCATCAGCTGCTGCGGACAGAGCTGCGCACATGCTGCCACGGCAGCCAGTGCATCTGCCCACTGCACGCCCCACGCCCGCACCTGCTTTGTTGAAGGTGGCGAAGGAGGCTGGCGCCTTGGTGCCCACCACTCCCACCACAGCAGCAAGGAACACAATCTTCACAAAAGCCTGACAGCAGCACAAAGCATACACGGAAGCTCAGGAGTCAAACATGTTGATGCATGGCCTAGGCATGCGCACAACCTCGCCTACTATCCGTCCAGTGCAACAGCCCCCTCCCTCGCACACATGCATGTGGATGCTGGCGATATGAACTCGTGCAGCACAGCAGACGCAATTACGTCACAGCAGCAACATGCACCCTGCTGTAGCACTGCATACACCTGCCACGCACTGCCAGTCACATCACGCGAGCGTGCGCGTGCAGCACCTGGAACACGTCGGTGAACAGTGACGCCCGCATGCCGCCCGTGAAGCAGTAGAAGGCGGGGATGGCTGTGGACAGCACAGCAGCCAGCCACCAGCTCGTGCTGCGCGTGTGACACACACACCCAGCAGCAGCAGCAGCAGCAGCAGCAGCAGCAGCAGCAGCAGCAGCAGGGCATTCAGCACAGAAGCAGCAGAAGGCAGCAGTGGCAGCATAAAGACCAATATGATAGACGCACATCTTTTGCGGGCAGTTCCACAAAGGGATTCACTGTAGCATATTGCTGCTCCTGGCAGGCATGCATGCTGCCCTCTGCAGCATTGCTGCCCACCACCCCACAGCTGCTCCTCCCTCAACAACCGCAATGCGACACGCCACCTGCAGGCAGGTCGCTGCTGCTGCCGCACCTGTGCACTGGCCCGTAAAATGACGCCACCACCAGGCTGTTGCTCCACACCTCCTGCTCCAGCCTGCAGCAGCAGCAGCAGTACATAGGGGATAGGGGGTCAGTATTACAAATAACACAGAGGGGAAGGGGGGGGTAAAGTATATGCAGGCAGCCTGCAGCTGCGCTTGCCGCGTACAAATGCAGGTCGCCCCAGGTTAGCTGACCGCCAACGTGCCACGCAAAATGCAGTGGCCGCAAGGCCACCACGCTGTGCATGTACGGCATCGACAGCATTGCAGCGACGTAAACTAAATACATCAGCGGGCTGCGCCTGCAGCGGCTCACCTGTAGGCGACGGCCAGGCCGAATGCAATGGCGGCCAGGCCACCGTAGCGCGCATGGATGGCCTCTGGCAGCGACCTGTAGCCGTGCCGGGTGCGCATGAAGTACCCCACAAAGGCGACAGAGAAGAACGACACAAACCTGCAGGCAGGCACGGAGCAGAGAGCGTGCAGGCAGGCTGAGCGACTGCAGGGGCGCAGCAGCAGGAAGAAGACGATGATTAGTACAGCCTCGCACAGCTCCACACTGCTGTGGAAAGGTAAAACTCACAGCAGCAGCTTTTGCTCAGGCTAGCACTGCTGAGCCGTCCATGTCTCTGCAGCAACACGTGAGGCTGCGTTCTCACCAAGCGGCGTAAGCCAGGCCTCCCACCACGCCAAAGCTTGCGCCCAGCGTTGCAGCGTTAAGTATGCTCTTGGCAAATATCCAGCTCACAAACGCTGTTAGGCGGCGACATTAGCAGAAGCACACCGCAACAACATTTTTGTCGATAACAGGGATTGTGCACACAGGCAATATTAATCTGTACTCAGTGTGCGCAAGCAAATGCTGCTGCTGCTGCTGCTGCTGCTCTGCCAGTGTGTGTCAGCTGGTGCTGCTCTGCCAGCGTGTATCTCCTGCTGCAGCCCATGCCATCTGTGCCTATGCCCAGCAGCATTACAGTGGGCACAGTGACAAGGGGTTCCACAACCATCTCTGCTGCTTGTACTGTGGCCTCACTTGAGGAGGCGAGCAGCATCCAGTTGGATGCATCTTTGCTCGTGTCACTCACAAGTCCACCCCTGCACGCAAACATCGGAAGACACACTGCGTCACCGATCAAACCAACAGCGCTTCTTACAAAGAAAAGCTGTCATTCTACTGTGTTGAAGGTGAAGCTACCTGAGGAGCAATGAATGGTGCTGTCCTGTGGTCAATGCAGAGTGCTGCTGTGGTCACCCATGCACAGTACCCCAGCGTGTTGTTCCTGTGCACCAAGCATGCAGCGGTGACACGCAACTGTGCTTATTGAATACTGCAACATGCTCTCACCTGAAGAACTTGACAGGGTCAGCAGTCCATGGAGACACGGGGATCGTGAAGACAGCAAACAGCAGCAGCCAGAACCACTGCAGGTCCACCCTAGTGGCCATCATCACCACAAAGGCCACAAGCAGCGCGGCAATGCTGCATAGGAAAAACTTGGTCTTGACATAAGCGATTAAAGCTGCACGATGCTTTGCAGAAAGCGAAATGGCCACCATCGTGTCCACAGCTACAGGCGCAGTAGATGGTGCGTACGCGTCCCAAGGTGGAACGCAGCGCAGCGGCCGGCAGCTACAATGTGCCTTATGTTACGATCAAAATGTTATACAAGGCTTCTGCCACCAAATGGCTGCCGCAAAGAGCCCGCAATAAACGACAGGTGTCAACCAGCCCACGTCAATGGTCCGAGCAACAAAATTTATAAATCCAACTGATCATGCAAAAGGTGCTTGTCGCTGTATCATGTTGGTGCTGGCGTTAGCCGTTATGTAGGGCTTGCGGGACAGGTGCCAGCAAAGATAGGTGTGTACGGTACATCGGCACACACAGACACACGACTTAAGTTTTGTAGATGGTTTGTTCAACCGCTCGTGGGCATGGCTCCGGTTCCCCTGTGCAGACACCTGGGTTCTGACCTCATGCAGGCAAGCAGTACGGCACCAGTCCTTGTCATGTCAATCCTGCACGAGCTTGCCCACTGATATGCTGTGTCAGTAATCAGCAGCAATTGACGTGCAAATAGATATGGCAATGTCTGAGAAGTGCTGCGATGGTGACGTATATAGATAATGAGTTGTAACTGCTGTGTCGGCAGCTTCCATGTGGAGGGTGTTTGAGAGGACACGGCCCTAGCATGCAGTACACTGGTGTTTTGCTGCTGCGTTAGAGTGCTGATGTCTTCACTGGTGTCATCATCATCATATTACCCATTCAAGCCATAGCATCAGCGCCATCGGTCCCGCGCCCCACCGGGCGGAAAGAGGAGGGAGCACTGCTCCAGAATGTTTGCATGCATTGCGCACATCCCAAGACTTGACAAGAAAAGCAGCAATACACGGTGACACCATCCAACATCTTCCAGAGCTGCCCCAAATATCATCAGATACAAAACGCAACACCTTGATTGACAAATCAGCCATGGACAAAACGCTGCGCAACTTTTCAGCGCAACCAGGCAGGGATTTGATCTCAGCAAACATACTATCCCTCTGAGCATCTTCACTGGTGTGTGCGTTGCAGTGTCGCTCGAGAGGTGTAACAGCAGCGTTGATGAGCAGCAGATAATGAGCAGGTTAGGGTCCTGAGTGCTATCACCACGCACTGTGACATCAGCGTAGATCAGTCGCAGTGTGTCGACGTTTCTACGCCTGCATACAGGCTGCACAAGGAGGGTAATTCCGGTATTCTTTACATGCGTGCACAGGAGCCGGCTGACCTGCACCAAAGCAACGTTCTGCAGCTGGCTTTGTTTACTACTGACTTGTTCACAGAGTTCGCTCCCAGAGTGGATCACCAACTACTATATGCAACACTACTACGGCAGTGCGTATATGCTGGCGGTTCTTTGCTCACCATGCAGCTATAGCTGTGCTGCTGGGCAGCTGCATTCATCAGCGACATCAGTTCAACGAGTGGTTGCATGTTCTACTGGAGTTACCGACATCACCGTTGTCGTCCCCTCTTAGCGCGCGCAGTGCGCCACTGTGGTTGGCGCGTGCATTTCTGCACAAACCCTTGCAACGGTCTGGTGCCGAAAGCTGCAATGTTCTGCAGGTTCTGAATGCTTGTGCACCTTTGGCAAGCATACCAGGAACTGCGCAAAAAGGTGCACAACCTGCTGACGTGGCACATGAAGAGGAAGCCGACAGTTCCAGCCTTGTTGCTCAAGCCACCACTGGTGCTTTACACCTGGCAGGTGTAAAAGCACCCCCCCCTCCCCCTCCCCCCACATACACCCCGTGACACCCAAAGTACGCACCTCGAAGAGAAACTCGCCGGACAACTGCACCATGCGGATCCGCATCCATGCACCGCACCACGCTGTCACTCCAATAAGAGAAGCCTAACAGCATGACGTGGCAAAGGTTTGCAACATCATTGTCTGCTCACATGCAACGCGCCGTGGGTGCCAGCGCCTCAGGCCCATGGTGCATGGCTTTACTGCGTCACATGAAACTCAAATGCTCCCAGAGGCCGCAGCATCTCTGCACCATTGGCATGGGACACCTTGCGCCAGATGCGCCGTCCTTGCTCACTACCAACATCCTCTCGCTGCTGCTGCTGCTGCTGCTGCTGCTGCTGCTGCTGCTGCTGCTTTTTGTGATGTTGAGGGCCGTAGCACCGCAAGAGTAGATGCTCTTTGGGGTGCCATCTGGACCAGCAGCCGCTGCTATTCCACGCAGCGCTGCCTTGGTGTGTAGACCCTGCAGGGCAGCAGGCAAGCGGGAGCAATGGCACAGCAGACCATCAATCTTTCCGCTCAATCAAGACAGCGCCTCGCAATCATCCCAAGCCAATGCTACTGACCAGCTGCAGGCAATTGACAAGCAGCCTGCTTAATGCTTGCGGAACTAATAGGTAAATGTCCAGGTGAACCGCTGAATTGCTTACAGCGCCTTCTAGCTCACGTTCCCATTCAGACTTCATCACACAACCACGCCCTAAACCGACTGCACAGATGCTTTGCATACACTGCTGTCAATGCTGCAAGGTGATGGTGGGTTACACCCGCAGATTGGAAGCTAGCAACTGTGTGCTGCAAGGCGCGGTGCCGAGGTGCAGTGCCCAGTGACCACTGAAGCATGATTTGAGATATGCTGCAGCCGGGGTGACAGCTGCGCGTCCCTAGCCAATGTAACGGAAGTTGTGTGGGCTGCGTATACGCAATACGTTGCTGCAGCCACCCGGACCACCCATCCGAAGATGACCTTGCCTCCTGCAGCAGCCAGCACCCAGTCGGCGCCGATGCTGAGAGGTGACAGGGCGTCCCGCCAGCCAGCCATCATGGCCGCCATGCCTGCCGCACCCCTAGGCGCCCCGCGCGTCAATGAGGCCGCAGTAGCGGTAGGCCGGGTGCACGATCTGCGTCAGCCGGCCAAACTCACCTGCGGGGGCAGCAGCACAGCGCAGCCATGGCCAAACTGCAAAGGAGTGTCCAGGGAGTGTGCAAGGGAAAGCTGCAAGTGCTGCTTGTCTTCCCTGTGGGTGGGAAACGTAGCGGCGGTGGCGACGTGCTGCTCCTACACCTGGCTGGCGGGCAGGTCATGGGTTGCCGGCCTGTGGACGCTCACCTCTGTTGTAGATGTCAAAGTACTGCTGCACGACAGGTTTAAGTGCCTCAGGATGGCTGTCCCCGGCTGCTGCGGCGGCTTGTGGCACTGGTGCTGGTGCTGGCACTGCTGCAGCGCGTGCTGGTGCTGGCTCGCTGCTTCTCCCCGTGCATGCTGCTGCGTCACAGGTGCTGCAGGTGGTGCATCCGGCAATGCACAGCTGGGCCTGACCCCAGCCTGCTGGTACAGGAGAAGAGGGTCCCAGGAGTGCCAGGCCGCCACTGCTGTCATCCCTGCTGCTGCTGCTGAGTCGGCCGCATGCCAGCACTAAGCTGCCTGTCCAGCTGACAGGCTTGCCACTGCCAGCTACTTCTTACTGCTGCTGCTGCTGCTGCTGCTGCTTCGATGTGCAGCTGTTGAGGCCCAAGCTGCCCCGCACAGGTCCGCTGTGTGTGCCATCTGCGGTGTAGTACAGCAGGATGTGGTGGTCCTCAGCAGACACCACCTCAACCACCTGCAGCTGCAGGTCAGGCAGTGCTGTGCAAAACCAGCTGAACAACGCTGCAACTGCATGTCTGCCATGTAACGGGTGGTCTGGCAGCAGCGTGTCATGCCACACCACCTCCAACCATCAGGAGGGACTACATGTATACAACAATAAGTTGCTTCAATTGTACAAATACATCTCCAACCGGCACACTGCATCTGGTAAGTGCCCAACACTTTAGTAGGACAGGTGCACACAGACACCTACATTTGGCCTCAAGAGCTGCTCTAGTGATGCGATTGCTCCCCTCTGCTCCAGCAGCGCTACTGCTGCCTGCCTGACGCTTGGTTGCTCTGACAGCCACCACAGAGCGCCCATTGGGCCATTAAGGCTCATGTGCAAGTTGTGGGTGCACTCAGTCAAGATTGGTAACGCGGATCGCTGCGAACGTGGTCATCCAGTAAGGAAATCGGAACGGCTACAGCCACGCAGATCTTTGCGGCATCATACTATGATAGCAAGACTTGGCCATCTGCGGCAGTTCGGGCGCACTGAGGGATCCGCTGGACATGAGATACACACACGGGTGAGCGACGTTACACTCATCATCATCATAATACCCATTCAAGCCATAGCATCAGCGCCATCGGCCCCGCGCCCCACTGGAGCGACGTTACACTGTTGGCACTGCTGCATGATCCACAAGGTTGACCACCCGCTGCGCAGGCATGCCAGGCATGCGGCCACGACCCTTCAGCACTGCTTTCAAAACGGACATCGCTCAGTTCTCACAAACAGTTCTGAGGTTCAACAAGCAATGTCCGGTGCACACAAGCCGGGTGCAGAAGCAGAGGATTACTCTGGACTGCAGTGCAGGCTACAGCACCAAATGCCTTGCAGCAACAGAAACAGCACATCACCACAAAACTGTGAAGCACACAGCACCTCATACACCACGCCGTGCTTGCATAAGCATTAAACACGCACCACTATGTACATGCAACGCTGCATGGAGCCCGGGCCACAGTCATATTTCACATTTTCACAATTTGGAAGTTACATGGGTAACTTCCCCCGTCAACCATGTGCCCATTGCCACTCGCTGAACGACGCAGCTGAGCAGATCACTGTGCGTTGCCATGGCTGAAGTATGCTTAACAAGCTAGCAGCACCTCAGCTGCTCCCCCTCAACATGCTGTAATGCGCACACCTCAGGGTCTGGCCCAGGGGACAGTTGACGGTTGCAAGTAGATCTCTAGAGCCATCCTGCAACCATCTTGCTGCCACATCCGCGGCAGCTTCCTCTGCATCTGAAGCGCCTCATTCATGATACAAGCACAAATGCAACCACCACACTAATTGACGTGTCAGGGTACGATTGAGCTGTATGTGCAGAGAGCTTGTGTTGAGTGTGTCAGCTTCAGCTCTGGAGGAACAGGGTACCGGGTGGCCATGCGACGGGGTGCTGCAACAGCGCTGGCACGGTTGCTGTACTGCGCCTAAACTATGGTAGACATGCACGCAAGCCAATGCTGTGCAACGCAAAACAAACATACACGCACATACGCCTTGACACACACGGACCTTTGCAGCATCATGAAACAAGCCAGGTCAGATGCAGAAGCACGCCTGTCACCATATACTTTGGCACATGCTGTCGGCTGCACCTTTGCCCTGCACAGTGACAGCCTTCTGTGCAAAACAGCACACATCAGCGCCCCTATCCCCCGCGCCCGACAAAGTTGTGAGCTGTGCAGCAGGCAGCTGCCTCGTCGATGAGGCTGGCCGCGCACAAAACTTGAGGGGGCTTTCACAAGCAAGAAAACACATGTGGCTGCCCCCCCTTTCGATACACATGCACGTGTATTTGCACCGCTGCTGTTTGTTTGCTGCTGCTTGCACTGCGTGACCGTGTACAGCCCCATGCCCCATGCAACTGCAGCACCTGGCCTGTGTGTGGTCCTTGGCGAATGCAGCCAGGGCCCCACACATGCACAGTGCAGCCTGCTGCCACACCCACAAGGTACGGCCCACCCCCAACAACGCGCTTCCAGCCAGCCACACCCCCTCATGCATCGCCAACGCAGGCGCTGTACCCCGCCCCAACAGACACCGACACCTTGCCTCAACACGGAGGGTGCTTCTCACTGCAACAGCGAACGTGCACAGCAGCCGCTGCAAACCTGCACCCAATGCCCTGGCACACAAGCAGTTCTTGTCACAACAAAAGACTGATTTATCAAGGCACACAACCAGTGCATCACACAATGAGTCAGCAAACACAAAGGGCGCTAGCTGAGCGAGGCACCAAGGCCTTCCACATAAAGGACACTGGGTTATGTCATTGCAGTACCAACTATAACGCAACCACCGTCATGCAGACTCCGCAAGCACATTGTGCAGCTGGTGTGAGGCACTTCTGACCCATGGCACGAGCCAAGCAGATGACACCAAGCTCCATCCACGCAGTGTGCCGCAAACCGCGAGTCATTATTCACAAGTCAACAACGCCCCACACACATGACTTGGTGCAATGATTTTCAAGTCGTGCAGCTGGCAGCTGAACCCCCGCATGCCACCTGGTGTGCCAGCCCTCTGGCAAAGCAGCAGGTGCCGCAGCCTGCCTGACAGATTGCAGGCACAAGACTCGCGCCCACCCTGCCACAACCCCCACGCACAACAAACTCGTTGGTTGCATCATGTGACCAGCGGCACGAGCAAGCCCTGAAAAACCCACCCAGGGCTGGCCCCCTAATCCCCAACTGCGCAGTTTGATACTCAATTCTGCCGGCAATGCTTTCTCATCAACTCAACATAATCGTACCATGGAACACATCCCCCCTGCTGTGTCCCAACTACCACAGCTACCGCAGCTGCCTCACAGGGCACAACCTGCTCGGTAGCAGCACCTGCATCAGCAAGTGTCACTGCTTTGAGCGGACGAACGTCACGACAGTCCCAGCCGGCATGGAGCTGCTGCTGGCACCACCACCGACACCCACACCAGCAGCAGCAGCACTGCTGCTGCCCTCCACGTTGGCACGCGTCGTCACCCACGGTCACCGTGGTGCTGGGCAGCGCCGCGCAGGCATCGGTGGCTGCAGCAGCCGCCAGCAGCGCCCGCGGGTGACGCTGGCAGCAGGCCCTGCATGCGTTGGCTTGGCGCTGCTGGGAGGCCAGCAGCAGGCGGCGCATGCCCGGGCTGAGGCTCATGGTCAGCACGCGCGCATTGATGGGCTCGTTGTCCGTCTCATCAACAATCTCCTCCTGCACAACACAGCGCAACACAGCATACAGTAGAGCAGCGTCACGGTTGGATGGTGTGGCGCACGCAGCACAGCTGCACCCTGGCCAGACAGAGGCGACTTGCCTCACACACGAAGCATGTTGCAGGACGAAGCAGCTGCTGGCAGCACACCTATCACCGCTGCAAATCCAGCGACCTGCACCTGCACATTCCAAAGGACAGCACCTCGATCTGTGGCAAGGCAAAGCCAACATGCCTCCAAAACCAACCAACACCTTTGCCACCCACCTGCATCAGCTCCTCCAGCACATCCTCCAGCGTGATGATGCCCACGGGCGCAGCTCCAGTCAGGCCATACACACTGGTGCGCTGCAGCGCAGAGCCTGAGCTGCTCTTCGCCAGCCCGTTCTTGACACCAGCCGCGTCTTCGCCGACAGCAGCAGCAGCAGCACCACCCTTTCCAGACGCTGCTGCAGTCAGGGCAGTGGAAGGCTGTTTACTGCTGCTGTCTGGTTGTGACAGGCCTGTGTCAGGTGCGTTGGTGCCACCTGCCGCTGCTGCTGCTGCTGACTGTACTGGCTTAGCTGGGATCTTCCAGTGAGGACTACCAGGCACTGCAGAGCCAGCAGCGACAGCAGCACCTTCTCCAGTTGCTGCTGTTGTCGGCAGAGGGCCCAGCTCAATGACGACTTGATCGCCAGCAGCAGCAGGAGCAGCAGCACGAGGTGCATCTGCCGCCTGCTGCTGGTGTTGACTGCTGAGTGCATCAGCCTGTGCTCCGTCTGCCGCTGCAGCTGCAGCTGCTGAATCAGCTTCGCTGTCATGGTGCACAGCGGACTTCTTGCTGCCGCCATGTGTAACCTCTTACTCCCGAGACACTGCAGCAGTGAAGAAGCCATTTTGCCAGCCTTGCTAGGGCTGCGGGGAGAATCTGATCCTTCACTGCCAGTGAAACTGCTCCCGCGGCTGCTGCTGCTGCTGCTGCTGGAAGCTTCCATGCGAGCCCGCATCGCTGCTGCTGCCGTTGCTGTCGCTGCTGCTGCGGCGCGTGCTGCGACCCGACACGTTGCGGTGGTTGCTGCTGCGGCGTTTACCGGCGCTGTGGTGTGCGTCGGGGTGCTGGAACAGCAGGGCCATGTGACTGTGCCCCGGTCTGCAGGAAGAAAGCACGCAGGAGAAAGCAAACCCAATTACAGTTCAGGGAGTAGATCGTTGCTGGCAGCGGGAGTACAGCACTAGCTGGCAGTTCTAACAACAGCATTCACACAGCAAAAGAATAAGAGCAAGACAACTCGTCCTCACTCATAGCAGCTCCTCAGCAGGGTGCCGAGACTCCAGCACCACACAAAGTAGCTACCTTCTGGTACGCACGCACGCACGCACGCACGCACGCATACCAGAGCTCCATGCAGACACAGGCCCACTGTGCGTTTAAGACAGCCAGCCAAACCACACAGGCAACTTCAAGGCGACGGAGGCTGAGCAGCATGAGAGGCCTGGGCCATGCGCCGGGTGGCTGCCCACCTGGAAGAGGTTGAGCAGGTCGGTCATCGCGGTGTCGACGGGCAGCGCGGGCAGGTCCCGCATGCGCAGCGCGTTCACGGGCACCGGGCCCGAGCCGGGCTCCGCGAGGCCGACCACCGCCAGCAGCTCCTTGACCAGGATGAGGCCGATGATGTCGCTCCTGTTGCTGCCGCGGTAGACCGGCAGCCGGGAGTGGCCAGACTCCAGGATGCGGCGCAGTGTGGGTCTGCAGCAGCAGGCAGCGTCAGCGGCACGCTGTGAGGGAGTGCGGACCGGCCAGCGCCAGCGAGCCAGACTGCAATGACCTCCGCACGGCAGCCGTGGTGGTGTGGTGGGTTGAACAAAGCGACTCACCCGCTGCTGGTTGCTGCACGCCCGGCAGCAGAGGATGACACAACACACGTGCGGCACGACATAACCCGCTGCGAGCACATGCCTGACAGCCGCACCAAGCATACTGATAAAGAGCTGCTCTCCACATGCTGCTGCTCCTCCTGCTGCTCCTGCTGCTGCTCCTCCTGCTGCTGCTGCTGCTGCTGCTGCTGCTGCCGCTGGTGCTGCGTGTGCCGCACGCCGGTGCCCACCTGTCGATTACGTCTTCCGTGCTGAGCATGAACACCGTGTCCAGCGGCGTCATCGCCTTCAGCCCCGTCTTGCTGCCCAGGTCCAGCACGCCCTGGATGACGTGGAACTCCTCCTCGTTGAGCGGCCCACCCAGGCCCGTCGACTCCCTGCATTGCCAGGTGCCGCGCAGCACAGCACAGCAGCGTGGCACGTCAGCACGAGGACTCAGCACGCACGACCAGACGAGCATGGCGCAGGATACTTGACAACGGCGGACTGCACGCATCTCACAGCATGCGGTGAGCACAGCTCCCACGCCCCACGCTCGTGTCTGTTGCCGCGGCGAGCTGCTGCCAGCACCGCACCTGTGCAGGTCGACCAGCGCCCTGATTTGCCGCTTGCCAAGCGTGACGTTGTCCTTGCCCAGCAACCAATCCAGGCCCTTGCTGATGGGCCACGAGACGGGCGCCGTGAGCCACATCAGCACCCGCACCACCGGAGCCGCATGGCCGCCGATGCTCAGGCCGTGGCGGGAGCAGACCGCCTGCAGGATGCGGGGCGAGGACCAAGTGCATGTGCAGGCGCAAGGGTGTGGGCGCCGGCGGCGCCGCTGTTGTGGGCATCGGCAGTGTGCTCGCTGCGCCGTCGTCCCCATCCATCTGCTGCTGTCAAAGCACCCAACCGGCGTTCAAGCTAAGGACACAACATTAAAAGTGCGTAATTTGCAGTGAGGTTGGACCTCAGCCTAATTTAATAACATTACATAAGCCCGACCCACCTGTGGCAGGATCTCCCCAAACAGAACGATGGCTGTGGTGGACAGCACGAGGGCAACACCCACATTCACCAGCCGGTCCAGGCACAGCGGCAGCGCCATGCCGGCAGCTGCACGAGCAAGGCAGGCAGGGCACGACATGGCAGTGCAGAGCACGTGGGTGTGAACTGCAGGTATGTGATCTGCCGACGGATGTGGCTACATGCTGGTTGGTGGTTGGGGCTCCCCATCATGCCGCTGGTGCTGCTGCCGTTTGCATTGTCCCCGTGCTGCTGCTGTTCTGCTTTGCATCACAACTGCGACCGCTGCTGCTGCTGATGCCCTGCTGCTGCCTCCACACCTGCAGCTGCTGCTGCTGCCGCCGCCGTGCCGCACCTGTGTTGCAGATGACCAGCGTGGACAGCACCCAGTGCGGGCTGCTGATAAGGGGCAGCAGGCGCCGCGCAAACTTGTGCTGCCTGCGCGTCCCTGTGCGCATCATCAGCTCCAGGTCCAGGCGGTCCAGCGTGAGCTGCACTCAGGCGACAACACACAGCACAGGGTCGTCGTCTCCGACACCAGAGAACCAACAGCGGGTCGGTCTGATACAACCAACTTGTCCGCTTGCAGTGCATGCATTCATGCACTTTCAAATGAACAATGGGCGGTGCATCACCATGCACTGCAACACACCCAGCGTGGCCAGGCAGTTGCACAGTCGCGCTTGCTGCTGTCAGTGCAGCCAGTGCATGAGGTGCTACCGGTGACAGCTGTGTCGCCTGCGCCCGAATTGCTGGGGCGCTTTGTTGCGCAGCAGTTGCTCAACACAACACAGCAGAGACAACTCCATGGGCGCAGCCGCTGCACACAGGCCCCAGCAAGAAACCTTCAAAAGGATGCACAGAAACATAACAATGCGCATCATTGCACGGATGGACGCTCACTCACCAGGCCAAGAGTAAGGCCGCTCATGATGCCTGCAATGGCCACAACCAGCACCACCGCCACTGCCAGCCCGCCCTTGACCCCTGGACTGAGGAAGGCCTCATCTGTATCAGCGGCCAGCAACTCTCGTATGGGCATCCGATGCAGGCGAGCTCCTGGAAACTGTCCCGACGCTGGTGCTGCGAGAGTTTGCTGCTTCGAGTGGCAGTGCTTGAAGGGCGCGTGCAGCAGCTGCTGCGTCTGCTGGAAGCTGCTGTGGAAGCTGGTGCGCTGTAAAAGCACACTTCAGCTGCTGGTTTTGTGCTTGCTTGCAGAGACAGCAAGCCTGGCTGTAAGGGTGTTCCTGCAAGGGTGTTTCTGCAGAACAAGTAGGCAGAATGAATCAAGCTTGAGGTCACATGCAACAAGAATGGCAAGTTGATGCTGGCTGTTGAATAGCCTGACAATGGCGCACAGCACCTGCAGCGCTGGGTTTGTGTTGAATAAGATGCAGGCTGAGCTACAAAACCAAAGGACATAGGTGTCAACGGGTGCTGACGAGCCGGGATCACATGAAAGGTGGGCTGCTTTTGACACGTGTGCCAACACGCAGCACAGACGTGAGGAAACACAGTGCAGCTACCTTGAAGTTGCAGTGTTTCAAACAAACTGTAAAGCCTCCATGCATGCTGATTCCTGCGTGCTTGTCGGTGTTGCTCACCTTGAGTGGCTTTGTGTACTCCCTGCAGCCGTAGACCCCAAATGACCCAATGTTTTTTTATCGCTAACGTTCAACCGTCCATACACAGCTGCAAACACCAGGCTGTATGCAAGGCTCTGCCTGCTAATCAACCGTGTCTGCGGAACGTGCCGTGGGTCGGTATACGCCTGTAAGGAGTGAATAAGCTTAAAACCAAACGGTGTCACGTTTCGCAAGGCTTGGACCTGGTGGTTTGAAGCTTTGATGATAATTGCTTATGCCCGCCTTAGTTCCATTCACGATATGACATTCCGATTCGCCGTGGCAACCCCACGCGAGTGCATTTTCTTCCTGTTAAGCAGTATACGACGTATGGTTCAGTGACCCTGTGCGACCCTTGATCTGCTGGTCCCTTCATCTGTGTTCCGACCTGCATTTCCTCCGTCTCCCTTGTTGTCACTTGTTGCGGGGTGTTTATCACATGTCTGAAGCTGAAGATGTAGAAGTGGTTGCTTCAGGACACGCATTGCATCAGGTGGGCTGCCTGGTGCTGCTGCTGCTGCTGATGGTGTTGCCAGCAGCACTGGTGCCAGCTGACATAACTTTGCCTTTGCTCATTGGTGGCTGCAGGTGTCACAATGGCTTGGTGTGTCTGCAGAGGATGTACTGCAGCGAACAGATGCTGCCACTGATGAATTGTTTGAGAAGTCGCGGCCCAGCTTGTAAGTGCAAAGTTGACTGGGAGCAGCAGCAGGACAGCATAAGCCTCGTCGGTTGTAGGGGTTGCAGAAATGGACACTCTGCAGCAAATGATTCAGTCACATGCTAGAATGGGCCCCTGCCACCATCAGGCTTGTTGCGCATTGCAAAGTCACAGCATGATTCGCCATCCGGCTGCTGAGAGTGGTAGTTGAGTGTTGTGTGGTAGACAAGCAATGCTAGCTGCTGCTGCTGCTGCTGTTGCCATGGCTGTACATAGCTCTTTGATTGTCAGGTGTTTGTGTTGTGTAGCAATGATAATGGCAGCTGCAAGGCCATGCATACATGTGCAGGTCCATCAGGCACGTCCTGCACCCGCTGTCTGTGCTGCATGCAGGCTGGGCTTGGGCGCCAAGTTTGTCTCGCACAAGGTAGAGGGCATTTGATACAAACAGTTACATGCTCACACAGCAGCGTCCTTACAGGCACTGCTCCGGGACAGTCCATCATGAAATTGCTACTCATTGCGCAGAACAGCTCCTGGCTTCTCCATGCAACATGGCAGCTGCAGACACTGACGCACATGCAGCTTTATGTAGCCAACAGCATGTTTTGGCAGCATCGGCTGTTGTGTGGCCCTGCTGATCTTGCTGCTTCCGCTTGTTGCTTCCTGCTGCCACAGTCCATGGAGGAATCAGGACTCGAGCACAAACTGAAGCAGCGGCTGAAGAAGTCAGCAGGTAGCAGCAGTGCAGTAGCAGCAGCAGCAGCAGGTTACCAGCCAGCGCAGCTTCATAGACGCGGCCAGCAGAGCAGCAAGCGGAAAGCTGGATGGGATGAGCGGGTGAGCGTTGTTGCAGCAGCACAGCTCTCATGGCAGCTGCCGCATGTGCTTGCAGCTGCCACGGCAGCAGCCATGCCTTGGTGCTTCCATGCATCACGCCGCACACAATATGTCTGTCGATGTGCGGACCCAGAGCTGGCAG
The DNA here is from genome assembly GCA_014080715.1 of Scenedesmus sp. NREL 46B-D3. Taxonomy (NCBI): domain Eukaryota; kingdom Viridiplantae; phylum Chlorophyta; class Chlorophyceae; order Sphaeropleales; family Scenedesmaceae; genus Scenedesmus; species Scenedesmus sp. NREL 46B-D3. Next base: position 67,071 of record JACERP010000074.1, on the reverse strand, counting down.
CAACTTGAACAATATATCAGCCTGCCATGATGCTTCCTGTTGCTGGCTGCATCTTTGCCGAGGCATGCATGCTGTGTGCTGCTGTGCCTATATCTTGGTATCGTCTGCTGCTTCGCAGGCGCACCAGCAAGCACTAGAGCGGCACGACAGCAGTGATGGAGAGGATGGAGGCAAGCTGTCTGCGCTGCAGCACAACAAGAAGCAGCACACGCAGCAGCAACAAAATGGCGGCAGCAGAGCGGGTCAGCCGCAGGGGTTGCCTCCTGGACGGAAGGTTTTTGATCGATCGCAGCTGCTGGCAGTGCCTGTGGAGAACTTGTCGAAGTGGCAACGCAAGCGGATGCGGCAGAAGGAGAAAATGGCAGGGGTGGTCCAACAGCACTGACAGCTAAGCCTGCGTCGTAGCTGGTGCATGCGTATTGATCTACTTTGCAGCGGTTTTATTGCATGCATTGCTGGGACGTTTCCCAGCTGCACACGGTCAGAATGCTGTTGTTGTGGCTGCAGTGGCCATATGCCATGGGTGGTTGTTTGATTGCCCTGCTACTTCTGCTCAGAGGGATAGTATGTTTGCTGATATCAGATCCCTGCCTGGTTGCGCTAAAAAGTTGCGCAGCGTTTTGTCCATGGCTGATTTGTCAATCAAGGTGTTGCGTTTTGAATCTGATGATATTTGGGGCAGTTCTGGAAGATGTCGGATGGTGTCACCGTGTATTGCTGCTTTTCTTGTCAAGTCTTGGGATGTGCGCAATGCATGCAAACATTTTGGAGCAGTGCTCCCTCCTCTTTCCGCCCCGGTGGGGCGCGGGGCCGATGGCGCTGTTGCTATGGCTTGATGGGTAATATGATGATGATGATGATGATGATGATGATGATGATGATGGGTGGCTGTCTCAGCAGTGCTGAGTCAGCACCTATTGTGAGTGTGCACATCAATGCATACGGCTGCATCCTACAGCCGAATTGAGTCACATCTGATTACTATTGTTTCCAGTGCCAATGTGGTGGTGATGTGCTGCTGGCTGAGTTGACTGATCATCATGGCTGCCTGCATCGCACTCATTCACATCCCTCTATGTTGTATGCAGGTGTGCACTGATACACATCCAGGCATTGAAAAAATTTGGGGAGATGTCCCGGGTGTGCTGCACTCCGTGACCGAGGTTGTGAGGGGTGCCAAACCAGCATCTGGGACCAGCAACATGGAAGTAGCCTGCCATCTGCAGTGCAGGGGGCTGGTGAAGGGGGTCGCCTCTACACTTTCAGATGGTCAATTGCTGTGGGATAAGCTTTTGAACCCTCGTCAATGTACTATAGCATTTCATGATACGGCAGCAGGTGATTGGCGATGCCTTGATGTTGGTCAAAGGGCGGTGGCTGATGCGCAAGCTCTGCTGTTGAACCAGGCTTGCTGCTTTTACTTTGAAACCCTCAGTGAGATTTCGTGCATTCCTGTGCATGCGAAACCGGCAATCTTAATCCATCATTCAAACCAACTGCACCACAACAACAAAGCGTAACAGCCCCACAAGTCAACCCCGGAGACTGTGGCCTCACTAATGTTTGCGCACTAGTTTAAGCAACGAAGAGATCATGCGGCTGCTAACTTTGCACGAGAGAGCCCATACATTTTAGCTGTGTGCCAATCCTCCGTGCTGGGCGCCTGCAACCTCGCGACCTACCCAAAAGTTTACGGAAGTTATACAGTATGGCGTCCGATCAAAACAGGATAGCACCCCAGCGGCATCAGCTGCTGCAAATGGTTCTCAGCCAAAAGCTGGCGGGCAGCGACAGCGATGTGACCGTCCGTTCTGGATCACCAGCGCTCAGTGACTCGTTTGGAAAGGACCTTAGTGGCGTGGCTCTGCTGGGCGGCTCCCCGGGAGCATCCCAGCTGGGTGGAGGGCGCGGGATCGAGGCTGAGGCCTACATAAGCGACAGGTACACCTGGGCGATTCAGATCATAGCAAATAGCATTCAATGCTGCTTCTTGCATGTGCTGCGAGCGGTTGAGAGCACTGCTGTAAGTTCTTGCCAAAACAGCTGCTCAACCACCACTTTGACTGGCCTGGCCTGCAGGAAGCACATGCCAGACCACTCCCACTGGGGCCTGCTGGGGGCAGATCACGCAGTGGGCAGCCCAGCAGCTGATGCGATTGGCGTGTGGGCACAGGCAAACGCCCTGGAGGGCAGCTGCAGCCCAGCAGCAGGCCTGCTGAGCCAGCAGGTGCGGTGCGCACAGCAAACTGGGCAGTGCTGTAAGCTTGGGCTACATGCATGTTGGTTGTGACAATGATAGTTGGTTGTGACAACTATAAGCAGCATGCTCATCATTGCAACAACATAGGATGGCGTTACAAACTGACCCATTTGCTGCCGCTGCCATGCACCGCTACTCTGCAACATGCTGCTGCTTGCAGGATGATTGCCGGGACACAGAGCTAGACGCACCCATGTCGACCTTGCAGTTGCAGGCGGCAGCAGCAGCAGCGGCAGCCAGTGGCGAGGGCCTTGTAGGCAGCTGGCCAGGAGCAGCAGGACGCCACCACTCACACTCTGCAAGCACCACAGATGCAGCACTGCCTTTTTTCCAGGGACGGCCGATCCGCACCGGCAGCAACCTCAGCAACATAGCAGCGGGCGTGCAGCGCACAAGCAGCTTCACAGGGCACCCTGGCTCAGCACGTGCCATGGGTGGCCACGTCAGTGATGGCGGCTTTGCAGGGGCAGACCAGCTGTGCTTTGGCAGCTGCAACAGCGCGCCCATCACGCCGCGCAGCCCAGGCTTTGGCTTTGGCGATGAGGTGGGCTGCTGCACAGCTTGCAGTAGGGGCAGCGCAACACGCAGTCTGCAGCATTAGAAGGAGCCAGTATCAAGTAGAGTAGCAGCAGAGGCAGGTGGAGGACTATTGCGAGCCTGCCGTGAACGGCAGCAGGGCTACAGCAGTTGCAGTCAAGCATGCAACGACCCCCGCCAAGCAAAGAATCGTGCCACCACATGCACTAGCCTGCTTAAAGGTACCCTTCTCTGCCTCTGCCGCGCCTACTGCCTGCAGGACACTGGCGTGGGGCTCCCGCACGTCAACTCTGCAGGCCCTGGCCACATGCGTGGGTATGCAGAGCCCCGTCACGGCCCCTCCAAGCTGCGGATGTCATCCTCTGACCACAGCAGCATCCCTGCCTCTGCAGCACTGGCAGCAGCTGGCATGCAGGTGCGCACGAGGATCCAAACACACTCGGTCTTTTGTGAACTGAACATTGGTGTGCTGGGCGGGTGTTGCGTGCTTCTTCTAGCGGAACCATTGTGTCCTGCCTGCCTCCTTTGCGCAAGTCATTTCCGTGCAAGCGTTGCAGGTATCAGTTCTTGCTGCAGTCACTTGCCTGCTTGCTTCCACCAATTGCGTCGCCCGTCGAAGCCGTATACCAGCCAACCCTGCCTACGCCACAATGTTTGGTCCTGTGGTTGCCACAGGGTATCAGTGGGCTGGATGCATTCCCGCTCGGCGGCGCCGCCACCACCTGCGGCACGCCAGACCACATGGCCGCCACAAACCTGCAGATGGCGCTGCAGCAGCAGCAGGCTGCGCTGCAGATGGCGCAATCGGGCATGCTGCCAGGTGCTGGGGGCCTGCCGCCGCAGCAGGCTGCTGCCATGGCACAGGCTGCTGCAATCATGGCAAGCATGAACCCAGCCGACGCAAGCATGCAGGGTGCTGCTGGCCTGCCGGGTTACAACATGATGCCACCGGTTATGCCAGATGCCTCTGCTGCAGGTGCGCCTTGCAGCTCCTCTGCTGCTGCGGTGGCTTTCTTGGCTCTTCTCTGCATGGTGGCTGTGCATGCAGCAAACGTGCTGCGCCCACACAGTTGTGTCAGAATGAGGAACTGCCACAGTGTTGCAGTGTTTGCCGGTGCCCTGCGCACACCAGCTGATGATCAAGAGAGTCAACCGTTGCATGTCATGCCCTGCTTCCACTGTTGTGCATAGTATTTGTTATATTAGAGTTATGCTTGCCTTGCTGCTGCGCAGGAGTGGGTGGCATGAACCAGATGCAGATGCTCATGTACTACGCACAGCTAGGCATGATGGCTCAGATGAACAATGGAGGCGGCGCCATGGGCATGCCCGGAGTGCCACCAGCAGGCGGCCTGCCCAACATGCCAAACATGGCCAACCCCATGATGTTCCCTATGATGAACCCGCAGCAAATGGCAGCATTCTGCGCGTCTGCCCAGCAGCAGTGGCAGGCAGGCATGCCCGCAACGGCGATTGCAAACATCGCTGCCGCGGCAGCAGTGGCGGCAACAGCAGCAAACAACCAGGAGGTGAGTGGCGGTGAAGGCTTGCCGTGCCACTGTCTTGTGGTGCCCCGGGGCAGCCACGCTTGGCTCACGCGCCAATTCTGACGTAGCGGCTTGTTCATGCCTGTTTCTGCTGGCCTCCAACGCCGGCCATCGTGTGCATGAGGGCTGGATGCACCACATGCTAGGGCACACCACTGCTTCTCGTCACGTCGCCTCCGCCTGCACACTGCCGCCCGTCTGGGCTTCACCTTTACGACCACCTCGTGACATTCGCAACATCTCATCATCCTGCAGGAGCCTGGGTCTGGCAGCCGCACCAACCGCGGCCCGCGTGGCCCCATGGCTGATGTGAAGCCAGACAGGCGCATGCGCTGCGACAGGAGTGGCGGCGGCAGGAGCTTTGGCGGCCGCGGCGATGACGGGCTGGGGTCCCCCAGCGTTGGCGGGCGCACGGACCCTCTGCTGGAGGAGTACAAAAACAACAGGACGCGCCGCTGGGAGATGCGGGTGCGTGTTGTGCTGCTGCTGCCACAGCTGTGTGTTGTGTTTCAGTTCAAGATGAGTTTACAGTAGACATGACTTGTGCACTGCGCTCAAGTTTGTCGATGTGTACTGGCGGTGGCTGGGTTCTGGCTGCGTAAATCTTGGCGTGGCTGGTTGCAGCAGCAGCAGCGCCGAGCTCAACTCATGAGGCACATGTATCAGCCACCGTGCTTCTCCTGGACGCTGCTTCCTGCAGCGCCTGGCACCTCACCTTGCTGGTGTGCCTTCAAATACTGTCCTTGCAGGACATTCTCGGCCACATGACGGAGTTCAGCCTGGACCAGCTGGGCAGCCGCTTCATCCAGCAGAAGCTCGACACGCTGACGCCTGAGGAGCTGGAGGTGGCGTTTGCTGAGGTGGCGCCCAGGGGCTTGATGCTGATGAACGACGTGTTTGGCAACTACGTGATCCAGAAGTTCCTGGAGCTGGACGTGGAATCCCACAGGAACGAGCTTGCCCAGCAGATGAAGGGCCAGGTGTGCCGCTGTCACCATTGCTTGTGCCTCTGAGTGCGCTGCCATCGGGTTGATGTCATATGATCCGCCTTTCTCTTGTCCGCGCAACTGTATGCTTGTGCTCGCTGATAAATGGGAACGTAGTGATTTGTGCCGCATAACTTGCTCCTACTCCCTCCAATTGGTCAAATGGCACAGCTGCTTCTACTCCCCGCACATGGTCGAATGGCACAGCTGCACCTTCCATCTGGCCCCACTCATACTGACTGCACACCGTACATGCGCTGTTCTCCTGCGTGCGCGTTCCAGGTGCTGTCGCTGTCCCTGCAGCTGTACAGCTGCCGAGTGATCCAGAAGGCGCTGGAGGTGCTGCCGCTGGAGCAGAAGATCGGCATGGTGGCTGAGCTGGACGGCGCGCTCATGCGCTGCGTGAGGGACCAGAACGGCAACCATGTCATTCAGAAGGTGAGCGCAAAGCACTTTCTCAGGTGAAGTGTGTTCTTGAGGGAGTATCTGGACGTACCCTTGCTTGCATGTGCACGCAGGAATGGCTGGCGTAGGAAGTGGCAGCTTACGGCAGCTTTGTTGCGGATGCTGCCGAGGTCCGCCAACACCCCTAGAAGTACATCGGTATTTGATGAGCTCTCAGTAACGCTTGCTCTCGTGCGTGCTGCGTGCAGGTCATTGAGTGCCTGCCCACTGAGCACATCACCAACCTGCTGGACACCTTCAGCGGCAACCTGGTCAGCCTGAGCCAGCACCCCTTTGGCTGCCGCGTGATGCAGCGCATCCTGGAGCACTGCACCGACCCGGCCCGCTACAACGTCTTCATGACCGAGATCCTCAAGGTGCAAAGGGTGCCCTGCTGCAGGCGTGCCGGCATATGGTGTTGCATTGACGTTGCAGCTGCCCTGCGCCTGAACCCCTGGTTGACCCCATCAGCATCGCTGTGCAGCAGTCCTCTTTCATCGCACCTCACTCACACTGTGCTGCGTGTGTCGCTGTGGGTCGTGTGAGTGCAGGCCACTGTGCAGCTTGGCCAAGACCAGTACGGCAACTACGTCATCCAGCACGTGGTGGAGCAGGGCAAGCCGCATGAGCGCGACGCCGTGTACGACCGCCTGTTCCCACACATCGTGGTGCTGAGCCAGAACAAGTTTGCCAGCAACGTGGTGGAGAAGATGCTGCTGCACTGCACGTCGGTGCAGCGGGGCGCCATCGTGGAGGAGTTCCTGCGCCAGCCCAGCCGCAGGTGGGCCGAGGGCCGTGCTTGCACGCGCTGATCGGTGTCTTGGATTGGATGGCTTGCAGTTGTCAGCTTGCTCACCTTCAGCCTGCTGTTGCTCTGCATCATACCTTCGCAAAGCAGCCTTGCCTAATGCAGACAGTGCGCTCGGCAGGAGCTGGCGGATCTGAAATCCGGATCTGTTGTTGAGGTGAACCAGCAAACATATGCAGCCAAGTGCAGAAGTGTGGAAGTTGGTGTGCCTCATCCCTGTGTGCAAGGCAGTAGGCGTCCGCGCATGTACTGACAGCCCTGTGTGCGTCTGCCCCGTCCGCCCCTTGCAGGAGCAGCAGCGATGGCGTGGTGTCGGCCTCCTACCCTGGGCCCAACGGCGAGTTCCTGGGCTGCGAGCAGTCTGCGCTGGAGCAGATGATGCAGGACCAGTATGGCAACTACGTGGTGCAGAAGACGCTGGAGGTGAGCTGGTGCTTCTGCTGCTGCATTGTTGCTTGGTGCCAGTGGTTGGCAGGCTCCAGTGTATGTGTTGTGCGTCCAGCAGAAGTGGTGTGGCTGCTGCATCCTGAGTAAGGTTGCCAGGTTTCACATCTTATGTGATGCCTTGATAATATCCCCTGTACAAACGCACGCTTGTAAGCTGTCATGCTGCTGCTGCTGCTTGCTGCATCGCCAGGTGTGTGACGAGGGCCAGCGCGAGCGCCTGCTGAGCCGCGTGCGCTGCTACTACGAAACGCTCAAGACGTCGCAGTTTGGCAAGCACATTGTCAACAGGCTGGAGAAGCTGCTCAGCGCAGGCATGCGCATACAGGTCAACAGCCTGAACGTGGCCATGAACAACAACCCACCCGTGGCGGTGCCGGTGGCCGTGCCAGTCCCATCAGCAGCAGCAGCAGCAGTAGACATGCCGCCAGCCCTGCAGCAGCAGCAGCAGCAGCAGCAGCTAGCTGCTGCCGCCGCCATTGCTGCTGCTGTTGAGCCAGCAGATGCTGCAGCACAAATGCAGCCTCAGCCGCAGCAGAGCTAGCTGGCGCACAATGCTTTGTGCACAGCTGCGGCAGCGGGGCCGGCATCACTGCTGAGTACTGTTAGGTTACTGTCTGCTGCAGCAGGGCAATGTGCAGACTGCCGCTGGGTCTTCCGGCAGCTGCTGAGGGTAGGGCAGGAAAGGAAACAGAGGTTAGCAGGTGGGCTGTAGGGGTGGTTCGTGGTTCGTGACTGCCAGGCATAGGCAGGTTCTTAACTTCAAGTCTTGCTGCAGGCGGTGGTGGTGATGGTTGTATGGGCTCATGTTCAGGCATGTTTGCACGTTGCATCCAAGCATGAGCGCAAGGCGGCGCTGCTGACTGGATGCTGGCTGGTCACATGTCCTGGTGGGCATGGAGGGCCAGGCAGACTAAGCACAGGTGTACAGCAGGTGGTCAGCTACGTCAACATGCATGCTGCGAGCTGTGGCTGCTGTCAGCTATGCCATCTTGCTCTGTGTGTGTGTGTGTGTGTGTGCGCGCGCGCGCGCTGACGTCGGGGTGGCGATGGATGCATTCAGCATTCAGCTGCCCAAAAAGGTGACAGCTGTCTTGCATGGCCCCAGCTGCATCCTATACATAGGGCGCGCCCACCTTCCAAGTTCGCACAGCCGCCCTGCCCTGTGCATGTACAACTTTTTGCAATGCCGGCCGCAAGTGCATGTTGTTGCCATTCTGGCCAGGCATTGGTTTCGCAGTACATAGTTGCAGTGTGTTGTGTTGCTGCCTGCTGCGCCGCAAGAGGCGTGCTGGCTTGGAAGCGTCGCGTGCCTGGCTGCGGCCTGTACATACAGCTTTTATACCCGTTGGCTGAAACATGCCTGGCTGTACTTGGAAGCGGGGAGCAACATACGGCAGACACACAGGTGCATTGTGCATCAGCATGGCAGTGCTCTGCATCTGCAACACTGCCAGGCATGGTGGGCGGGGACGTGCTTGGCGTCCTCCTTGCAACCGGGTGCAGTTACAAGCCTGGACAAGTGGACAGCTGAAATGCTGGAGCTGCTATGTCACCTTGGCTAATTGTGTGTTGCCGGCTGCGGCATGTGCCAGTGTGCCTGCGTGTGCTGCCTGCTTGCTTGCTTGCTTGCTTGCTTGCAGCTGCTCCCTGAGAGGGTCTGGCCCTGCACTGCCGAATGCAGCAGCTGGTATAGAGTTGTATGCTGTCAGTGTCTAGTCATGTGCCTTGCTATGGTGGCCCTCTTGAAGTTTGTTTGTTTTGCCCAGGTCAGGCGGCGGGATGATCTCGGCCTGCCGCTGTCTGCCGCGAGGTTGTGGGTGAAGCAGCATTACATATACATACAGTAGGACATGTGACAGGAATCAGGAGTATGTTGGTGAGGCCGCCGGCTGGCAGCGCACCTGCAAGCATACGGCTCGCAGTATCATGACAGCGTGCGTTGTGGATGGCTGGACATAGATGTGGCTGCAGTGTTCATACATACCGTTACCCTGTAGTCTTGCACTGCACAGTGTTGTGTTGTCGAGGCTGTTCAGCATTGCGGAGGCATGGCCATCATGCACAAGCGTGCGCACGCTGGCCCTCGTGAGCCTGCTCTGCCCTGGCTTGTCAGCAGAGCAGGCATGCCAGCAGTGTATCATTTGGCCACTCACGTCCGTCAGTGGGCTTTCTCGTTCTTGTTTGATTGCTGGATTTGCTGGGGCTAATCTATGGGCTGGCAGGGAGGGAGGTAGGCTGGCTGAGAGCGACCAAATGAGCGGCTGTATCAGCAGCTCTGTTGCTGTTTTGGGTGTCAGGTGGAGAGGGACAGGGAGCAGTAGGTAAAGGGGTGATTACTCTATGTGCAGTTGGCGTGGCTGGTTTCTGAGCTTGCTAATGCATTGAGGGCAAGCCGCAGCAGGCCATATGGTTGCTATGGTTGAAGCCTCAGCCAATTGACGGCTTCAGTTGCAGCTCAGTCATCATCGGGCGTGGTTAGTGCGAGCTGATTCAGCAATAACCATGTTACAATAGGTTGCTGCTACAGGAACTTCATGTTGCTTAATGTTATCCTGTGTACTTTACTGCTGTGCAGCTGCACGCACTCCCGCTGGGGCTTGTGGAGCCCTGCTAGCAAGCTGTCTGGTGTGCCCTGCTGTGCGGCTGGCTGGCTGTGCCCTTGCAAATGCGTCAGCGCTGCTGCCGCAGCCACGGCACCTGCTGTGGGCCAAATGTTGCGTAACAGCACCAGGCATGCTGGCAGTGCTGCGCTAGTGTGGCTGCTGCCTATGCTTGTGACCACCACAGCCCTCTGCAGCACTGATTTTTTCATTTATGTCACAAAATAGGCGTACTATGCTTCACAACGACTGGTGTTGGGATTAAGTTGGCACTGGGGGTTCAGTGCTTGTGCTGTGCCTGGCATGCAATGAGTCAGCTAGGCTGGTGGTGGTTGCATATCGACCAGCATGCATGACTATCAGGCAGAGCAGTTGATGCAGCACACTTCTGCTTTCGCGTCTCTGCCAAGCACTGCACTGCTGCTGGCAGTCTCTTCTGGCTGATGTTTGGTACTGCAGATTGTCTTCTTTTGTAGGCTTGTTGAGTCAAAGTCATGCCTCTGCTCCAGTGTTCCTTCGGCAGCCATGCCTTGCGCATTGCAAGCTCCAGCCCTGGTTGCCCAGTCTGCTGTGTCCCCCTAGGCAGGCTTGCGCCGCTCAGCTTCCGAGTGCTAGAAGAACTGACAAATTAGGTTCAAGTGGTGTGACGTTGCCTGGGGTGTGGTTGATTAGGCTGTTGGCTCAGGCCATACTCGTCCCTTTGTTGTATCAAGCATCGGTCAATTTCAGGTGTAACATCCACTTTGTTACTTGGCCTTACAGAATGGTTTAGCAACCTTACAATATGAATGTATGGCCAACATAACCTGTAAATTTCCAATCATAAGGTACATGGCTGCTGCTGGCCAGCCATAAGTGCGTGTAAACAATACTGCATTAATTAATTATAATGCACAACATACACTACTAATGCACAACTGGAGAGGACACGGCACTAGCATGCAGTACACTGGCAGCCCACCCAACCCCCCGCATGAATGCCAATGACTGCTGCTGCTCATGCACGCAACGCGATATCATGAGCGCCTGCCCAACAATAGTGTCAACACTCTAGTTATACCCTGTGTGTCCTATGTGTGTGTGATAGGACACACAGGGATATGTATGGCAACATTGCCAAGCAGCATACCAGAACAGCGCAAAGCAGCTGAGCTGTTGAATCAAGTTTGAAAGCTGTTGTTGTTCAGCAAGCAATTGAGTGCAACTGAAGTGGTGAATCCCAGGGTACCAATCAGACACGCCAACCCAGTGACAAGCAGGTGCGAGATGGCAGATGTGTACCAGCGGTCACCATGATTGCTCAGCTGTAGCAGCTACAGTTCCTCAGCTCCAAGCAGGGCCTGCTGCAGCACCTCACTGCATGACCTGCGATGCTGTTAGGCGGTCGCGTTAGCGGCTGTCTCATGCCTGCCGTGGCCGCTCAATGTGCAGCCCCTGCAGCAGCTCCTGCGGCCGCCCGCCTGTCCAGTGCAGCCTCGGCCGCTGCCTTGGCAGCAGCAGCAGCCTCCTGCTGCGCATTCCACTTGGCGATGCCCGCGGCATCCCCAGCACGCGTGCCTGCAATCTTGCCCCACGCAATGGTCGGCCCGTTGAACATGTTGCTGACGGCCGCTGCCATCGCCTTGTTTGCGGACAGGTCGGTCTTGCTGGGCAGGAAGTCGGCACCATACGAGGAGCACCACTGCGAGCAGCAGCAGACAAGTGCCACAGTCATGCCGCCTCTCTTGCCAAGGTGTGACGACATACAAGGAAACCAAATGCAGGCAGCAGCACCAGGTGAGGCAGCGTCAAGTGGCGTGCTGTGCCTGGTGACTGGGTGCGTCAGCGCTCCTGTGTGCGACAACAGAACCAGGCTGCGTGTGTCAGGGCTGGCAAGGTGCTGGCTGAACGCAGCTCACCTGTGCGCTGCTGCCCAGCTGTATGCCTGCCTTGCTGAGCGGGATGAAGCTCTTGTTGCGCACAGACTGGCTGGCCTCGATCTGCTCCCGCGCGGCAGCCACGCTGCGTGCGACGCTGTCAGGGTCCCTGCGGCCGAACGCGCAGCACACGGCCCCATCCGGGCCGTGGAGACAACAGACGAGCGTCGTAGCCTGCCACAAACATGCAGGTGCCTGGAGGTTGACACAGCACTGCAGCCGCCGCTTGCGAGCAGCGGCACTGCCCTGTGGGACAGCGCAGAGGCAGAGGCCGGCATGCACCGCCGCACCCACCTGGGCTTGTATGACATGCGGTTGGTGGTTTTGAGGTCCGCGTCGTGCTGCACCCGGCCAGGCACCGGCGAGGGCTGCAGGTACCGCTGCTCCACAGGGTACAGGGCGCTGCGTGTGGGGTACTGCAGCTGGTCGACGTGCCCAAAGCCCACGTTCACCTCCTTGAACACCGTCTTGCACATCTGCGCCACGGCAGCCAGCGTGCGTGATCAGGCGATCGAGTGCACTAGGTTGTTGCTGTGGTTGGGGCCGGCTGCTGGTTGCAGGACGCAGAAGAGCATGTGAGTTGCGTGGCGCCTGTTTGAAGTTGTTCTGTTATTACCAGAAAGCTTACTGCACAGCACTTGGACGGCTTCCCGTACACCAGCCAGACAGCTTGCGGCACAGGGGTGTGCATGTTGCTGTGTGGCTCCCAGGTGCGTGCTCCGTCCCAGTCACCCACATCTTCCTGTGTTGCTGCCATCAAGCTAATCTCTTCATCGTCAGCCTGTTTTGTTCATCAAGCCCCCCACCTGCGGTGACCTGCCAGGGTTAGACCCGAATGCAGCCGTGTAGCTGCTGCCAGGCGCCACCACGGAGCTCGCCGCCCACTTCAGCGGCACCTTGCTGCTCAGCGTGTCGATCATGTCGGATGCCTTCACAGCCGGCCTGCCAGGCTTGTTGCTGCTGCTCCTGCTGCTGCTGGCGCTGCCTGCCGCCGCTGCTTCGTCCCTCTGCAGGGCAGGTGCTGCAGCGGCAGCGGCGGCGGTCTTGGTTGCGGCGTGCGCGAAGCCCTTGACCTCTACCTTGCGTGGGCAGCCCATGGTGCGGAGGCGCGTCTGCTCCCTCATGAGGCAGGTCGTGCCCGGCTGCTCCACGCTGTACTGCGGCTTGTGTGCGGTGTGGGACAGCGACTGGGTGCTGCGGTGGTGCAAGGCAGCAGCAGCAGCAGCAGCAGCAGCAGCAGCAGCAGCAGCAGCAAGGAGTGCACACCTGGATGCGTGCGGGTCAAGGCAATGCAGCAGACCAGACCAGCGCACGCATGCACACCTGCAAGGGCAACATAAACGGAACCTTGCGCGCAAGCGGCAAAAGCACAGTAGCATGTGTGCTACTGACTATAGACAGTGATGCTGCACCCACCTGTCTGGCTGCACCACAGAGCTCAGCTGCCGCAGCATATCCACCAGGCCCTTGCGGTCAGCCAGCGGCAGCGCACCAGCCCGGCCAGCAGCGGCTCGCGCCTCACCAGCTGCAGCCCCTGCTGCGGCGGCGGGCTGGCGGCCCTCCAGCAGCCCCGCCACTGCCGCTGCTGCCTGCGGCGACAGCAGGTCCCCAAAGTACAGCTTCTGCTGGGCTGCCCAGCCGACAAGGGCGGCATCTGCGCGCAGCGCAAACTCGTCCGTCTGCGGGCATGGGCAGGGCAGGCGCGCTGTCGCCCTTGGATGAACCGCACCACCTCTGGCAGATGAAGCTTGCATGCAACGCAGCAAAGTGCACCTCCCAGTGGGAGCCAACACGGCACGCAGCAGCTGCCAAGCGCCGTCCCACCAACTGGAACGCCTGCCGGTGACAGCTGCTGCTGCTGCTGCTGCTGCTGCTGCTGCTGCTGCTGCTGCTGCTGCTGCTGCTGCTGCTGCTGCTGCTGCTGCTGCTGCAACGTTCAGGAGGACGGCCAGCCGCTGGTGCTACATGCTCGCAGGCTCGGCCACGTGCCAGCCGGCCGCCGCAGGCAGGCGCCAGCCAGGGGCGAGGCCTTGCTCCAGGCACGCTCGGCTTGATTAAGCAGCCATGCACAGCCGGCATTGCCTGGAGCAGCCACACGTCAGGCCTGCACGCACCGGCTTGGCCACCTGCAGGTTGGCCACCTGGTAGCTGCTGGCCAGGTAGGGCGCCCACGCCTCGTCAGCACCCTGGCGCAGCGACTCACCCCACTGCAGCAGGCAGGCAGCACAGGGGCAGCAGCAGCAGCAGCAGCAGCAGCAGCAGCAGCAGCAGCAGGCAGTGAAGGAGGCAGCATGGAACAGGCAGCAGCAGCAGCAGCAGCAGCAGCAGCAGCAGGCAGTGAAGGAGGCAGCATGGAACAGGCAGCAGCAGCAGCAGCAGCAGCAGCAGCAGCAGCAGCAGCATGCAATGACGAGGCAGCAGGGAACAGGCAGCAGCAAGGCCAATCATGCGGTTTGCACTCTGGCTGCCAGCATGGACAGCTGACTGCTGCTGCGCCAATGATGCCTGGCAATCGCACGGCGCACGAGGAGTGTTGTTGCTGGCACTGCAGGCACTGCCGGCGCTGCATCAACAGCCGCACCTCACTGACAAAGTTCTTGTTCGGTGCCGCCGCTGGCCTGCAGATGGGAGCCGTGGCAGCCCACAGGTCGGGGTACAGCTCCTTCAGCCCATGGAAGGCCTGCGCTGTCGTCACATTCACACACCTGGGCCCGTTGCTACCACCACCGCTCAGTGGGCTGCTGCAGCCTGGTGACTGATCGGCTCCTGCTGCTGTTGTTGTGGCTGCAGCGGACGGTCTCTGTGCTGCTGTTGCTGCTGGCACTGCAGCTGCTGCAGAGAAGGGCCGCAAGCCCTGACCCATTAGTGCGCTGCCCTGGCCTTTCATCCCCTGGGTTGCTGCTGCCGCTGCTGCCCGCTTGGTGGTGCTGTACTGCCAGCTGCTGCCGTCATTGTGATTGCCTGGGCTGGCTGTTGCAGGGCGGCTACTGCCTGCTGCTGCTGCTGCGCCATTTTTTCTGCCCGTCGCAGCGCAGAAGTCCAGGCTGCTGTGGGTCTTGGGCTGGGCAGCAGAGGCAGACTGCTGCTGCAGCAACTGTGAAGATGACAAGGGGGTTGAGCTGGCAGGAGCGCCTGCTGCCTGCTGTATGAGCTGCATGTACCTGCAGGGCAGCAGTGCAGTGTCGCGGGAGGGGCTGCTGCAGGAACATGTCTGCTTACTGTACTGGAGGCTGTAAAGACAGTTTGAACGCAACAAATAGCTGCAAGAATGCTGTTTCATACGGCTGAAGCCTTAGCAGGGCACGCTAGCTGCTTATTATCAAGGCAGGGGTCTTGAGCAGCACCTGCAGCCACTTACCTGTCAAAGCGCTGTGCTTCTGCTGCGGTGGCTCTGTGCGCGAGCCAGTCCGCAGCTTCCTGAGCAAAGTGAGCCTGCTTAAAAGCTGCATGTATGCCTGCAGCAGCTGCGCCTGCAGGTGCATGTCTGGCCTCTGCAGGCATCCTGCTTGGTGCTAGTTGTTGGTGCAGGTGCAGCAGCGCCTAAATCGCAGCTGCTCCTTTGCTTGGGTTGCCTCTGCCTGAATCTAACCTGTGGATTCAATGAAAGAATAATCAAACTCAAGTAACTGCTGCTCGCGATGACGTCTAACTGTTGTGTGTCGTCAAGCACTTGCGAGTGACTACAGCAGCAATGTCAGGTTGGGAAATCATGCAACGCGCACATGCACGCGCCATTGCAGCATTAAACTCAAAGCGTGAAAAAAACTCGAGTTGCGATGTGCGTTACAATGACCAGCAGCAGCCTCACAACAAGGCGCCACAAGCTTTGCTTGAAGCTGCTGCACACGGGAAACTGTACCAGCTGAAATTCGTGCTTGCTGCTGGGTTAAATTTTGAATCACGTTATATGTTCTGGACCCTTTTCATGAGTCTCTCACCAGCAGTTCTAGGGTTTTGCTACAGCCAACTTGACCTGAGTGCACCAGCGCCCGACACACGGCTGGTCCCGCTAGGACAAGTGCAACCCACCATTAAATGAACTTAAAAGAAAATATTGAACTTAAAAGAAAATATTGCAAGCGAAAGCAGGCGAGCTGCAGCCATTTGCCTGGGCCATGGCCAACTGGGCATGCTGTCAAAGCTTAACTCAAGTATGTTGCAACACTGTTCTACATCTTGAAACTTTGCAAACTGCTCCATGTTCCAGGGGAGCCCGTCCCTTGTTGAAGGTCATGGATTGTTGGTAGCTGGAGTGACGAATCAGTGTGCTGCAGACTGTACTTTGCAGCTGCAGCTGTCCTTTAGTGTACACCACTATAGTTCTACACTCAGAACCAAACAGCTGTCAAGCGACTGGTTGTTGCAGTAAGCGCTCCTGAATCAGCACAGCAATTCATGCACGTGAAAGATCCTAATCAAGCTTCAAAGCACTGCATTTCAATGCTGCTGCACCCGTTACTCTTGATGAGGCGTCAGGCTGCCAACATGATGTACTGGTACAGCCCTCGGATCCGATAACATTGCGGCATCTTCAGAACTATAAATGTATTACTTGCTTTGTCCTAGAGTGCCTTGGAAATGACTGTGCCGGTGTGGCTGCTCTCCAAATGCTGCGGCACTCTGCAAAAGAATTCTTGAGGGGCGCGCTGCGCAGCTCGCTGGACAATCGTGCGCAGTACAGTGGAGCAGAACAAACTGATGGCAAAGTCACGATCACTTTTTTCTCCATGCGGAAGGCCGTGCTGCGGGCGCTCCCTTCGAAGTGTATTCCCGCCTTGCCCCGTTGTTGTATTTCCCCCGGAGCTGCATCTCAGCCCGATCTGTCAATTCAACCTTCTTGTCAGTCTGGAAGTACAGGAGCACCAGTTTCGCACCCAGTTTCTAGCCGGCTACAAAACCTCAACTGCAGGCTTGGTATATTTACCGCTCTTCGGAACATAATGGTCCAGTGGCATCGAGAAGCGCCAAAGTTTCACAGTCTTCACTCGACACAGCAGTGCAAGCTTTCAAACACCTTTACACACACACTCTCTCTCGTGCTCCAGACAATCACCAGCCAGCATGAAGCGGACCCTCATCGTTCTGGCGCTGTGCCTCTGTGCCCTCCCAGCAATGCATGCTAGGAGTCTATGTAAGTTTATTTCTACCATGAGTGGGGAAGTAGAGTACGCGGCAGCCCATATGTCCTGCATGTGCAGTTGGCAAGAGCTGCCTTGCCCACAGCTAGAAGCCGCATTGAGTACCTTGAAGCAGTCTCAGAAGCATTACATTATAGCTGTGGACGACATTGTGCCAGTTCTGCATGTCAGCGATGCAGGCCATGCAGTGGGCGCCTTAGATGGAGTGTCCGCAGTTGCGCGCCAAATTTTTCAGCACCTCTCACTATGTTCACGGATTGTAATTTGTTTATTGCCCTGCAGCTGAGGAAGAGCTGCTGGAGTCTACGGCACTGCTGCTGGAGTCGAGCTCCGCACTCACATCCGACGAGCAAATGATGCTAGGGGGCGGCTTCTACGGAGATGACAGCCCCACGGGTGGCTATGGAGGCCTGTTTGATGACTGGGGCAACCAGCTTAACCAAGAGTCCGCCAGCAGCAGCCCAACCAGCATGACCACCACCACGACCACCACCACTGAACCTGCAGCTGCTGCACCTGCACAGGCCCAGGCAGCCAGCAGTGCTGCCCCAGCAGACAAGAGCATGGCCATGCTTATTGCTGGTGCAATGGTTGTGGTGTCAGCGCTCCTGCTGTAAGCAGCAGCTTCAGCTTCTTGACGGCAACAGCTAAAGCAGGGGCAGCAGCGCTGTTGTATGCTGCTGCTGCCACCATTGCTGCTGCTGTTGCGCACTCTACTATGCTCAGCTTGCATAGTGCTGGGCCGGCTGTAGTGCATTGTGTGTGGTACAATCTTTGGCTGAGTGCTGCTGCACAGGGGACCTCTCATTCTGACAATCCTTGTTGTGGTTGCAAGTGCACGCTGGCAGATGTGTGCAGTCAGATGAGAATGATGTGTAGCTGACACAATACTTTCACTCGCCATCTGTGAGTGAGGCCATCAGACCACCAGACAAACCTGCTTCGCTGGGATGGCATGGCAGTTGTTCCTCAGGCAGCCTCTGCAATGTGACGTGCCTGCATGACATTGCCGGCCTGTTCTGGTAGTGGAGTGCTTGCATCAGCATGGCAAGCCATTGAGGTTATCCCGTAATTGTTGTGATTGGGTGAGCACTGGGCTGTTGCTGGCCTCTGTCGAGTAAGGTGTACCTAGCCCTGGTCTTCATGTGCAGCATTCAGCCCTGTGGTTGGTCCGGTCGTTATCGTCTTGGCTGGGCAGGGGTTGTGTAGAGCAGGCTTGTAACTGTACAAGTTGTTTGTGGGAGTGGGTAGGCAGTAGGTTAGGTAGGCAGCGTTGAATAAAGCTGGCCAGCACTTGTGCCAGCATGTGGGTGAATGGTAACATGGGCAGGATGTTTGCTGGCCACTTGGCCTTGATTGAACATGCCATGTTCACGTGACGTGATGATGCAGTGGCAGCCGCTAGTAAAATTACAAACAGTAGGGGGGCATGCATGACAACCCCCACAAGCACCCACAGCCTGCCAGATTGATAGAATCCAGTACCACAATAACTGTGTTTCAGTGAAACTATGCCATGACGACTTCAGAACGCTTGAAAGTGTCGTCTTCCAGACTGAAATGGTAGCAGCCTTTTAGTAAAAGCACCTGCAACATCAGCGGCTGAATCTCCAGCTTTCTACACCACATCAGCTGACACACCCTCCATCGTTGAGAGGATCTTAACTTGAAGCACTCAGCGCTGCCGGCCTCTTGATTTCATGCAGAGTTACTCTGCAAGGTTTGTGGCGGTAAGGGTTCCTTCACTGATTAGCCGTGCACTTATCACTGGTAAGTTATCAGTGCTGGCACGACCAGCTCTTGGCAGCAGAAATCGCTCCCACGCCAGGATGTGCTGCTGGTCATGCATACAGTACGCACTGACACACCGTGTTGAATTGTTAATGTCACTGCATGCCGCCCTCCTGGCCGCAACAATGCTCACTCTGTAGTGCTGAGTCGGCCATCATTCAGGCTTACAGTTACCACCAAACACATTGGCAGACGCCACCGGGACACAGACTCTACCAAGGCGCGGCCTCCAAATGCACAGTGGCTGCCGTTCACTGCACGCAACAACCAGCTGCGTGCGGCACACCAGCACCAGTTGCACCGTTCACGAGTGATGAAACAGCGCCAGCGCAACCATCATGTGTGTGGTCATTCTCATCAACACCAGCGTGGCACTGCGCCAGTGCAACGATTGGGGACTGCAGGACATTGGGGACCGCATTGGGGACCGCAGGACAACTCATCAGCCAGCCAGCAACGCTTCAAACAGTCGCGCACGACACCACTTTCACGGCTGTTCAGCTGCCGTAGCTGAAACAGCTGCAGGACGGCTGGTTCCCTCCCTGCCAGGAGCTGCCGCAGGCACCTGCCCCAGTTGCTGCAGCCGGTCCAGCAGCCCCTCCAGGCCCTGGCTCAGCGCAAACATGAGGATGGCGCCGGCAACGCCCACGTTGAGCGACTCCATGCGCCCGGTCATGGGCACCGAAAGCGGCGTCGCCGCAGCAAGCACCTCCCTCGACAGCCCCGCGCCCTCTGTACCCAGCACCAGACACACCGGCTGCTGCTGCTGCTGCTGCTGCTTGCTGAGGGACGCAGTGACGCAGTGTGTTGAGGGAGCGACTTCGCCCACACTCCTCGCCTTGCCTCCTGTTTGCTGCTGCTGGTGCTGGCCGGGGTGCTCAGGGTGTGCCGCCAGCAGCAGCATGCCCTGCTGCTGCACGAGCTGCAGCAGGTCCTGCCAGCTGCCAGCCGCCAACGGCCAGCGCAACGCAGCGCCCCGCGAGGCCCGCAGCGCCTTGTCATTGAACGGGTCGCAACAGCCGGGCAGCAGCCACACCGCATCCCACCCAAAGGCAGCGGCGCAACGCAGCAGCGTGCCCAGGTTCCCTGGGTCCTGCACGCTCTCCAGCACTAGCAGCCGCTGCAGCTTCGGCTGCAGCTGGGGCCCTGCCGCAGCGTGCTGAGGACCTGCTGCTGCCTCTTCTGCCATTAGGTTGCTGCTATGGTGCGTCATGCTCCAAGCACAGAGGTCTACATACTGCGGCAGCGCAAGCTCAGCTACCACCTGCACACCCGCTGCCTCCTCCAGACCTGTCAGCTTCTTCATAACACTGTCACTAACTGTTATAACATGCCTGGCTGCTATGCCAGGTGGCGAGTCTGTGCCTGGCCGAATGAACAGCACCAGGAGGTCGATGCCAGAGCCCCCTTCCTCTGCGGTCAGCAGCAGCAGGGGACGCAACCTTATGTGTGAGGAAACAGGCAACGAGGGTTGCAGGAGTTGGTGTGGGCAGCAGCACACAGTGCCACCCAGGGACGCTTACACCCAGGCGCGTCTGTTGCTGCTGCTGCTTACGTCATGCCAATCTCCGCATGCAATGACGCTGCCGCTTGCAGCAATATCCAACCATGGTGAGCAGCGGAGCAGTGACTGCACCCAGCTGTCTTCCCTGCACCATGCAGTGACGCTGTCCACCTTCAAATCGGCAGCGGCCCTGCATGCATTGCATGGAGCGTTGCATGCAGCATTGCATGCTGCATGCACTGCTGTGCAGCCCCCCCCAGCAAGCGCTGTCACCCACCTGCCAGCTCAGACAGCAGAGTTTGTCCAACCAGCAGCAGTCGGCGCTGCTGCTGCCTGTATCGGCTGTTCTCTCTCAGCTTCACGCAGTGCTTGATGTAGGAGTTGGCAGCGCTGCTGATGTTGGTGGCTGCAGGCAGTCGAGGACTGCTGCTGCTGCTGCTGCTGCTGTTGCTGTTGCTGTTGTTGCTGCTGCTGCTGCTGCTGCTGCTGCTGCTGCTGCTGGCTACACAGCTTTCACTTGCATGGTCAGCAGCACAGTGCAGCTGCGGCAGCCTGCAGATGCGCCTGAAGCTCTGCAGATGCTGCGCTGGCGGCAAGTGCTGAGGTGGCATTGCTGAACCACTTAGCACGTTTGGTTGGCAGCTGCTGAGCAGGCATGAGGCGTGCCTGCCTGTGTGACCAGCCAGCTGCTGTGCTGGCCATTTGCGCCACGTGTAGGCAGCATCGTAGCTGCAAGCATAAGTCAGAGCACTTGCTGCGGGCCTGTATCGCAATATGCTGCTGCTGCAGCCGCGGGCACCCCAGCCAGCAGGCTGCTGCGTCGCCACGGCGGTTGATGGCTGCATGCCCTGGCCTGGGTAGCAGTTCAGGCCTCCTCCTGCTGCTGCTGCTGCTGCTGCTGCTGCTGTTCTTAGGGGACACAGGGTCTTTTGAGCTGTAATTTGAAGAGCCTGCATGCACTGTGCAGGGCCTGCTGTTCTGTCAAATTGGCTGGATAGCGGCCGCAGCAGCTGCGCTGCGGCAGCCAGGCAAGTTCAACCCCTTTGCTGATAAATTGCTGCTAAGAGAGGCAAAATGTGTACACAGAAACCCAGAGGCAAACGGTTTGAGTTACTGGCGAGACTTGACGATGCACAGCATCAGTATGCGCGTGGTGAGTGGGCTGCTTAAATTTGGCTGCCAGGGTTGCAGCAGAGGGGACTGCTTGTAAATTATGTCTCTGTGCATGCCGCTGCAACCGTTTATCGGTGCTGTGGTTCGCGAGTATAAACATAGTCATGCACATTTGACGGTGTACAACGAGGCCTGCGCATCTCTAGCAGAGAACAAGCAAGGGAGGTGAGGAAAATGTCATATGTCACCCAGAGGCAGGCAATGTAGCACTATCCTTTGTTCTAGTAGCCATAAGCCACGCGTGTTGCCTGAGCTATGTTTTCAACCTACATACGCCTGCTCTCACTACAAGACCTGCAACTGCAGCACCTGTTGCGAGACTTACGATCACACGCACGACAGCTTGGCTGAAGACCGCAATCACTCGCAGGTGCTACAAGTGCACCATAGCACAGTCAGGTCGTGATCCCTACAGGCACTCCGGAATGAGTGGCTCACTCGCTGCACCAAGCACCAGTCAGGCTCATTGGCGCAGCTGTGCAGATCGACGGGGCGTGGTGAGCTTCATGGAACACTTTGTTGCCTTCCTGCTTGCAGAAGTTTAGCTACGTAGCTTGGCGATGTATGCAGTTCGAGCACAGTCGTGCGGCACCTTCTGTCTCTGCAGCTTGTCTTTCAGCGATGCGCCTGCCTATTTTTTGTTTCGAACCCCTGTCCGTGTGCCTGTTGCAGCCATTTGTAGAGTCAAGGGTTTCGAGTCGCCCGCAGCAGTGGGCATGCAGGAGGGCACAGCAGCGGGCTGCTGCCGCTGCTTCCAGCCATGTGGCTGGCGATGCATCCATCACAGGAGCTCAGGTAAGCATCATGGCGTGATGTCGCGCTCCGTAGATGGCTGTGCCTCTAACGCTGGATGCATTTCAGTGCTCCACACAGCAGCTGCGGTGACGCCTTGTGCAGGTTCGCAGGCATGGTGCAACACAGCAACCTGCAAGTGGGGCTGGATTTGCACTCCGCTATAACATTTACTGGGTTTGCTGAGCATGGCACTTGTGGCAGCAACCCTGCAACCAACGCTGGTAGCTGCTCATGGCGTTGCGCAAGCTGAGCATTCTGGCTGCTGCATATGCCCTCCACAGACCATGGCAGTCGACACCGCTGGTAGCTACCCCCACCCTCACATACTTCGCATACTTTCTTCACAGTGGAGCTCTGCAACTTGCTTACATTCCTCTGACTTAATGTTTCAACCGTGCCCAGCAGTGAAGCACATTGCTGCCTTATTCAGCATGCCGTGCCCCTGCTGCAATTGCAGGCAATACTCGACCGCTACCGTGCAATGCTGCACGAGTACCGCACACACAAGGACGCACTTGGGGACTGGCTAGGCAGAACTTCAGCACTACAGCGGCGCCACCCACAGCTGCTGGATGCAGAAGCAACCGGCGACCAAGCCTTCGTCTCCCGCTTCCAGCAGTACCTGATGGTGCGCAAGCGCCTGCTTGCTGAAATCCCGCTGCTGCGAGATCAGCTGGCTGAAGAGCTGCAGCTGCAGCAGCAGCCGCATGCTCAGGCAGCCAGCAGCAGCGACTACCAGCAGCACCGCCGGAGGCCAGGCAGCAGCAACGGCAGCAGTGGCGGGCACCACAGCCATGCGTATGGTGTGGTGAACGCCAACCAGACGGCGCCCGTGAGCAAGGTGCAGGCAGTGGGGCAGTACTTTGCTGCCGTCAACTACCGCAAGCAGCGCAGCGTGCGGGACAGCAGCAGCAGCAGCAGTGGTGGGAGTTCTGCAGACCAGCTACCAGCAGCAGCAGCAGCAGGGGCTGCAGGGGCTGACGCTGAGCGGCAGTTGTTTGTTGCCTCAGTGCTGCCAGCAGCTGATGCTGATGCTGGCAGTAATAATGCTGTGTCACATCTGCTGCAAGCCGCTACCAGCGGCAGCAGCACCAGCAGCAGCGCGGGCAACAGCAGCAGCCGAGCAGCTTCAGCAGCACTTGCAGCCCTCAACTACAAAAAGACGAAGCAGGGCGGGGCAGCTGCAGGCAGTGACAGCGGCATCGTGACCAGCAGGCAGCAGCGGCCGCTGGCGATGCAGCTGACAGAGTCACCGCCACCGCCACCTGGCTACAAACCAGGTGGCAGCGGCAGCAGCAACAGTGCGCCAGGTCAGCAGCAGCAGGCGGTAGTGGTGGGTTCAGTTGAGACCGCAAAGGGTGATGTGTATGCAGGAAGGTTGCGGCGGCAGCTGGACAAGGACGTGTCACTAGAGACTACCCTGCAAGGAGTGCCTGGAGGCTTGGGCTCTGAGCAGATGTTTGCTGTGGCACACAGCGCAGCTGCAGGCGAGGGAGCCGCCGGCAGCATCAGCAGTGTCAGCGGTTCGCTTGTAGTCGATGCCGCTGCCAAGGCAGCAGCAGATGCATTGCTGGCTGCAGCAGCGCGTGAAGCAGCGGCCAGCAGTGCAGTGGGTCTGGTAGTGACTGCCAAATTTGACGCCTACTCTGGCAGGCAGCGCAAGCTGCAGCCAGGTGCGCAGCTTGATGACTTCTTTGCAAGCATTGAGCAGGCACACAGCGTTGAGCTGGCAGCTGCAGCAGCTGCTCCTGTTGGCAGTGGCAGCAGCAGTATGGAGGTGCCTGCAGCAGCAGCAACAGCAGCAGCAGCAACAGCTGAGATGCATTCAGGCATCACGAGTGCTGTGAGCACCAGTGTCAGAAGCAACGGTGTCGGCAAGCAGGCCAAAGGTCAGAAGCATAGCGGCTTTGGCGGCAGCAGCAGTGACGATGCTGTGATGATACTGCCAGCTGACATTATTCCTCTGCCCACATGAGCTTGGCTGAGCATGAAGTGGTTTGCATGGTGCCTGAGGTTGTGGTCGTCTTACTGTACAAGATAGAAATCAAATGCCACCTGCTGTGGTTCTATAAGGCACGGTGACATTGTGGCATAATGGTCAGCCGTCTGTACTGAGCTGGTGTTGATATGCGGTGTCATATAATCATTGTTTCATATTGTTGTACAGCTGCTGTGGTTCAGGCTTGTGTGAATACAGAGCCTGGGCTTGTGTGCCTGCACCGCGCTGGCCTGTGACAGGCTCAAGCCCATTCAGTAGTTTGCAACTTACAAGCATGTTTGCGGATACTAGTGAGTGTGGCTTCAGTCCTGCCATCTGCCGCCTGCATCTGTCAGTAGATGATGGTTGTCGTACAAAGTGCCTGACGTGGAACCACTAAATTGTGCAAGTGCTGCATTTGCTGTATTGCTTTCCACCATAACTTCCGGCAACCCCTTCATACCGTATGAATGTTCTTGCATGTGACATGCGCTAGTGCCTCTGAATGTTCTTGATTATTGCTTGGATCTGGTGCTTGCCACATGTCTGCTGTGCATTCAGCGCCATTTTTATACAGTGCATGGAGGGCGCAGGCAGCAGAGCTTGCACATCGGAGGCTGGTAGGCTGTGGGGCGTTTCTTTGCATGCATGCAGTGGTGTGTTAACATGAAATTCTGCCGCCGGTGAGCGTCAGTCAACTGTTTTGCAATGTTCAGCGCAGCCTTTCTCGCTGAACAAGGCACCACTACACCGCCGCGTCTCATGCTATGGCCGCCGGTGGTTGCACAAAACTGCTGGTAACAGTCTGTGACTCACAGGAGCCTTGTGGCCCACACAACGGTTGTGTACAGTAGGGAGAATTTGGGTGGAGATAGTGGTATCTCTTATAGTAGCTGTGACCACTTGTGCTTGATCGCTGCAGTTGAACTACTGTCACATGTGATCACGTCATGACTTTACAGTGCCACTGCACTTGGAGTGCTCTTTGCCTCATGTGAAGAAGCAGCAGCACTCAAGTATGAAAAGGCAAGCAAGCATGAAGTATGGTGCTGGGCATAAAAGGCAACTGGACATGATGTTAATGCGCTGGTGGTTTCCATCGTTGAACAACAAAGGAGAAACTGGATACGATGACGATCAACCCATGAGCGAAGTAACGGCTCGCTGGTCCAGCGCTTGTGGTCAGGTGTCAGTCCTGAAAGTGTGAGACGTTGTAATGTATTGTATTGCAAGTGAAACAATCATTGCTTCATTAGACGATTGCATAGACGCAGCATGTACAGTCAGTCGGCCGCCGCAGCTGCACCTCCAACGGCTGACCTTTGATGGCGCTGACATCAGCAGTAAGAGTACAGATGCTCTGCTCCAAGCACTGCCAGCCAAGCAACTGGCCTGCCGGGGCTATGTGTGGGCCTGCTTGGCAGCACGCATGCTGTCACACGGCTCACCGCACAGTTACGCATGCGAAGCCTGGCCTTGTGTTGGCGCAAACAGTGCTGCATGACTCACACGCCTGCTGCGCCTCATCATCATCATCATCATATTACCCATTCAAGCCATAGCATCAGCGCCATCGGCCCCGCGCCCCACCGCCTGCTGCGCCTATTCGTTTTGCAAGGTGCAGGAGTCTGATGTATGGCAGACCCTAGCGCCCTAGGTGCCAGGCAGTAGTTGCAGCACTGCCTCAACCAACAGAGCAGATACCAGTACCACTACGTATTGGCAACCATGGTATACCAGTACCAAAGAAGGGCCTCAGGCACACCCACAAAGGAGCCAAATTTGTATAAACAAGGCTCATGGGGTGCCATAACGTTTAAGAAGTAAAAAAGTAAACACATTTAAATTAAAGCCTTACGAAGTCCTGGGTAATTGGTCCCTGAGGGACTTGTTGAGCATCGACAGGCAAGGTCAGCTCTGATCAGCTGCTGCAGCATCAGCTGCCATCAAGCCTGCAACACCTGGCCTGGCCCTGGTGCTCAGCCGGTGGCTTTGAACTCTAGCACTGCATTGTATGACTGCAATGACATCACCATGATGCAGCAGCACGTCATTTACCAACTACCACATACCAAATACCAAAGTAGGGCCACAGGCCCACCCACTGAGGAGCCAAACACAGCTCATCATCTTCATCATTATCATCATATTACCATTCAAGCCATCATCATCATCATACTACCCATTCAAGCCATAGCATTAAAACCATCGGCCCTGCGCCCCACCGAACACTGCTCATGGGATCTCACAACATTCAGGAGGAAACGATCCAAGCAACTAATCTAAAGCCGCAACAAGTTCTGAAGGTTCTGTCGCGGAGGCACTTGTGTCACTTGGAAGCACAACATGCGCCTTAGCAGGGTCCTTCAAGAAAACAAATAGTAAATGAAAGCAGCAACACTGCTCTGCTTCTGCTGCATAAAGCCAGCCAAACACAGTTCACCAGGGCTCACCGCAGCGCCTGGGCTTTCCCACCCTCCGCAAATCAGCAAAGAGCTGCCCTTTAGGATCTGTTGCATGCGCACAGCCTCTGTTTTCTATGGTGCAGCTCAGCTTAGAAGAAAACAAGTGCACAGCTGAAGCTGAAGCTGTGCACACAACAACAAATGCACAGGCCTGCGGCGCAGTCATTTCATTGTTAGTATATTCTACTCCCATATGTGGGACAGCAGCTGCTCACCAAGTTCTGCAGTCCTGCAGCTGCTGCCAGTCACCACGCTGACTGAGCTGCAGTACTGCTAGGACTTCAGCAAACAAGAACAAGTAAGAGTGGTGTGTAGCCTGGCAGCGCAGCACAGCCTTAAGGCAGATGTATCAGTGCAAATTGCTGCAGCCGATGGAAGTGCTTAAATGGCGTTCCCAAGGAGCGACAGCTGCAGAGGCTTGCTGCACTGCCGCAGTTACAGGTGACACACCTGCAATAAACCTCGAAGTGCTTCTCTGGCAGCATTTCCCGGTGATGTAACATTTACAACAGCTGGGGCAGGGCTGCCCCATCTGACGCGCCACACCAGTTTCAAGGCTGCAACGTTCAGGGCGACATGTCATTGTCATCCTGTACATTGCCTTTGTGATGCATCAAAGCTGCAGCTGAGTGTCCTGCAGTAGCTGCAGCAACGCAGCCAAAGCACGGTCTGGCGTGTGATGCTTTAGGATCAACGACAATGGCTTTGTCTCGCCCAACCTTGCTGGATTGTGTGATCTGCCTTGGGCGTGCGGCAAAGCTCGGAGCTGTTGGCAGTACACTCTGTTGTAGGTTGTGCTGCGGCACCCAGCGCGCTGCAGAGTTGTAGGGTCTTTGGCTGGAGGGCTGAAGCGGCTTTGCCTCCTGGCGAAATGCCAGGCTGGCACAGTGCTGTGCAGCAGTAGGAGCCTTCTGCGTAACAGCACGAAAGTAAAGACAACAGTTTCCAGTGTGGTCGTGGTGGCTTCCAGCATACGGGGTTTCAGAGCACCTCAACATGTCTGAGCGTAACGTAGCAGGTGATCCGCCATGTTGTTGGACTTGGGTACATGCAAGTAAACCTCGAAGCAGTACATGAGGCATAAATCAAGTGTAGCAGTACTACCACACAGTATGGTCACCACATGTTGCGTGGTGTGTTGCTGTCTGCGCTGCCATGGAGATTTAACAACAAGAAACCTTCTTGAGTCATTGCTGCACCGCATCGGTTCAGCTACGGGACGTTTCACCCCCTCCAACAGCTGTTGTCAGGCCTAGGGTTTGTTGGTCGAAAGAGGGCGACGCAGCAGGCGCCTTCATGTAGCAGCAATTTACTGCTGATCACACATCTGTCTGCGTGAAGTACGAGCAGACCACGACACTAAAGCTTGCCTGGCACCGAATGTTGCACACCTGCTACGCTTGCAGAGGGATGTTACCGGCACATTGATGCTGAACGTTTGTCCGTTTGCAAAAGCTATCTGCTTGCTGATCCAGCAGTGCCGTTTGAACAAAGCCAGAGATGGCAAGCCACATTACCACCCGGACCAGCTCAGCTCTATAGAATCATTGACACTGGTCCAACATGAAGCCAAGGGACGATCGTGCTGGCGGGCATGGCGTGCCGCGGGTCATGGCTTCTGCTCCCAGCGTAGTGCAGCAAGCCCGACTCATGGACGCAGCAGGAACAGCTTGGCATGCCGTGAAATGCGGCAACCTTGAGGTAAGGGCTTATGGGGTCTCGTAATGGCGGTAGGAGCTTGCTGCAGCGGGGCGTTCAGCAACTGCAGAGGCAGGAATGCCCACAGCAGCAACAGCAGCAGCAGCAGCAGCAGCAGCAGCAGCAGCAGCAGCAGCAGCGGCGTAGCCGAAGTGCATGCTGTAGGAGGTACGGTGCTGGTGGTCAGCTGCATATAGGCATCGAGTAGCCCACGCACACGGGTTCAACATTTGCACCTCTTGACGGTTGAGCTGCTTGCTTCCTATGGTGGTTGGGCTGCTCCACTCGATGCCAATGGTGTCAAGTCCTCACACACCGCAGTAGTCTGTTTCCGTGCAGACCTAGGTTCATCATGTCTGATGTTGGTGTTGTTGGTTGGTGTAATGGTGTGCATACTTTTGGGAGGCATCACCAGAAGATGCGCGTCTGCAACCCTCATGAGCGGAACAACGGCTCGCTGGGCTAGTGCCTGAGGCAGGTTCAGTCCTGTACTACTGTATTGTATTGTATTGTATTGCAACTGCCCTGAGCAGCAGCAACACAGTGCAAGCAAAGGTGTTGGGGGAGAGTACGCAGGTCAAGTGCAGGCCACGCTCATGCAGTGGTGCAGCAAGCATCCTGCAAGAGTCACCTGCACTGTGTGTCTGCAACAAAAGTTGTGCATGTGTTGAGATCGCTCCATGGGTGGACTGCCACAACTAGATGGGACCACTGCTAGACGTGAGATGCGCAGGGTCCAATAATGATTTGTACTGCGCTGTGCTTTCACAGACAGTAATAGATGCAGGCCAACCAACGGTGGCAGCAGCTGGTTGTCCTGCATGCCGCTGTTTCAACCGCACCCACCAAGCAAGCCAGCTTGTGACCAAAGATGATTGTTTGTGTGACCTTGCAGCGTGCTCTACTGTCTGTGCAAGCATACTAACGCATTCAGAATAATCTGCAAATTGGCTGTTCATTTTTGTTTGTTTGTCAGACATGCACTCCGGCAGGCAGAATACTCAACAGCAGCAGCATGAACAGGAGCTGCCGTTGTTGGGCCTTGCCGTGGTGCGCTGTCACCATGCAGAGGCAGCTGCCGCGGCCGCGGCTGCGGCAGCACCACTGACTCTAAGATCCGCACAAACACGTGCACCGTTGATTTGCCAGCTAGCTGGCTTGTGGCCTGAGCACCCTGCTTGCCGGCGCAATCAAGCACAGCCACCCACGCCACTGCAGGAAACCCTCCAAGTGGTCCATAGTGTGAGCTCACCGTCAATCCGACTGCGCGGCCATGCTGCTGCTGTCGCTGCGTGCAGATGATCACCAAGCTGTTCCCGGTGCCCTGCAACGTCTACGCGCGGGGCCCGGTGGGCGAGAACGTGATGCACGTGGCCATGCTGCTCAACACGCCCAGCACGCTGGCCATCACGCGCTACCTGGTCAAGCTGTACGGCCGGCAGCTGGTCAACTGCCCCATCCAGGTGCGAGCCGGCGGCGCCAGCCAGGCGGGTGGCCAGGCAGCCATGCCTGCTGCGCTGCAGCTGTGGCTGCCAAAGGTGGCGGTGGTGCACGCGGCGGATCTGCCGAGGCTCAGCTGGTCAACTGCCCAGCACTGGCGCACGCTTGCACCATGTGGCTGCGCTGTGGCGGGTGCATGCGCTGCAGCTGCTCCACCTCTGTGCAGACACTCGCCCACGCCTTTGCAGGTTGCATGGCTGTCATGGTCAGCGCTTGCCCAGCCGGCAGATGCGTGCTGCCGGTTGAGCAAGGGTGCACAGGGTGGTGCCGCACAGCACGTGCCTGCCGCTGGCTGGAGGTGTGGCATCGGGGCAGCGGTTGCTGCTGGCGCCGTCTGCGCCTCTGCATGGCTCCTGTGGCCCAAAGCCCTGCTCGTCTGCCGGGTGGCCGAGGTGCTGCTCTGCCCGCCAACCCTGTGCTGTCTGTGCGCAGGAGCGCAAGCAGCAGCACGACCCACCAGGCACGTATGAGGGCCAGACCGCGCTGCACATCGCCATAGTGAACAGGGACTTTGACATGGTGAAGTTCCTGGTGCAGGTGAGCGCGGAGTTCGCATGCACCAGACCAAGGAGCTGATGGCGCTGGGTGCGTGTGCGCCAGGTACCGCCTGGGACAAAGAGGTCCGCCAATGTTGGCTTCGACTGCCGGCAGTGTTTGTCAGCTTAGGTTTAAGCTGTGCATTGTGCATCATAAACCGCGGGGTACGCTGCGCCTGCCGCCGCCGCCGCCGCCGCCGCCGCAGAACGGCGCCGACATCCGTGCGCGTGCCTGGGGCACATTCTTCCGCCAGGGCGGCCCCATGTACTACGGCGAGTACGCGCTCAGCTTCGCGGCGTGCACGGGGCAGAAGGACGTGGTGGCTTACCTCAGGCGGCACGGCGCACAGGCGCGTGTGGTCGGCGGGTGTCTGCAGTGGCCTGGGCACATGGAGCTGGCAGGCTGTGTGGCCTGCACTGAAGCGCAGCTTGCCGCGGCAGATATTGCCTGCCTGCTGTGTCACCGAAAGCCCTAGTTTTGGCCAACCGTTTTGTTGATGGGCTTGATGGACAAACCACACAGCTGCTCACACACAGTACTGGTGTCACTGCTCAGCATTCAACCCTGTCAGCATCCTACCTGTTCTGCAGTTTGACGGCGACTGCAGTGGCTTGGCAACCAGTTGCTGCACGGGCGCTTGTGATGCCTGGGCGACGATATTCGTGTGCTGCCTGCGGCTGCTCCTTGTCTGCATGTCACCTTTGACCTCGCTCCAATGCAGCCACATGGGGATGCCCGTGTCTGTCATCAGCACCACCAGTCACCTCCACCCTGCACACGCCTGCTCCTTCTCCTGCCTGCTCTGCAGGTAGAAACGCGACTGTGTTGCACCCGACAACGCAGCGCACGGCGTGAGCGCACAAACCTGTGGCACCTGATCGGTCCGTGCCGCGCTGTGCTGCCGTGCTGCGCCGCTGTTCCTGCAGGTCAACAGCGACTGCGACGAGTTTGGCAACACCGCGCTGCACATGTGCGTCATCCACGACCAGGCCGGCATGTACGACTTCCTGGTCGACTACTGCGCCGCGTCCGAGGCGGTGCGCAGCCAGGGCGGGCTCACGCCGCTGTGCCTGGCGGCGCAGCTGGGCAAGGCCGACATGCTGCAGCACGTGTACAGCAGGCGCAGGCGCGCCTTCTACTCGTTCGGCAAGGTGCGGCTGCATTCGCGTGTGCTGAAGGGCAGCTGTGGTTGACGCTGTGTGTGTCTGTGTGTGCAGCTTTTACTTGTGTGTGTGTGTTGATGCCCAGTCTTGCCACCTCGGCTGCTTGCTGGATGCTTGCATGGTCAACAGCATGGTGCAGGAGGGATGTGGCGTGGGGTCTGTTGTTGATGATGCACACATGATGCACACCTGATGGAAGCAAGGCATGCGGTTGTGTCCGGCCGTCCAAACATGCCTGCTGTGTGCTGTTGATGTTTGCTCAGCTGTTCTTGCAGGGCGTTGGTGAAGTCAGTTGCTGCATCAGGCCCGACCATGAGCAGCTTGAGCTCGCACTGCCCGCAGCACTGGTGTTTGGTTCGATTGCATGCATCCACTGCGCGCAGCTCGCCTTGGCCACCTTGGCCAACTCTTTCACCGCTCACGCAACCTGTCTGCCTGGCCGTGTCGCGCGCTGCTGTGCTGCTGTGTCGGTCGGGTCAGGTCACCTCGTACAGCCTGTCGCTGCGCGAGATCGACACCGTGCAGGACGAGGACGAGGCGGCAGGGCCTGACGGCGGCTACGTGCCCAACGCGCTCGAGGCGGTGCTGCGCAAGCGCCACCTGGACATGCTGCAGGTGGGCGCTGCATCAGCCCTTTCTTTACCGAGAACTGGATGTCATCGTCTAGATTTATGCCTCATCGGCACATCTCAAGCACACACTGTCCAAATATGAGATCTGCCGAGCTTTAAAACCCATGCCAAGTCCTCACACGAGGCAGCCGCGCCACTGGAGGTGCTGCAGGTTGGGCCTGCATCAGCACCAGCGCCCATGCTCTGTCTGTGTTGTGGCTGGCACGTGCGCGTCCAGCAGTGCTGCCGCGCAAGCGGCAGTTTTGTGTGCTGCAGGCTGGTTGGATCTGCCTGGTTGTGAGCAATGGTTTGCTCGGCAATGGACAGGTGTTGCTTGTTGTGATGTGCTGGGCTGTGCTGTGAACGTGGTAGTGGACATTTAGGAGGTTGTAGTGCACTTGTTATGGTAGGACCTGCTGCTAGAGGGTTGGGTGTCCTCTCGCCTCTGTTTTTGGAGGTGCTGTTGCTGTCGATGGCGATGGTGAATGTACAATGCGGTTCAAGCTTGACTTGGGCGTGCCGCATGGCCTGCGCCTCTGCTGCGTGGTGTCAAGGCTCATACGCACATCCCTGCTGCTGTTGCCCAATTGCAGGAGCCGCTGCTGACGCTGCTGCTGCAGCACAAGTGGGAAAAGTTTGCGCGCTACCAGGTCGGCAACATGCCTATGACTCGTTACATAACTAGGCGTAGACATGTGTGGCAACTGGCATGTTTGCAGCCTGTGCATGCGTGCGTGCGTGCGTGCACACCTGCCTGCACACCTGCGTGTGTGCATGTCACTGTGACAGTCACTGCTGCATGCATGCCATGTAGCATCCTATGAGTGGTGCCTGGCACCTGTTGGCTACTACTCTATCCTCAACCTGCTGCTGACCGTTCTTTGCATGTTCCTACTTGACCTTCTGCTGCTGCTGCTGCTGCTGCTGCCGCCACTGCAGTTGGTGGTGCACTTCCTGGGCTACCTGCTGCTGGAGGTCAGCCAGACCATACTCATCTGGCTGCACAGCAGCCCAGGCATGTGGAACGGGTGAGGCACTGCCGCGCAGCAGCAGCAGCAGCAGCAGCAGCAGCAACATACAGGAATGGAACCAGCTCTGCAGTATGCTGCGATGGGGGCCGTTGCCTGCTGTGCTGGCACATCGGTTGCCGAGTGTCGTCAACGACCCAAGTCTAACCACCCCACCTGCGACTCAGCTCTCCTCTTCCCTGGTCACACTCCTTCTCTCTGGTGAAGTTCCTGCGTGTTCACTGTGAACCTCCTGCAGGCCTGGGCGAGCCAGCCAGGAGTTCCTGGGCATCATCCTCGCGCTGGCGCTGCTGGCGGTGGAGGTGCTGGACTACGCCAACTGGAGCAGGGAGTGCTACCACAGGAGGCTGACCATGACGCTGCACAAGGAGGTGGACCCGCCACTCTACCCCATACCAGGTGCGGCCAGCAGTACACGGCACCAGGAGCAGGTGTTGATGCATGGCTGGCGTCCAGCCAGCCATGCTTGTGCTGGAATTGACGCGTTGCGTGCGCAACGCCAGCCACCTCGTGCCCGTAGTCCTGCATGTTTGCACGCCCTGCATGCTTGTTGGTTGGCCGGCCTGCAAGCGGCCTTGAGTCGCTGCGCTGCCCGCTGCATCGCAACTCTTGCTGCGGCGGCCGCTGCTGTTTGGCCGTGCCTGACCTGCAGGCGAGATGCGTGACGCACGCGACAACCGCCAGGGCCTGTTTGCGCGGCTGTCTGCGCGCATGGGCTTCGCGGCCAACTCCAGCGGCACCCAGCAGAGGTGCGCGGTGGCTGCCAGCGCCCCACAGTGCTGACGACAGGGCAGCGCGCCTGCGCGCCCAGCTGTACTTGGCACGGCTCGGGTTCAGCATTGTCTCGCAGTTTGCATGGCTTCAGCTGTTTAGAGTTTGTCAACTTGTGTTGGTGTGCAGCTGCACGCCGCAAGCCGCGCAGCTGGCAATTACAGTCAGTGGGCAGCACCCTACATTGTGCACCGCAAAGGCATCCTGTCACTCACTCGGGTGCGGATGTCGATCTGGCTTGCGGCTTTTGTTTGTTGCGTGTGTGCAGCGGCCCCGGCGGCTGGCAGCAGCGCTCGGAAGGGGGCCTGGGCACGCCGCGCACTGCTGCTGCTGCTGCCAGGGGCACCTCACACCCAGGTGGGCCGCGCAAGCTGATGGGACCACCAGCCCCACAGACTAAGCCTCGCAGCTGAGACTTATAGCTCAAGTTGCAGCGTGTGCTTCCAGGGGTGTGTCAATCTCGAGTGCGGCTGTGTGCTGTGATCGTGGCATCAGTGGCAGGCCCACAGGGTGTGGCGATGTGCTTGATGAGCTCTGCTGATGTTTGGGGCATGCACATGGACACGACTTGCAGCTGCTCAGCAGTGTTCTCATTGCACTGCTGCAGGTGCAAAAGTGCTGCTGCTGCTGCCGCTGCTGCTGCTGCTGCTGCTGCTGCTGCTGCTGCTGCTGCTGCTGCTGCTGCTTCTCAGGTGCCGGCTCTGGTCTCAGCGGCAGTAGCGCCGCTTGGGAAAGCAGCAACTCATCCGAAACAGCAGCAGCAGCAGCAGCAGCAGCAGTGCGATCGCAGGGTACCGCCACTCACAGGCTGTCATTTCAGGCAGTCAATGAGCGACAGCAGCAGCAACAGCAGCAGCCATCGCCACCGTGCGGTGCAGGTGCCCGCAGTTCAGCAACAGCGGGCAGCCCACGCGCAGCTGGTGCTGCCGGCAGCAGCAGCTCCGGGACGCCTGGCAGTGGCGTCGCTGCTGGCGCTGCTGGCACGTCAGCAGCCGCGCCTGCCAGGGCTGCTGGCGTGTCGCCGACGCGCAGCAGCCAGTCACGCATCTACCGCAAGTCTCCCGACGACCCGATCGACCTCAGGCCCAGGATTGGCACCGTGCTCGGCGAGGGCACCAGCCCGCAGGGAGTCGGCGTCGTGGACACCGGCTACGGCGCACGAGGCATGTCACATGCTGCAGACAGGGCCGCAGCAGCTCGCGAGTCAGCAGGGAGTGGCGGCACCAGCGTGGGGCTGAGCACAGGGCCCGGTCCTGTTGCAGAGGCCACAGAAGGAGAGGGGGGTGGCGACGCGGGGAGTGCTGCAGCACGGCAGCCGCACCAGGAGCAGCAGCGGGCGCCCGGGTTGCTGGCTGCGGCACTCTCGCGGCCGCAGCGGGCGTCAGCCACTGGCGAGCCGCTGGCAGCCAGCGCCACCAGCAGCCGGCACGACGACGACGACGAGGGCTTCGACCCTGTGAGTGTGGGGCTGGGCGCGAGCCGCGTGCGATCGCAGTCGCACCTGACGGCAGGCCTCGGCAGCAGCGCCCAGCTGTCGGCAGCCTCACCAGCAGCAGCATCAGCAGCCGGCAGCAGCGAGGCTGCAGGGGCGCAGCAGCAGCTGCCGGCGGCGTACAGCGGCAGCGGGGCCGGCGTCCGCTCCGTGACGTTTTCAGAGGAGCCCAGCGCGCTGTCGACGGCGAGGCTGGGCAGCGGCAGGTTGAGTTCTCCACGGACGTCGAGCATCACCCAACAGCAGCAGCAGCAGCAGCCGCAGCAGCCGCAGCAGGGTTCATTGATGACACAGCAGCTGCAGGCGAGCGCCTGGCACAGTGCTGACGGCAGCAACAGCGGCAGCCCAGCAGCAGGCGGCGCCCTGGCAGCTGAAGCAGCAGCAGCAGCAGGCCGCGGCGGCCTGAATGGCCCGACTGTGCCGCTGTTGCCTGCGGACCCCAGCAGTTCAACGGAAGGTGCCGCTGGGCGGCCCGCAGCTACTGACGGCAGCAGCAGCGGAGCCGGAGCAGCAGCGGCAAGGC
Organism: Scenedesmus sp. NREL 46B-D3; assembly: GCA_014080715.1. NCBI lineage: Eukaryota > Viridiplantae > Chlorophyta > Chlorophyceae > Sphaeropleales > Scenedesmaceae > Scenedesmus > Scenedesmus sp. NREL 46B-D3. Next base: position 31,359 of record JACERP010000074.1, on the reverse strand, counting down.
CGTCGGGCGTGGTGGCCGCTCCAACCCTCAGCAAGATCATCCCCAGGGCGAAGTCGTTCCACGGCATCGGCGCGGGCGCGTCTGGCATCAGCAGCGTGAGGCACGGCCTCGCCAGCTCTGACGACGGCGGCGCGAAAAACAGCATGGCGCGGGCCCACACGGTGGGCGACGAGCTGCTGCAGGGCCTCGCCGCGTCCAGCTCGCCCGCGGACCCGCTCGGGGCGGTGCAGATGCTGGAGCGGCAGCGCACGCGCGCGCGCAGCGGCGGCGGCGACCTCCCCGCTTCGCTGGCGCTCAAGCGCACGCCGACCAGCAAGAAGGAGCGGCCGGGCTCTGCGCTGTCGGGCCGCGGCCTGCTGGCGGCTGGCGATGCAGCGGCGGAGGGCGGCGGGGGCGGCGGCGGCGGCGGCGGGGTCGGCAGCCTGGCCAGCACCGAGACTGGCAGCTTCAAGGTGGTGGACATGGAGAAGGGGCCAGCGGCAGATGCACTGGGTGAGCTCGCGTGTGCGCGTGCCGTGTGTCCATGTCCGTGCTTGTGTGCTTGTTGCGTGCGTCATCCTCGACTTTGTTGTGTGGGCGTTCGCCAACGAGAAAGGGGTTTGTTGCAGGCATGCTTGGTGCGTGTGAGGCCAAATGCACATGAGCAGAGCGTCCGTGTGTGTGTCCACTAGGTGGCTGTGTGACAGTGACGTATGTGTTGTCTCCGTGCCTGCATGTGTCTTTGGGCGTGCTGTGGCAGCTTACAAATGCTGGCTGGGAGGCTGGATGCGCTGTTTTGTTGTCGTGGATTGGGCAAATCGACCAGTGGCGGCATGTTGTTCAGCTGTGCGCAGTGTGCTGTGTGTCGGGCTGACAAAACGCAAATCCTCATTGTGTTTTCTTCCACGTGAAAGTGCAGTGCAAGCTGCCACCAGCCATGCTGCCTGCTTGGCCAGCTTTCACGCCACACTGCTGCTGCTGCTGCCGCTGCCGCTGCCGCTGCTGCCGCTGCCGCTGCTGCTGCTGCTGCTGCTGCTGCTGCGGCTGCAGACCCGCACAAGTCGCGGCTGCGTGCGATGCTTGAGACCACGTACGAGGGCGCAGTGAGGATGCTGGAGGACCCCTGGCTGTTCATCTGGCACCTGCACCTGCTGCTGACGTGCATGCACTTCCTGATCTGGATCAGCAGCTACGGCTGGGTGGGGGCAACGGGCCAAACAGCATCTGGGTGCGAATCACATGTTCACACGCTGTCTCTCACATGCGTCAGCAAGTTGGGGCGTGGGGCACCGCCCGACAAACGCCACTTGCCGGGTGCCGTCCAGCTTGTTTCAGGTGCAGGGCACACTCGACATGCTTGTGCGTACCGTGGCTTGGGGACAGCTGGCGAGGGCATTGCCGCTTTGGGGTGTGCATTGCAGGTGCACAAATTGCTTGCCAGCTTCCCAGCTGTGCGTGGTGCCTGGAAACGTTGGCCCAGTAGAAGTGGGTGCCTGGTGCATCTGTGTCACCGTGCTGCCGCTGCTGCTGCCGCTGCTGCCAGGTGCGTGAGTTTGACGACATCATCGTGAGCATGATGGGCCTGTCGGGCTGGCTGGCCGTCATCTACTTCTTCAGGTGGGCCACAAGCTGGGGCAGCACGGTGATACTCGACGCCGCAGCAGTTGCATGTGGCCTCAGCGCTGCTGCCTGCTCGCTGCTGCCCGCTCAGCATGCGCAGGAAGAGCATGCCGATCGGCGAAGCTGTCCTGTCGTGCATTGCAGAGCAGCACGTACAAGGTCGCCACTTGCAATATGACAGTGGTACAAAACACCGAGCGTGTGCCTTCTGGGCGGCTGTCGTCCTGCAATCGCGGGGCAAGAGCTGCGAGGCACCACTATCGCCGAGAGGTGTCACCCAGCAATCTCAGCGCCTCAGCTACTCCTCTGTATGCGCTGTACCTTGCTACACTCCTGCGTGTGCACAGGGGCCTGCCGTCTACGGGCAAGCTGGCGGTGCTGCTTGAGCGCTGCATCAGCGATGTGGTCAAGTTTGTGAGCCTGTACGTGCTGTGGAACCTGGGCTTCACGCTGGCCTTCTTCACAATGCAGGTGGGCGTGAAGTTGGGCGTGAAGTTGGGCGGGAACTACAGATCATGATGCTCTGTTCGCAGTCAAGTCAGGCAGAAGACGTCTGCTCTGTGCTGCTGCAGCTGTGCTCAGGCACAGCTTACACAGCAAATTTGGTTTGGGGATGCCGCGCTGTACAGCGCAGAGCATTGTGTGGCTGCCAGCATGGGCTAATTTACAGCAAAGTGTTGGCATCGTGGCAGTGTCGTGTGCGTTGTTGCATGTGTATCACTGCAGGCTGCATGCCCGTCGTGCTGCCTGCAGAACGGCGTGCTGTCTGTGGCGCCAAACGGCATCATACGGGAGACGCAAGGCCTGGTCGAGCTGAGGTGAGGTCGCTTGCACAGTTCGACACGTCATGATTGTGCAGTGCCAGTGTTGGGAGAGTCGCGGCCGCCTGCTGGCTGTTTCAACCAGAGGCTATGTGCTTCGCATGCTGGGCGTGATTGTGCCAACATGCATTGGACTGCGCAGTATGAGTGTATCGCCGACCGTATCGGCGGCCGTGCCTGGGAGTGTTAGCTGCACATGCCTGTTTACAGACAGAGCCCCCTCATCATGATGCTGCTTGGTGCAGCTGAACCTGCTCTGCGCATTCTGTTGGTGACTCATCACTGTCCATGTCCTTGTCAAGAATGTGCTGCCCGCTGTGGGCTCCAGCCTGGCCCAGTCTCCAGGCATCAGCAACACTCTTTGCACACTGCTGCCTGCACTGCACGTCCAGCCGGCTGCATCACAGCCACATCAGTACACCGCAACCTGCACTTTGCTTGAAGTTGACTGCATTGCTGCCCTGTTGCACTGCTTGTGCCTGGAAGATGAAAGCAAGCCCGCCCCATCCTCCAGCTATTGCAGCATCATGGTCAGGGCACTGTCCAATGAAGATGCTAAATTTATAATGGGCCCCATCTGCTCTTTCCCTTCATGCGAATCCCTCTCTTGCAGCGCAACTGAGCCGGATCCGTTCTCCAGCATCGGCAACACCATGGTCACGCTCGTCAACATTGGCGCGGGCCTGTCACACTACGAATACGCCATGACGTGCAAGAACGACTACCTGCTGTCGTCCGTGCTGTGCACCATTTACTACCTGCTGTACATGGCCACTGTGATGCTGCTGCTGATGAACCTGCTGATAGGTGGGTGGGGCGGTGTGGGTTGGTCGAACGACAACAGAGTGCAACCCTGTGAGTGCTGCTTGCAACCCCAGCAGCATGGTGCGGTACTGCAGTTGAGTTGGGGTGGGCGCATCGTTGAGGTGCTGCTGTTGAGTGCACATGTCTCAAGAGCGGCAGCACGGCACGCCTGAAGATGGGACAAGCGGGCGGACCATAGAGCACAGGGAAGATGCGCTTGAGGGTAACGGGGCCGGCTCCTTGCAACAGAGCAACAGCAGGTACAAGGCCACAGTACGTGCTGACATACAGAGTGCAGTGGGCAGACTTTTCTCGAGCACCGCGTTCCCCGTTCTCTGCATCATCATGCAGACTGCCTGGTGTGCATTGAGGCACCGCACGGCACCAGGCACTACACAGCAGGCTGCAACGATGCACCGGAAGTGCCACTCACCCACTGCTGCGGCATGTGCTGGCCCCGCTCTTCCCTTGCAGCCATGATCATCAAGACCTGGGGCACCACGCAGGAGGTTGCCGAGCTGTACTGGCGGCACCGCTGGGCCATCTACGTGATCAAGGCGGAGCGGCGGCTGCCGAGCGCCTGGGTGCAGCGGCTGCGCCTGGGGCAGCTCACGTACGACCCCGTGTCAGACAAGCGCGTGCACAGGTGAGGCAGGGGGCAGGGGCGCCTCCGTCAGAGGTGGCGGGACCCTTGCGCTGGCCAGGGAGTGGCTGCTGCGCTGCAGCCACACGTCTAAGAATGCAGATGGTGAGGTGAAGGAGGTGGCGGGGGTGCTGGGGTCAGAGGAAGTGGGACCGTTGCGCTGGCCAGGTTGTGTCTGCTGCGCTGCAGCCACACGCCCAACAAAGCATGCGGGGCTGCTGGGTTTGGCGTCGCAAGACTTGCCTTCCTTTTGCTGCGCATGCATTGTTCCTGAAGTCTGTCTGCGTCGTGTCAGTGCGGCTGAGCCTCGTGTTGGTGTGTGGAGCAAAGGATCGCCATCTTACAGCTGCACACTGCTCCTGCAACCCTCGTGCAACAATGAGTTGTTTGGTGTGATGTGCGGCAACCACGTCTCATGTGTTGCCACCTCCTCATTATGTTTGCATGCAGCCACATGTGTGAGACTGTTGACGAGGGACAAGGGCGGCAGACAGTGCCCTACTGCATCCTGCAACCTGCGTGTTGATGACTGACGGTCTTCTGCAAGCTTGTTTGATCCATGTACCCGGTTTTTTTCTTGCACTGTGTTGCAGCCATGTGTTTGAGACCGTGGACGATGACAAGGCTGCCGACAGCAGCAGGGCAGCAGTGGAGGGGCAGATCAAGGCCGTGGAGCAGCTGCTGGAGGACCTGCGGAAGCGGCGAGGCAGCAGCAGCTGAGGTTCAAACGGGCGCCGAAGTCCAGCAGGTCAGGTGTGGGTGTAGCAGCTGCGGGAGAAGCTGCCATTTCTGCGATGCAGCAGCAGCAGCTGACGGTGCGAACCGGACACCCTGGGTTGACTGGCAAGGGTTTTAGGATGTTGCCACGAGAGCGGCATGGCGGTGCAGGAGCCGAGACCTGCGGAGCAGCAGCAGCCAGGCTGCTACAGACCACACTTTGGTACCATGTACACTGCGACAGCAGGAGCCAAGGTCAGGGGTGTGTGTGCAGTCGCTTCTTACGTCACGAGCACACAGCAGCTCATGCAGGAGCTGCAAGTAAAGTGGTGCAGCAGCAGCCCAAACAGGGACATTGCTTTTGTGCCTGGCGATGCTGGAGAAGCTGGTATGAAGGGCAGCGGTGGCATCGGCAGCGGCTGAGGTGTCGGTTGGCGGGACTAGGGTGCACGGGTGGCTAGGCTGGCGACTGGGCGGTCAAAAGGGCTGCGCCAGCAGAATGTACTCCTACCCGAAGTATACCTGAGGTGCATTGTGCCCAGGATTTAAGTTTGTGAGATTAGCTAGGACTGTAAAGGGGATGGTGGCAGCATAAGCATTGCTGTAGCAAAGTTGAGGCTGCAGAGGGTGTGGCGCAAGATGCTGCAACAGGGCGCATACTCGGTCCAACCGGTGTACATCAGCTCATTCTTTTGTCTGAAGTGTGTGTGTGTGCCGCCCCAATGCTGGCCTACTTGCAGTTGTCACGGCGTGTGCTGCCGCAGCTGCAGGGCTATGCAATATTTCTGCTACTGCGCACACATCTGTCTTTGCAACCCACCGCCAACGACAGGATGCCACTTGATGGCATGTACTGCTGCATCGTGTTGGTGGTTGCTTGATTGTGCAGTTGACGGGTGTATGCTTCCTGCAGTGGGTGGTGGGTGCTAGCACTGGTCGGCTTATGCAGGCCTTGCTGCACAGCACGCTAGCGTGCATGTCGCATGCGTGCACCATCGTGATGATCCAGAGCCAAGCGCCGTCCAACAACTTTGTGCGCACAGCTGTGTTGTGCGGGTCAGCGACACGCTTCATCACATGTTTGCTGTCGACAGCATTTAGTACTGGATGAGCAGGCGGCAGCGTCGTGCAGTTGATTGCTCATCACAGCATCTGCGGCAGGTTGCGCTGGCCGTGGCCGCCCTGCACCCAAGATGTGACACGACTCAGCACATGCTGATATCAGCGACTGCGTATGTGGTTCCTAGACAGTACATGTTGTGCACAGTACTGTGCACAGTACTAGTATGCAGCGTAATGGACAATACATGTTGGTGCTCTGACAGTGCCGCATGTTGGTTCACCGGCCGTGTCACTTCAGCACACTGGGTACGCAAGTGTACTAGGGCAACCAGCAAGGGGTAGCAGAGCTCCATGATGCAAGATAGTGTCTCAAATGGTGCTTGGACAGTGTCCCATGTTGGTGAATGGTTTTCAATTTTACACACTGGGTGCATGGGATCCTAGAGCAACCAGCAAGGGGTAGCAGAGATTCCTGATGCAAGACAGTCCAGCCATTTGGGGCGGGGGGCTCATTTTAGCAAGGTGGATGCCGTGTTTGCTGCTGTGTGCTTTGCAACTTGTGCTTTCCTGGGACCCTTCTATCTCTTTTTGAATGGTACAGGTTCTTGCAACTCTTTACAAAGAGGTACAGGTCTGTCTGACTGCAATGCATGCAAACATTCTGGAGCAGTGCTCCCTTCTCTTTCCGCTCCAGTGGGGCGCGGGGCCGATGGCGCTGATGCTATGGCTTGAATGGGTAATATGATGATGATGATGTCTGACTGCAACTCAATTTTCGCCTGTCTGTCAGCCACAGCCGGTGTAGCTGAGCCTCGGCCGATGACGTGTCAGTTTCTCTAGTACCAATGATAGGTACAAAAGGTGACCCAGGAGGCAGGCCAGCAGTGAGTGAAGCTCAGCCGCGCCCGGCTGTCCGCTGCCCGGCTACAGAGGGACCTGTACCCTTCGTGACATGGCAACCTTGCCCAAGCACTTCACGGCATAAAGCAACAAGTGTAGTCTCAGTCGGCACTTGGAGTACGACTTGCGCAGCACACAAGGCATGTCGACCCCTGTCACGTTACCAGTGTCCTGCTCGAGCCAACACCCGAAGGTGATATGGCAGCCCAGGCGTGTCGGCTTCTGTCATATTTCCTGGGCGGCTGATAGACTCTGGCAGCTCTTTGTGCAACAAACAGCGCAGCACAGCAGACAAGGCATGTCGGCTTCTGTCAAATTCCTTGGGCGGGCCGCCCATCAGCCGCGGCTGATAAAGCAGCAGCTTGTGCAGCAGACAGGGCAGCACAGCAGCCCAGGCATGTCGGCTTCTGTCACATTCCCTGGGCGGCTGATACAGCAGCAGCTTTTGCAGCAAACAGCGCAGCACAGCAGCCCAGGCATTCGGCGTCTGTCCCATTCCCTGCGCCGCTGAATGAGCATCAGTTTGTGCATCAGACAGCGCAGCACAGCAGCCCAGGCATGTCGGCTTCCATCACATTCCCTGGACGGCTGATGAGCAGCAGTTTGTGCAGCAAACAGCACAGCACAGCAGGAGTGCAGGCTGTGCCGCAGGCTAGTTGCTCAGACACCAGATCCTCAACTCCGACTTGTCTTTTTCATCAGGTGTGCAGGCTCTTGAAGAAACATCTGTTCCGAACCTACTTTGTGTTTAAAAAGTCTGCATGGATTGTAACCTACTGCCACTCTGTTGAACATGTGTCAGCTGACATGCAGCTGCACTCCTCGCAAAGCCTGACACATGTTTACACATGACTGCATCAAAGGCACACTCGGTCCTCTGAGGGATGGAGTTGTATGTAAAGCTGCACCACGCAGAACCACGCACGAACAGTCAGTTCCGTTGAGCACCCTCATTCACGCTATTCATCGTGTTTATCTTCGCTCTTGAATTGTACGCTGGCTGCTGTTGTTCACCAGCAGGTTGCAACACTAGCAGCTGCTACTTGCTTGCCGCCCATCGCTGCCCGCTCAGCTCAGCCTGCCCACAAACTCACAGCCTGCTGTATTCACTGACCGCGCTGCTTTCAGGGACCGCGCATCAACCCAGTTCTGGTACCAGGCAGGTAGCACAAGCAATACACTGCTCTGGATGCTGACCCTTAATACCACGTTTGAACCAACGTTCACGCACCCAACAACGTACCACAACATACGCACAGATGTAGGGACGGGAGTGCGTACGCTATGTCATGATTCAAAGGCCCCACGCCGTGTTCACCAAACGCTACCATAGTATGGCAAAATATCCTGCAGCACGAATGTGACAATGTGACAGCTGCTGGTGGTGCAGCACAGTCATGCTGCCGCTGCTCACCCCTTGACGTAAAACTCATGGACACTGCTGGAAACTGTGACGCACATGAGCCGCCAACTGCACACAAAGCTACACGCATGGCACCCAGGATGCGCACAAGCCTGGCACACCACACCTCACTGGCTTGGCAGAGACAAGTTTCGCTGCCCAAATGCGGGCATGCCACGTGTGCACAGCCTTGTTGCCACGTGTGCACAGCCTTGTGTGGCTGCATGTCATGCGGTGGTCGCTGCAGTGGTTGCGGCTGTATGCATACTGCCAAACATGGCTGCACATGCAGCGTTGTCCGACTTGATGCCACCTGCTAGTGTGCCAAAAGCAACCACAGGATGTACACACACGAAGCACATTCGTTTGGACCACTGCATCAACTGTGATGCAGCAGGTCTTGCCAGCTGTAGGGCTGGCGGCGCTCAAAGTCGTTGATGGTGCATGTGAGGTGGGTTGTCACTGTGGTGTGCCTTATGCTCTAATGCAATCCTTCATCCTCGGCATCCGCGCCAATTAGCATACTTCCACACCGTCGACGGCTGCATTCCGCACCAGTCAATGCACCAGAGAAGACGGTCGAGCTTTTGCTACAGCCATCCAACAACTTGCTACATATATACACACCTGCACCAACCATCACACACTCCCACACCACAACTTGCTGCTCCCAACACCACCAGGGTGTGCGTCAGCGTTGCGCTGTGCGTCTGCCAGACAGCACCCGAACCGTCCACGGCTAGCTCACAGCAACTTGTGGCTGGCCGCCGCCGCTGTGCAGCCTCCCGCCATGCTCCCCGCCAGCCTGTTCTGCTGCGGCCCGCACGCTTGCAAACTCAGGGATGCACAAAGGCACGGAGCGTGCGCACGCGCGTGCATCGGCGCTGTGGCCAACTGCTGGCCCTCCCGGCTGGGGACGGCCTTGTGGGTCCCCCCACATCTTCGCCGTGCACCATAGCATGACGCCCCAATCCGTCACGCGGAGGAAAACGGAATGTGCTGCTTAGCTGCCCCGCCCGCCTTCCGCCAGGAAGCACAGCTGCTGCGGGTCACTGAACCGCCAGCGCTAGCACGCCCAACGGTGCCCAGCACCATTCAGCTGGGCCGCTGCTTCTGCTGCCAGGGCGCCGCTTATCGGCTGTCATCACCGGCTTGTGCATCTGCTTGTTCAAACACACATGTGTCGCAAGAAGGTGTGCAGAACAGTGGTGAGCTGTCCCAGCAGGCTTGGGGTAGAACGCGCAACACCGACGCCAGCCGCCACTCGCGAGTCTCCGCACACAGCAGCCCATTGCTGATGTGGCACGCACCAGGCGCAGGCGGCCTGCCTGTTCAGCTGTGACACCCGTTTTGGGTCAGCAAGCCAAGCGCCTCACTCAGCCCCATGCAGCCGCCAGCAGCATGAGGGCTGGCCCCAGCGAAGAAGCAGCTGCCCAACCCGGCAGCTGGCGATTGGCGCTGCTTGCGTTGCTGCCGCTGCTCAGCCGTCCCACCAGCCCTGGGCAACAACCACAGCTCGGCGCTAGCATGTTGTGAACACCGCTCAGCTGTCCCACCAGCTCTGGGCCGGAAAGCGCAGCTTGGCGCTGCTGCTGCCGCTGCTCAGCTGTCCCACCAGCCCTGGGCAAGGAAGCGCACCTCGGCGCTGCTTGCGCTGCTGCTCACAGTGCTCAGCTGTCCCACCAGCCCTGGGAGAGGAAGCGCAGCGCACCGCTCAGCCGCCAGCGCCATGCGCCCTCGTGGTGCCCCGCGCCCTCGTCCACCCAGAACATGAAGCGGGAGGGGCCCCGCAGCCCGCGCTCCTGCAGCAGCCGTGCCGCGTCATGGTATTGCTGCAGGCAGACGCAAGCGGACACACACAGCATGCGAGTGTCTGATCACGAGAGGCGGCGTTCAGCAGCATCTGTCAACAGGGGGGCTTGACGCGCTCGTTTTGACAGCAGCCCTGCTCGTTCAGGCTGTTGCTGCAGACGGCCGCCCTGACACAGCTGCTGCTAGTGCACCCCTGCAGCTGCTCTACAGCACTGTGTGAGGTCTTCACCGCAGGCTGCATCATTGGACGGGAACAGCGGCAAACTCACGTTCAGCAGCAGCTGGTCCACGTCGTTGCGCTCGTGTTCGCGTGTTGCGCTGTACTCGCGCGTGCCGCAGCCCAGCGCCAGGCGCTCTGGCAGCCGGCCCGAATGTGTGGCAAGATCCTGAAGCAGCAGCAGCAGCAGCAGCAGCAGCAGCAGCAGCAGCAGCAGCAGTCAAGAATAGCAGATTAAGATCGTGGAGGTAAGCTGTGGCACACAGAACCTCACGGCACAACCTGGATCAAGGGGATTGCCAAGTACGCAGAAGGTGAACAGATGCACTGCTGCAGCATGCCACCCTTCCACATGGTCTGCCAGGGCAGCATGCCACCCTTCCACATACACTTCAACCCTTCCACATGACCTTCCACCCTTCCACCATGGTCTGCCTGGGCAGAGCAACGCCCGCACCAGGGGACACAAAGCAACTGCATGCTGGGCTGCATTGGCCGTGTGTAGGCTGACGGGCAGCGTTTACAGTCAGTACCATCACCCGCCAGCCGGCACCCAACGTAGAGCAGAGTAGAGTTTTTTTTAGGGTTTTTCATTAAGTAGGTTTTTTTTTAACAAGTAGAATCTAATCTAGCAAGCTGTGCAGCACAGCCTGGCCGCTGAGCAGCAGGACGCTGCTTATTTGCACAGCATGCAGCAGGTGCTGCCTGCGTCAGCAGCCTGGGCGCTGAGCAGCAGGAGGCCATGATGTGGCTCGCCTGCAGGAAGCGCCCCTCGCCCGTCCACAGCGACGGGCTCTCCACCAGCACGCCCCCAAACACGTGCGGCAGGCGCAGCGCCGCCATCAGCGCCGTCACGCCGGCAAAGGAGCCGCCGCCGAACGCCAGCCGCGACGGCTCCTGCACGCAAGCAAGCCACGACACAGCGCTGCTCAGGTGACCTCTGCCACAGCCGATAGTGGCTGACGGCAGCTGCTGCCAATGCCGGTTTGGTATGGCAGTATCGCTGGCGCCTGCAGCGATCCATCCACAAGGCGACACCCGGCGCAACGTTCCAAGCCCACCTGTGCCAGGTTGAATCGGTCTGTGAATCATTGGCACCAGCTCGTGCTGCTGCAACAGCTGCATTCTGCGCAGCAGTACCGCCGTGTCTGCTGCACTGCCAGCACGCCCACCTGTGCCAGGTTGTAGCGGTCCTGCAGCATCGGCAGCAGCTCGTGCTGCACGCGGCCCAGGAACTCCTGCGCGCCCCCGCCCGGCCAGCGTGCCGCGTCGCTGCGGAAGTTGCCCGATCCCGTGCCTGGAGGGAACGGCAGGTAGTTGTAGGACCTGCACGGGACGCGACCACAGCGCCAGACGAGGCGAGGACGGGTGTCGGCAAGCACAGCAGCAAGACGCCTTGCATTGTCGACGCATGCTGGCGCGCCCTGCAGCCGCCCCTCAGGGATATGACGCCCGAGTCCAAAGGGAGCAGCGGCAGCTGCACAAGCAAGCACGCGAATGCGAGCTGCAGGTGGCACCTGCATGCTGCTGCTGCTCGTGCTGCTGCCCACTGCTTTGCTCTTCCTTTGATACAACAACACCGGCACATGCGGTTCAAACCGAGGAAGCACCCCCCACCATGGTGCGGCAGGCGCTGCGCACCTGTACGGCCCCGCGCTGTCGATGGCGACGCACACGCACGGCGGGATGGCGCCCGAGGCGATCAGCTCTGCTGCAGTCACGCCCAGGTTCCACGACACACCCTGCGGCAGCAACGGCAGCAACGGCAGCAATGGAAGGTGAGGTTCATGTATGTAACAATGTACACACACAACACAGGGCACGAAGGCTGCATTTCATCCCAACAGAAAAGGCAAGTGACAGGCCCGCCTGTCTTTGTTAGCGTCCATGCAACCTCGCAGTCCACTTGCACGGCACACAGGCTGGCTGCTGACAAGGTGCTGAGCCTAGTATGAATCAACTGGGCCGCACAAGGACCCTAAACCCCACCCTCAACCCCACCCGTATCCCCACCCTAACCCAGCATAAACCCACCTGATGGCTCAGCCAATCCTCAAACATGTTCTGCAAGCGCACACAGCAGCGGCACAGCAGCAGGAGATGACAAGATTTTCTGGTTGCCCAGGCGCTGGTATGAACACAGGTGACATGTGCAAGGATACAGCTGAAGCAGCAGCTTTAGTAAACGAACACAATGTGCAGGTGTCACTACTGAGGTGAGGTGCCTGGACACAGCACCTCTGCAAGTGCCTACACGCACACATGCCTGCCTGCTTTGCCGTTGCTGCTGTGTTAATTCCATCCATGTGCCATGACATGTCATACATGCAGCGTCCCAGCCAAGGCAGGCTGGTTGCACCCCCCCCAATCTCACACCTGCAGCTGCGCAGGCCAGCCTTCACAAGTCACCAGTGCGGCTGCTTTGACTGCTCCACCGGCAGCAGCCAATCATGCACCTGCCACTGGCACAGACCGCACACTTGCCATGCTCACCCAGCACTTCAGCACTGCGGGCTACCTGCCACCCCTCACACCCAACAGCACAGCTCCCCCAACAGCACAGCTCCCTCAGCACAGCAGCGCGCCCAACACAGCAGCTCACCAACAGCACAGCTCACGCAACAGCACAGCTCACCCAGCAGCACAGCGCACGCAGCAGCGCAGCCCACCTGGCCGTCACACATGACCAGCGCAGGCCAGCCGCCAGGGGGTGCATCCTGCGCCCTGAACCCTGGCGGCAGCCACACCCGCAGCCGCCTCTCATCCCACCAGCGCTGCCGCTTGGCCTTCTCGCTGCTGGCGGCGGCAGCAGCATCAACAGCGGAGACGTCATCCTCGAGCTCCGCCTGCCTGCGGCTGCTTCTCCCGGCGCGGCGCCTGCTGCCGGCCACACTGCTGCCGGCCCCGCTGCTGCTGCTGCTGCTCATGCTGCTTCTCCAGATGCTGCCACCAGCCAGAATCTTGCCGTTTGGCTCCTTACTGCTGCTGCTGCTGCTGCTGTCGTTACTCTTGCTGCTGCTGCTGCTGCTGCTGGTGGGAGCAACCCGTTTCTTCAGCTCCAGTATCTCAAGGGTGCCGCCTGCATGCTCCAGTGCCTGAACAGACTCAACCTCGCGAACAGCAAACCCGGCGGGAGCAGCACGAGCCAAAGGCCCCACACTGACAGGCTTCCCTGGCTGCGGTTGCTGCTGCTGCTCTTGCTGCTGTCCACTGCTGCTGCTGCTGCTGCTGCTGCTGCTGGACGGCGGGGGTGTTGCTGGCTGGGCATCTGCTGCCAGCAGTGACGCCTGTGCGCTTGCAGCCACTGCTGCGGCCAGGGCTGACCTGAGGGGCAGCTGGAAGTCGACGCCTGCAGGCATGCGCAGATGTAGCAAACACTGCCGCCATTGCATTTGTCGACACTCATGCCACCTTTGAGAGGTCAGCTGGCATGCCATAGGCCTCAAGAGCTGATCGTTCAGCCCTTGTCCTACGCCCACAGCACTCTGCAGCTGTTGCATGGCGCCAGAATGCCTCTGAAGCAGTGCTTCTGTGCATGCAATGTGTAGCAGGTGCCAGTCGCAGCTCCAGTCTCCCCCCCTGCTCACTGCCGTTGTTGTCCCACCGCTCCTCGCCATCAGCCAAACAGCTGTTCAAGTACCGGCACCAGCCAAACAGCTGCCCAAGTACCCGCACCAGCCAAACATCTTTCAAACACCAACTTCAAGTTGCCAGCCAGCAGACTGCGCTCGGGGCAGTGGGACCCCCCCCTCCTGTCAAATGAGAGGGAGTAGTTACACGTGGGTCCAGCACCATCTTGGGTGGTGTGGCCCACCCCCAAATGCAGCAGCGTGTCGTCCCTGCTCACCGCCGTTGTTGTCCCAGCGCTCCTCGCCATGGCAATCGCCCGAGAACACAAAGTGCGCCTGGCTCGCCTCCACGGGCACCTGCAGCGTGGTGCGCCACCAGTCGGGGCCACCGCCACGGTTCGCGCCCGCCGGGTGGCACTCCAGCTGCGGGGGCAGACAGCAGCGCACCGCTGGTGTTGACAGGCTTGCGGTTGTTGAGTCAGGGGTGGCGGCCGATAGCGGGGACACCTGCTGTGAGCCCACCGCAGCAGGTTGCACCAGCAAGACGACAATCCAGCTGCCATCTGAAAGTTACACAATGTTTTGATTCTTCTCTATTTCAATGATGTATTGTTGGTGACACTGGAAGGAAAAGGGTGGGGCACTGAGGAGGAAGAGTGCGACACTGCAACATGAAGAATGAGTGGTGTGACGCCAAGGCCACACAAAGCACGTGGCAGGGCGGCGCTGCAGCTGCAACAGCAGAGGCGCACAGCTGGTGCGCCCTTTGATGTTTCACTTACATGCGGGTAGCATTCAGTTTGGCAGCTGATGTTCACAACTTGCAGCTCATGCACAGCCTGTCCCTGTTTGAGCACAGGGAAAGAGATGCGCAACCAAACGGCATGTGAGCATGCCAGCAGGCTGGCATACAGCACACCAGTTTACTGGCATAACCACCACACCAAGACAGCTAACAGCACATTGAGCACACCCAACCAACCAACTACTCACCAAGCCATCAACCAACCAACCAACCAATTAACCAACCAAGCAAACAGCACCTGATCTTCAAGCCACTGTTCTCACAACCCAGCCTCGCATGTGCCAAAGGCACATGCCATTGCGCGCCACACATACACTCATCACACATACACCTGTTCACTGGCACCACCACCATACCAAAACACGTATCAGCAATCAACACAACCAACCCACCAAGCAAGCAACCAATCAGGCAAGAAAAGAGCACCTGATCTTCCAGCTAATACTCTCGCAACCCAACCTTGGTGTATATGCCAAAGCGGCATGAAGTTGCATTACACAGTCACGCGCCACCAGCCACCCAGTGCCCAGCCACAAGGACCCCACGTAAGCATACCGCTGGACCAACCATCACACCAGCAGGCCTGGCATCAACCCACCCCCACCCCCACCCCCAGCCTCACAGTGCCTCCACCCCCACCCCCACCCCCACCCTCCAGGCCTCACAGTGCCTCCACCCCACCCCCACCCCCACCCTCCAGCCTCACAGTGCCTCCACCCCCACCCCCACCCCCACCCTCCAGGCCTCACAGTGCCGCACCTGGTCCAGCAGCTGCCACCGGTTGAAGCCCACCTTCAGCCTCAAGCTGTCGCCTCATGCAGCCCGCTGCACAGCCGCGACTTGTTGACAAACAGGCTGGCAGCTGCGCCGGCCACAGGCACGGGCGGCAGGCTGAAGAAGAAGTACTGGCAGCTGGCCGCCGCCGCTGCGACGGCCTCCTCAGCGGGGCGCTCGGCGGCGGCGGTGGCAGCGTCCAGCGCCTCGGCGTACGCCTCCAGCCCCCTGCCAGGCGCCAGCCAGCCGCACGCGTCTCCCGCAAACGTCGCTGCCACTGCTGCGACGGTGCCTGAGCTGCGCGCAGGCCGGCTGAGGCCGCCGTCACTGCTGCCCCCGCCGCCGCCGCCTGGGGTCCACGGCAGCAGCTGCTCCGGCTGGCGGACCGGCAGCCAGAAGTCGTTGCTGTCGTTGTTATCGTATGCTGTGCCGGCAGCATCGCAGAACACAAAGTTGATCTCGTAGGCATCAGCCGGCAGCGGCGGCAGCTGCACCAGCAGCCAGTCGCTGCTGCCTTCGCCGATGCTGCAGCTGGCCTGCACACAGCCAAGCACAGCAGCAGAGGCACGGCAAAGGACAACTCGTCAGCAAGACAACGCGCAAGTATGCACAGAGGGGGGCAGAGGGGGCGCTGCGGTGATCAGCAAGCAAGCACTGCCAACTGCGTCGGGTTGTTTACAAAAGAGGGGAACTGCCAGTGTCAATGCTGCAGCTGTCCCGCAAGAAGGGCAGGGGGATCAGAGCGTGTGCTGCAAGAGCCAGCAAGTTTTGCTCTCCGCAACCACCTGATGCCTGCAGGGGCAGCTAGGGCGACGCGTATAGATGCAGTTGGGACAATAGGCTTAACTGAATGCAGCTTCACTGGCACACTTCAAGGTGGCTCATACCATCTGAAATGGTGACTGGACCCACGTGCAACTATTCTCCCCCGAAAGAAGACTGGCGGAAAGCTGTGCAGGCACTTCACACCACAGCATATGGCGACCAGCGGTGGTTCAACGATCAAAGCAGCAGGGGCAGAGCCATATGGCAGGACGTACAGGTGCTCAGCAAACTGGCTGAGCTCAAGCTCCGCTCTGAGCATGCATGCTGCTGCCATCAGAGACACCACAGCCTCCGCATGCACAGTCAAGGAACAGGCCACCGTGGCTGTGCCCACCAGCGACTCACCGGCTGCTGGTACAACACCGATTGAATCTGTGGCGACACTGCGGGGGCCAAGGGGGGCCGCGCCCACCACTGCCTCTCCTGGTCATCCAGGTGCTGCTGCCACTCCCGCAGCTGCTGCTCCTGCTGTGCGACACCCCCCACGCCTGACTCGCCACCACCAGCACTCCCAGCAGCAGCAGCAGCAGCTGCGGCCGCTGCTGTCGCTGCTCGCGCCGCGGCCAGCCTGTCGCGCTCCGTGGCCATGCGGTGCTGGAACTCCTGCTCCTGCTGCCGGAGCTGCTCCTCCTGCGTCCCCCTGTACTCGGCCCGCCAGCCATCCAACACCTGCTCCCGCAGCTGCTGCGGCTCCTTCAGCTCTGGCCGCTGCACTTCTCCTGCGAGCTTCATCTGCAGGTGCTGCGTGTGCTGCCACCCGTTGCTCCCCACGATCATCTTGAGCCCTCCCCGCGCTCCTGCGAGCGTGTGGCTGTTGCGCCGGTTGAAAAAAAGCAGCTGACCTGGCATGCCCGCCTTCAAGCGCCGCGGTATGGTGAAGAACAGCTCGTTGTCGTACCGCTGCAGCCAGCGCTGCCACCAGCCGCCCCCGAGGAACTGCAGCGCAGCCGGCAGCCGCGCCGCCCACGCCGACTCGGTGTGTGCGTGCTCGGGTTCAAATGCCCAGGCCAGCCTGCTGGGCCCTAAACCTGAAAGGGTGAGGCTGGCATAGAGGGACTTGAGGTAGCGTGGGAAGTTTGCATCGTGCTCGGCCCGCTGCCCGCCGCGTGTTCCGGAGTACTCCCTCCCGCCCATGCCCAGGTAGACTCTGCTGGGCCAGCTGCCTTTGTAGGCCAGCACCTCCTGCAGGGGTTGCCGTGTGCAGGCGGAAGCACATATGATCAGTGCTGGCATGGCTGTGAAAAAAGGGAGAGCGTGCATGTGTTGCCTGGGTACTCATTGCCGCCCATGGCCTGGGTGGATGCGGTTGGACCAGCTGCCTCTTGAAGTTAAACTTCCTGCAGTTGGGAGGTGGCGCAAGAGCCAGCCGTTTGTTGCGATATTGTGCACGAGGCAACGGCGAGAATGAAGAGCGCATGCTCGTGCATGCGCACAGAGACATGACTGCACCAAACAGCACCAAAGGTGCCTGCAGCACCTTGAAAAAGGGTGGATACTGTAGGCAAAAGAGCAACAAGTGAACATGTGCTGGCAAGTGTGCGCGAGGAGGAGGTGTGCGAGTCTGCCTTCAGCTTCCATGCCGGTGATGCCTGGGTGTAACCAGCTAGGAAGGGCAGCTGCATACCGGCAAGTCGTGCAGAGTGACTGCAGGCTGCACAGCAAGCATCAAGCAGCTTGTACAAGGTGATGCGTGCGTTTGCTTTGCTACTGTCTGTTGCATGTACTCAACATCAACATGCAGCTGGGCTACAACAGCACCTCCTGCAGCTTGATCCCCTGGTGTCTCCAATCTGCCGCACCTTCAGAATGTAAGAACCTGGTGATTAAAGCATGCGCAGCATTTGTTGAAGTCGAGGTTGCAGCCCGGGCAGCAGGTGCCCACAACAGCACCCATGCAGGTGCATACCACGCCTCCGCTCCTTCTCCCGCTCCCACCCGCCTCCGCAACACCCGCAGAATGACTCAGGCCTTGTGTTGCCGATCATATAAACTGCAGCTGGGCCACAACAGCACCTCCCGCAGCCAACGATCTTCTGGTGTCTCCAATCTGCCGCACCTTCAGAATCTAAGAACTGGTGAATACAGCGTGCGCAGCATACTTTGAAGTAAAGGTTGCAGCTGGGGCAGCAGGTACCCACAGCACCACCCATGCAGGTGCATACCACCCCTCACCCGTCTCCCGCTCCCACCCGCCTCCGCCGCACCCGCAGAAATGTCTCAGGCTTTGAGTCGCCGATTACGTAAACTACAGCTGGGCTGCAGCAGCTCCTCCCGCGGCCAACGATCCCCTGGCGTCTCCACTTTGCCGCACCTGCAGGAACGCCTCGGGCTCGGGGTCGCCGATCCACAGGCTGGGGCTCTCCACCAGCAGCGCGCCAAACCCGCAGCCCTCGGCACCGCACATGCCGGCCGCCAGGGCAGCGATGCCGCCAAAGCTGCTGCCGCCAAACACCCTGTCCTGGGGGTCCGTGGACACGGGGTAGTGGGCAGACACCCTGCAAGCAGGTTGGCGGGGGACAGCAGGCGGGACACAGCAGACAGGGCACCGCCAGGGTGAGCCAAAAGTGAGGCGCCTAGCTTCTTGACTTGTGCCAAGCACGCGCATTGTGTGCCTTGTGACAAGAGCAGCAGCCAGCAGCTGAAAGAGCAACATGTTGAACAAAGCAATGGCCAGTGAGGGGGAGCCAGGGTCTCTTTGCTGCATGTCAAGTCTGCTGGCGGCTGTGGCCTGCCTTGCCAGATTGCAGCAAACCCAGCAGCACGGCGCCACCCACCACGGCAGCACCTCGTCCCGTACCCTGCCCAGGTACGCGCCGATGCCGCCGCCGGGCCAGTCAGACGCATCAGACCTGCGGCAGCAGAAGCAGGCAGCAGCCGCAACGGCAGCAGCAGCAGAGGGCCGCCAGTCAGTGACATGGGCGGGTGCAGCAGCAAGATAGTATGCGGAGGCATCAGTGCTGGCCCGTCGGCATCTACCCCACGGGACGCAGCCTGCTGCGGCGGCAAACTCCTGGGAGGGCGCAGCATTGAAGCTCTCACGGCAACAAGTCTGAGGTGCTGCTGACCACACTGCTGCACGAGGTGACACAGCCATCGCTGGTGTTTGGTGGGTTGGAGCGCCGACGGGCGATCTCCTCCTTACCTGAAGCCGCGCGGGCCGCTGCCGGGCGTGCAGGGCGTGTACTCCAGGCTGCGCAGCGGGCCTGCATGGTCGATGCCCACGACGACAAACGGCGGCAGCTTGCCGGCCGCGATGAGCTGCGCTGCCGCGCCTGCTGCGCCCCACGAGGCGCCCGACAGCGTGGCGCAGTCGCCAAACAGGTTCTGGCCGTCATTCAAATACACCGCTGGGTAGGGCGCCCTGTGCGCATCAACGCTGCTGTATCCTGCAGGGCATGGTTGGAGTGGGGAAGGGGCAGGTTGGGGTGCCTGTCGAGCGCCCGCGCGGCGTGCTGCTACAGCCCAGCCTTGGCGCAGGCCTGCCGCCACACCCCCAGGTACGCAGCACAGACGTTACACCAACTGAGGTGCTGCTGGGCTGCTGTCCTCTCTCTGGGTGACAGCCACAGCCGCTTGCACATGCAGCGACCTTCCTTCCACCTCAACCGCACAACCAACCCTGCCTACTTTTTGCAGGAGGTGCCGCAGCCTCGACCACAACACATCAACGCTGCTGCTGTGCCTGATCACCTGGCGGCAGCCATATGCGTAGGCAGCGCTCCCCCTCCCACGCCACCACCTCCAGCGTGCCTCCTGCAAGGTTGCTGCGGCTCAGCAGCTGCCAGCGGCCGCTGCTAGCTGGCCCAGCAGCAGCAGTTGGAGATGCTGCGGCTGCAGCATCACCGGCGGCCTACCAGGATGCGGGAAGAAGGAGTGGCGCAGCAGCAGTGTTGGGCCCGCAGCTAGTACCCGATTAGGCCACACTTGCAGGATGAGTGGTTGCTGGCGGTTGCAGTCACATAAGCTGCGCTGCATGATGCAGCTGAGGAGAGTTGCCAAGCACAGGTCCACCCAGCGTCCTGCGTATGCTGCCTGAGAGCCTGAGCTTGCAGGCATTGCAGCGACACGCGGTGGGCTCCTGCACTTGCTCTCCACACAACAGCCAGAGCAAAACGGAGCAACACAATCCAGCACTGCTGGGTGCACCATCAGGGCACTTACTTGCTTGTCTACTGTATGCGAAGAGCTATCTGGTGCCGCAGACTGCAGCGACCTGTCATGCTGCTGCTGCTGCACAGACGCAACTATGAGGTGCCTCTGATGCTGCTGCTGCTGCTGCTGTTGCTGTAGTATCCTCGTGCCACTGCTAGCATGATGGGGATTACGCTGCACATGTGCACGTAGGTGCAAGCATGCGGCTGGCTTGTGGCTGCAAGAAGTTTGCCTGCAATGATGTGAAAGCTGCATGTTACTGTGCTCTGGGTGTCTGTTGTGTTGTCATTTCTCCTGCAAGGATGCAGAGACAGTAGGTCAGTGCAGGTGGGGCTGACATGCCCCCGACACCCCACAATCTGAGGGCGTAGAGGATGTATGGCAGGTTAGTTATGGTTCTGCTCAAGCGCATGAGTGTGTAACATTTTGTTTTTTAAATTTTGGAGCTGCTTTGTGGCCAGGCATGCACTAGTGCGATAGCTGTATGCTGTTTTCACACCACGCCTCCCAGCTGCTCACCTGTTGGCACACTCAAGAGCTGGTGACCTGACTTGTGAGCGCACGAAACATATAAATGCACGTGTCTAAGCTACGTCGACAAGGTTTTGACATTGCATGGCTTGATTTGCCCTGCTGGGATCTCCTGGAAATTCCTCTCACGTGCCTCGGTGTTCGCACGATACTGAGATCCTGTGGATTCAAAACACGTGCAACCAAAACATCACGTTTGATCCGTTCTCTGAAAACGATTGGTGCTAGTGATAAAACTGTAGCGCTGAGCAGGCGGCAACAGCCCAATCACGCATTTTGGTCGCATTATAAAAGCACATTGTTGCGCTTTCCTGCCATCACCATTGTCAGGTACTCCATCTCTTGCGCATTTGCTCAGTCTGCGCAGGGGGCCCACAACTGTATTATAACAAGCAACATGCCAGGCATAGCATGCCTGCAACGTGCATAATAAACAGTGTAACCCCTCAAATTCAAAATTCGTGCATAAAATTCATGATTTTGCAGCACCTCATTGTATTCAGACTCATGCTTGCATAGCAAACGATGCGGACTGGGGACTGGGGCCTGGGGTTGGTGCCACCGCCGTACCGGTGCCGTAGTGCTTCGAAAGGTTGATACACTTATCTGTATAAAAGTACATTATTCTGTATTACAATTAGTTTAAGCTACTTTGACACTTCGTACATGGCACCCCCGTTCTTTTTCGCCGGCAGATCATACAGTTTGCTGCCAGGCCTTTCTTCTGCACGTTACAAGCGTTTCTGGTGCTGTTATAAGCTCTGTAAATATAGGGGGGTCAGGACCACTTGTTCGAACCTTACTGTATGCTGTGCTAAACTTGTGCCGCTCCTGGGCTCCAGGTGAATGCACAGCTGCCCACCTCAACCACAATTTAGATGTTACACGACGGGAAAATCGCCCGATTTAACCAGCGATACATTTGCCCCACAGCACAACCCTGCAGTGACTGCATCCTGTTTTACTGCCAACGTGTCAGCTTCCACGGCTGCACAGTGTCCGTGCTGCCCTAGCCATGCTGGTCTCAAGCTGCTGCAGCAGCACCGCAGGAGACTCACAGGCAACCAGTGCTTCAGCCACCTGCTGCTGCTGCTCGCTGCCAGTAGCTCCAGCACCTGCTAGGCTCAGGCCAACTGCTGGAGCATGCTGCCACTGCTGCTGCAGCTGCGCCCATGCACTGCTGCTGGTGCTGCTGCCGGCGGCTGCGTCACTGAGTGCCAGTAAGCCATGTTCATCGTTACATGTCGCCAGGATTCTGCAGGCGCTGCTCCAGGAAGGCCTCCAGCTCGACCTGCAGCGACAGCAGAAGGCCAGCAGAGAGTTGCAGCAGGCCAGCAGAGGGTGGCAGCAGGACAGCAGAGAGTTGCAGCAGGCGAGCACAGGGTGGCAGCAGGCACGCTGAGCTCACTCACTGCAACACAGCATTGTGGACACATGCAAGCGGCAGTGTGCAAGCTCTAGAGATCTGCATGAAGCAACCGGGTACGGCTGAGGTCACCTGCACGCAACATGCGCCTCCGTGTGAATCAGCAGCAGCCGTCTGCTCACCGTGGCGCTGCAATGGTTTGGGCTGTAGCATACACCCAAAGCACAACAGGTGATTAGCCAAATCCAAAATGTCATGTGATGTGGCAGTCAGCTGATGTAACACATACCTGTTGGTCCACCACCGCCAGCAGTGCTGCTGCCAGCCGTGGGCAGTCCAGCCTCATCAGCCCGGCAGCAGGCAGCCCGTCAAGCATGGCCAGGCCCAACCCGGGACGACCAGCTGCTGCCCACACGCCAACAGCAGCGGCCAGCAGGCCCTGCAGGGCGGCTGGCGGCCAGCCAACCACCCCACGCCTGCTGCTGCCGGTGTTGGAGGACGGTGGCAGCTGCCCCCTCAGTGCTTTGTTTTTTCTGACCAGGCCTGCCACTCTGTTGTACTGACCGGCAGCACCAAACAGCCCCACCAGCAGCGCATAGCTGGCAGCATCAGGCACAACTCACCCTGACAGTGCACCCTCACCACTGCTGCTGCTGCTGCTGCTGGCCGCCTTGCTGCCCAGCAGTGGCAGCTGCTGCCCCATCAGCTGTCCCACCAAGCTGGCCGCCGCATGGCGCGCTGTGGATGCTGCTGCAGCATCAAGCAGCCCCTCCGACTCACGCTGCTGCAGCAGGTCCAGCACAGCAACAAGCCAGCCATTCAACACACGCAGCTCAAGCAGCGGCGTGTAGCTGCAACTGCTGCTGCTGTCAGAGCTGCTGTTGCTGAGCCACCTTTCTTCTTCTTGCCTGTTGCTTGCTGCTGCTCCTGCTGCTGTCCATGCTGCTGCCCCTGCCTCCCCCTGGCCTGTGCGGCTGCCTCTGTGAGTAGTGCCGCTGTGGCCATCACGCGCTGCTGCAGCTCAGGCTCTGCCTCATGCAGCAGCACAGGCAGCAGCGCAGCGTGCGCCGCCAGCAGCATCGGCATCCACTCATGCTTGCTGCCGCTGTTGCCGCTGCTGCTGCTCTTGCCTCCTGCCAGGCAGGTGCGGGCACTTGACACAACCGCAGACCCTGCGTAGGCAGCATAGGATTCAAGCATGGACGACATTGACACATGGGCAGCACTTCAGCCAGATGACTTGGACTAGTTTGACAAAGGTGGTGCATGATGGAATGTCAGCATTGCGTCATTCCTGTGTTGAGGCAACGCACATCTATGCTGACACCTGCGCAAGCAGCACATGCAGTTTGCCACGCCCGCCTCACCCTCCTGCCACTGCCCTGCCCTGCCTGCTGCAGCCAACCCCAGGTCCAGCAGCAGTCCAGTCAGGCGGGGCTTGGCGCCATCAGCAGCCTGGCGTGAGGCGTGGTGCAGCAGCAGCAGCAGCTCGGCCACACCTGACTGCTGCTGCTAGGCCCAGCAGCTGAACAGGGCCAGTGCAGTAGCAGGACCGCTCAGCCTGCCAAGCCAGGAGGTGACAAGCTGTGCTGACTCAGCACCTTCTGGTGCTGCTCCCCCTGCTGCTGCTGGATGGCACAGCTGACACACTGTGGCAACCAGCTGGTTGCTGGCCACAGTGCTTGCTGCATCGTCCCGGGAGACAGCTGCATGGCTCATGCCCGTGTGAGGCTGGGCGCTGCCTGCAGCTGCTGCTGCTGCCTCTGGTTGTGCCTGCTGCAGCAGCCCCGGTGCTGCAGCTGCTGCTGGCGGCTGCAGGTATGGGCTGCACTGCCCGCAGCCGTCAAGGAAAGCCGCCGCTGACGCCTGGGGCAGCTGCCGCCCAGCATCCAGCCACAGCGCCACCAGCTGCTCCGCAGCACACATGCCAGCAGCGCTGCGGCACAGCAGCAACAAAAACTGCTGCAGGTCAGGTCTGGCAGCAGCTGTAGAAGTTGACCTGCTGACACCTGGCCACTGCTGCAGGCCCCTAGAACTGCAGCAAGCAGCAGCTGCAGTGCTGCTGCTTCATGTTGGCTTGCCAACAGCATAGCAGCTTGCAGCAGCACTGGCAGTTGAGCCATCTTCAGCAGCAGTTATGCTTCATCAATTCTGCGGTGCCTGCTGTTACTGCTGCTGCTGCCCCAAACGCATAGTTTTGCCACTGCTGCGGCACCATACTGCACTGTTGCTGAGCTATCAAGACACGCTGTCACAAGCTGCCTAGCTGCTGCAAAGCTGCTGCTGCTATTGCTGGTTGCGCTGACATTTGCAGTGCTGCCCGTGCACAGCAGCAGCAGGTACTGCTCTACCTGACCTGTTGCAAAGAGTTCAGCCATGCTGCTGCTGGGGGCTGCCTGCTGCATCAGCTGCACCACCTGCCCCGACAGCAGCGGCTGGCAGGCTTGCAGAGCTACAGCCAGTGCCTGCTGCAGCACTGGCAGGCTGACAGCCGGCTGCAGCCCCTAATGCTGCTCCTGCTGCTGATCAGGTGATTACTGTCTACATTGTTGTGCAGTTTCTGCATACAATTGTGACTCAGCTGTAAGCTGTTTGTCTAATCCAAAAGTACCGAGTTGTACTTAGGTTGAGTTTAGTCTATTTGGACTGTATCTCGTCGATGGAGAAAGCACGTGATGTGACCTGCCCTCTAGTGCACTACGCGGACTCCACTCAACTCGACTTGTAGATTTGAGGGAACTCTCAACTAAATCCCCGATTTATTGCGCGCCTTCACGGCTGATTGGTTGGTGACTGGACTGTATGTCATCAGTTACCTGCCGTCCTGACTACAGTCAGTACGGTTGTCCTGAGCGATGCTCTTTACCAACTTGGTCTCATATCAGTGTATTGACTGAGGACAGTCAAAGTTCCTGATGGGGGAGGCCTGTAACAGGACCTGTTACTATCCATGTATTGGATGATTAGACTAAGTGACTCATACGTTCGTATGAGGACACGCGGCAGTCAATGTGACATTGTACTGCCATGTTAGAACTACGCTGGCCTCGCAACGTAGGCGGTCTACAACAGCTTAAGCTGGGCCTCAGGCTTATCAATTGGTTAACAAACCTCTTTTCCATTACGCTTCCACACACGCATACTCGTAAGGCTGCTACATTTGGTAGCTGAGAACAAGTTGCGTCGTGACCTTTTGGTCTTTACGTTCATATTCATATTCGCTGGATATTGACATTCTATTTGCCAATCTAATCATGGCAGATAATGAGGAGGGCGAGATACCAGTCCCCGTAGTGGCTCGTACAAGCAAACCCTTCAGGGAATACACCAGCGAGGGCGAATACACGCTCGAGGTGTTTAAAAACAACAACCTCATGATGTTTCAATTGGAGAACATCTCTGAGGCCAATCAAGGCCCAAAAGTCCTGTCATGCTGCAGTCCCGCAGTGCAGGCAAGCGCTTACCACTCTATGGGCATTCGCAATGGCGTTATGCCTGAAGGTGGTGTGACTCTGGCAGCTGTATACACAGCGCTTGAGTCAGTGCAGTTTGAAACATGCACGTCTGACAAGCAGATTATTGCTCGTATGAGCACCAAGCGCGCTGACCACTTCAAAGGTGCTCACAAGCATCAGCAGTTCCTCAAGTGGCTTGAGAAGCTGCGTGCTCAGCTGCGCGACCCAAACTCACTGTCTGACGTGGCCTTCCAGGCCATTGCTGAGCGCGGCTGCCATCCCAAGTTCGCAGTGCTTGTGAGCACTTCTGGTGGCAAGGCATACAACACGTCCCGCTACATTCCTCCCCTACATCAGGTTGGCCTTCATCCTCTGAGAAAGACCTCGTATTCTCTGCAACTGCAGTCAATGGCTGTTGCAGCTGGCCTCTCCACAGCTTGACCAGCTCCGGCGACTGCTCCAGTCCTTGAGTCGAGCGTTTCACACCTGACAAAGAGGCTGCCCCTGTCAAGGTTCTCTGTTCGGCCTCAAGTCGATCTGCGTCTGCCGAAGTGGACTGCGTCTGTCAGCTGCAGGGCGTTTGTATGCCTGCCAAGTCGGCCAAAGTGCCACCATCGCTGCTGACTGGCTGCCACTGCTGAGTTGACCATACACCTCGACAGGCAGCACTGCTGTGCTGCTGCTGCTGCTGCCGGCGTGATCTAGCAGCTGCAGCACGCTGCTTGCCCCTGTGTGCTGTACCATGCCGGCTCTGCGCTGCTGCAGCACAAGTGCGTTGCAGGCACCTGTCGTCAAGCCCGCTGGGCTGGCAGCCCGTGCTGCTGCCAGTCTGGCCATGGCTGCTGCTGCAGCTTCAGCAGCAGCTGGTACAACTGCCGAGACTGCTTGCGGGGCAGCTCCAACCCTGTGCTCTGTTGCAGCAGCTCGAGTACCAGCGTGGCGGCAAACACTGTTGTGCTGCCCTCAGTCTGCCGTAACTGCTGCAGCCAGCTGAGCAGCTGACCACATGGCAGCTGCAGCACTGGCGTACTACTTGTAGCCTGTTGCTCTGCAAGTGAAGCTTCTGCGGCAACATGTCCTGCCAGCCCAGGGGAGGTGTGGGGTGCCTGCTGCTGCACTGCTGCACTGCGCAGGCTGTGCTGCCTGCCTTTGTGGTGTGTGATGTGTGCGCTTGCCGGCTGAGCCGGATCCACACTGCACCAACTCTGCATGCAGGCCTGTCACCTTCCTAAAGCCTTTCTCCTTTGCGCTCGCTTCTGCCTGATCTGACTCTGGGCTGAGGGATGATGCTGCTGCAGCCAACTGCTTTCTCAGTGGAGCATGCCAGCTGGCACTGTCATAATAGTGTGGGCTGGTGCTGTACTGCCAGGTGGCCATGACAGTTGTAGCTGTCCTGTGATTGTAGACAAACACGCAATTGCCAGCGACCCAGGCAGCATGACAGTTGTAGACAAACACGTGATTGCCAGCGACCCAGGTGATTGCCAGCGACCCGTGACTAGGGCAGAGGATGGCGACTGCTGCCTGTCCTTTATGTAGAGGAAGAAGGGGTTACAAGGTGCGTTCAAGCAGCTACGCCGCAACGGGCACCAGAGTTGAAAAGATTGCTAAAAGCTCAGCGCGGGCCGTCACTCGAAAGGAGGCCCACCCCTAGAAAAAGCCTCAGTGAGTTTCGGCATTTGGCCATGCATGCACAGCCGCCTTCCTTACTCCACGCAGTATTGCCCCCACAAGTGTACCTCCAGAGGAGAATCGTGTCAATGGAAATCAAGTGCTGCCAACAGTGTCAGTGACGGCATGCAGTGCTAAAAGTGCACAGGGCCGCCATGCACTTCCGGCACTGCGAGCAGGCTGGGCTCTCAAGTCACTACACCACCCCGGGCGTCACCCCGTTAAGGGTGATGAGGACTAGAGGCAACAAGAGGGTAACTGAGCAGCAAAAGACTGTAGGGCTGAGAATCAGACACTGCAACCACATACTGCAGTGGCATGCTAGTGGCTATCAACAAAGCCGGACAACCTTGAACTGACCAGGGGCAAGAATCAAAGCAACAGCAACAATGCACGCTCAGAAGAAGGGTGGCAGTAGCAGCGGCAAACCATGTTGCACCAACCCCGGCTGCACCATGACATGGCAGGGCCCTGGGGCAACCACAGGACATGAAGCAGCTGCACCATCGCAACCAACCACGGGATGCAAAGCACTGAGTAAGTGAGACCAGGCAAAAGGCTAGAACAACACCAAAGGAGGACAACAATGTAGGGGCGTAAACAGAGTGCTGCCCAGACACACCTACGCCCCAGCATAGCGTCCAATATGTGATGCCATCAGCCCGCTCCAAACAGAGGCTGCCTGGAGAGAAAAAAAGGGTAAAAGATAGCTACTGATCATTAGACCAGGCCAACACCCTGCCAACAGCAGTATAACAGAGCTGCCAGAACCAACACCTGCCTTCCGGCGCAGGCCACCCTAAACCAAGCCCAACTGCCTGCTGAAACCGTACACAGCGAGACTGTTGCTGCCAGACTCTGGAGCATGCAGCGACATGGCAGAGCTCTGCCACACTGTTGCTGCTGCTGCTGCTACTGTGTCAGGGGCCTGCTAGCGGCTGTCGCATGCTGCAGCGCGCCAGACAGAAACACGATACTGCTGATGCTGCGTACTCGAGGACGGCTGCACGCCTTAAGGACGTCAATCCAGCAGGGGCTGCAAACCTTCGATGCTGCTCCGACACCAGCCTGCAATGGCGCAGGGCTGCAACAAAGGCCCCGCGAGATGAACCTCTGAAATTCCAGACGATGTCGAGAAGGCAGCTAGGCGGTATCGGAGGTGCCAGAGAAGCGGCACCAACGACTGCACACGTCAGACTGATGCTGCTCGCCTAGTGCAAGGTCCAGGAGCTGCCAGCCCGTCAAAAGAGCTGACTGCTTTAGATCTAGCACTGTAAGGCCGCTGCCGGTCTTCTATGCTGTCGCTTGCGACTCGCGGGCCGCGCCCAGCAAAGGCCGGGTGGGCAAAGCAGAGCCGGAGCAGTTTAATGCCTTACTCAGGGCCGTCCTTTATGAAGAAGAAGGGGTTACAAGGTGCGTTCAAGCAGCTACGCCGCAACTGGCACCAGAGTTGAAAAGATTGCTAAAAGCTCAGCGCGGGCCGTCACTCGAAAGGAGGCCCACCCCTAGAAAAAGCCTCAGTGTGTAAGTTTCGGCATTTGGCCATGCTTGCACAGCCGCCTTCCTTACTCCACGCAGTATTGCCCCCACAAGTGTACCTCCAGAGGAGAATCGTGTCAATGGAAATCAAGTGCTGCCAACAGTGTCAGTGACGGCATGCAGTGCTAAAAGTGCACAGGGCCGCCATGCACTTCCGGCACTGCGAGCAGGCTGGGCTCTCAAGTCACTACACCACCCCGGGCGTCATCCCGTTAAGGGTGATGAGGACTAGAGGCAACAAGAGGGTAACTGAGCAGCAAAAGACTGTAGGGCTGAGAATCAGACACTGCAACCACATACTGCAGTGGCATGCTAGTGGCTATCAACAAAGCCGGACAACCTTGAACTGACCAGGGGCAAGGATCAAAGCAACAGCAACAATGCACGCTCAGAAGAAGGGTGGCAGTAGCAGCGGCAAACCATGTTGCACCAACCCCGGCTGCACCATGACATGGCAGGGCCCTGGGGCAATGACAGGACATGAAGCAGCTGCACCATCACAATCAACCACGGGATGCAAAGCACTGAGTAAGTGAGACCAGGCAAAAGGCTAGAACAACACCAAAGTAAGACAACAATGTAGGGGCGTCAACAGAGTGCTGCCCAGACACACCTACGCCCCAGCATAGCGTCCAATATGTGATGTCATCAGCCCGCTCCAAACAGAGACTGCCTGGAGAGAAAAAAAGGGTAAAAGATGGCTACTGATCATTAGACCAGGCCAACACCTTGCCAACAGCAGTATAACAGAGCTGCCAGAACCAACACCTGCCTTCCGGCGCAGGCCACCCTAAACCAAGCCCAACTGCCTGCTGAAACCGTACACAGCGAGACTGTTGCTGCCAGACTCTGGAGCATGCAGCGACAGGGCAGAGCTCTGCCACACTGTTGCTGCTGCTGCTGCTACTGTGTCAGGGGCCTGCTAGCGGCTGTCGCATGCTGCAGCGCGCCAGACAGAAACACGATAATGCTGATGCTGCGTACTCGAGGACGGCTGCACGCCTTAAGGACGTCAATCCAGCAGGGGCTGCAGACCTTCGATGCTGCTCCGACACCAGCCTGCAATGGCGCAGGGCTGCGACAAAGGCCCCGCGAGGTGAACCTCTGAAATTCCAGACGATGTCGAGAAGGCAGCTAGGCGGTATCGGAGGTGCCAGAGAAGCGGCACCAACGACTGCACACGTCAGACTGATGCTGCTCGCCTAGTGCAAGGTCCAGGAGCTGCCAGCCCGTCAAAAAAGCTGACTGCTTTAGATCTAGCACTGTAAGGCCGCTGCCGGTCTTCTATGCTGTCGCTCCTTTATGTAATTGATTGAGGATTGATTGAGGAGAGTTACATGGGTGTGCACGTTGGAAACGGAACACTTCGAGGACTGCAGCGCGCAGGACACGAGAATAAACCACAAAAAGCCTCAGAGAAGCAATTTGCAGCTTCCTCACCCAAAATAACACAAACTCTGCGCAGAGAAAAATCATCAGGACGGAACAAAAAGGTGTCAACGTCAGCGAAATAGGATTGGAACATGCAGACATGGCAACAACTAGCAGGTACTGGGCACCTCGGTGCTCCTGCTTCAGGTGTTGAAGACATTGTACAACATGATGATCAACATGATCATAACTCTCTGCTACTAGAACGCGCACAAGGCAACAGCATAACCCGCAGCGCCGTGGCACCACAGGCACCTGCCACCCTACTGATGTGTCTGACAAGGCCACACCCCTGGCAATGGCACCCGCCCAACACACCTACTGGCTGACACAGGCTGCATGAGAGTACTAACAGCACAAGACATGCAACCACATGTAGCAAAACGGATCAAAGAGCAGAGGATGCAAGAAATAACCCCATTCATGCTATGACGCAGAGGCCAAGTCCCTTCTTGGTGCTAGCTGCAGCCGGCCTTCAACCACGCGTAAAAAGGGGTGATCAGCTGGCACAATATCCAGCCAGTCAAGGGTGCCGCCTTGATGACTATGAAGTCAACCAACAGCTCCCAAAACCTAGCCACCGCCTTCTTCTTCTTCGTCTGCACCAGCTCATCAAGCTCCTGCTGTCGCCGCTGCTGAAGCTGTAGCTGCTGCTGCATTTATGTAGGAAGAAGGGTTACAAGGTGCGTTCAAGCAGCTACGCCGCAACGGGCACCAGAGTGCATTTATGTAGAAGAAGGGGTTACAAGGTGCGTTCAAGCAGCTACGCCGCAACGGGCACCAGAGTTGAAAAGATTGCTGAAAGCTCAGCGCGGGTCGTCACTCGAAAGGAGGCCACCCCTAGAAAAAGCCTCAGTGTGTAAGTTTCGGCATTTGGCCATGCATGCACAGCCGCCTTCCTTACTCCACGCAGTATTGCCCCACAAGTGTACCTCCAGAGGAGAATTGGTGTCAATGGAAATCAAGTGCTGCCAACAGTGTCAGTGACGGCATGCAGTGCTAAAAGTGCACAGGGCCGCCATGCACTTCCGGCACTGCGAGCAGGCTGGGCTCTCAAGTCACTACACCACCCCGGGCGTCACCCCGTTAAGGGTGATGAGGACTAGAGGCAACAAGAGGGTAACTGAGCAGCAAAAGGCTGTAGGGCTGAGAATCAGACACTGCAACCACATATTGCAGTGGCATCATCATCAATGATGATGATGATGATCATGCATGTTAGTGGCTATCAACAAAGCCGGACAACCTTGAACTGACCAGGGGC